>CM025640.2:2657960-2681911 GCA_014621495.2 Entosphenus tridentatus
AGTCACGAAAGCTTTAAATCGAAAGTATTTTTTTTAGTGTAAAGTCCCCCCTACTAACAGACCGCACACAGAGACCGGAGGACGCTCGTGAAGGGTGACGACCTGGACGCGCATTAACCCCACAGCGGGGACAAATTATCCGCGTCGCAGGCTGCAATGAAACGACCTCAATATTTGTCACAACTTAACGTGCCCGATAACGATAGTTTAGTCTTGGAAGGGAGCTTAGAGCGCTCACAGCAGATTAGACTACCTGTAAAATGTTCGCGAAAGCGCAGAAAACCACAATTGCCAGCAGCGCCATGAATCAAAAGAGTCTTTGCATTCATCCATTCAGAACGCAGCCTGCAAGCTCCCCCCCCCCTCGCTCTTTCTATCGCGGTTTCAATAACGTCTGCCCCAGTTACGCTAATATTCTTTAAAATTTAGGCTGGGAGTTTTAACGCGCGTATATGTTTCACGAAATATCACCTAAACTCAACAGTACAGCACACGTCGCCGCAAAGTGACGGCTCCCGAGGTCGGCGCATTCGCAGTTTCGCGCAAGCGTCTTTCGCTCCCTTTGTGAGACTTCTCAAACTCTGTGGTCGTGCTCTCCAGCACCGCGATGCAGGCGCCCCTGCGACCCGGTGCCTGGGGGTCCCTGGGTCGTATTTTAGACTTTGTTTGCCTTCACTTGTAATCACAGTCAGGAGTCTGGGCAGGGCCTCTAGCAGAGAACGGCGTTAATAGGATTTATTAAAGAAAGATGTGCAGCGGCTGCGGTGAAGTCTTTCACTTTTATGGGGGGAGCGGGTAAATAACTAGTCTACGTGCTTTTTTTTGCTTGGAGCTGCCATGCACAACATGCACCACTGAAAATTAAATTATTTGTGGCTTAAAGACGATACCCTCAATTCTAGAGCTTGCCGAGTCAAGGCCAGGTGTGGCGAAAACGAGTGCACGTGGGAATCAGCCAAATAGCCCCAGAACGTCCTCAAGAGAAAATGAACGAGAAAATATCTAACCGAATTTGCCGAGGTTAATCGCAGTCAGATATCAATCTCCGAACGTGCGGGGAAAATTGTTCCATTATAACTGCCACCGTTATTGAAGTGGATGGGTAATAATTATGAAGTACAGCCCTTTGTCAATCCACTTTCTGAACGAAGACCTCCCCAACCACACAATGCCAGGCATGGGATTTTTTGACCACACTTATTTCACCGCGCTGGTCAGCGCTCGTACACTGATGTCGGGCGTGGCAAGGAATCAAACGGCGGTTGTTGAGCTCACAAGCACACCACTCAACTCCACGACACATTATGCACACAAACGAACGGGTATGAAAAATATAAATGTCTTGAAACGCAAATGTGTGCAACGTGAAACCCTTTAGTTCAGTGGTCATTAACCTTTCCTGCAGCCTGCGCCCGTTTGGTTTTAAATCGTTAAGAAATGTATAATGTTGATGAACACACAGGGGTTTGATGAAACAAAGTAGTTGAACTTATGTGCCGGTGCTTAATTTGCGTTGTCGATTATTTACCTTCTAAAGAAATCAGGCCATGTCTCGCACCGCCAGAAAGGGCATATCGCATCCCAAGGCGTGTGTGCACCCCAGCTTAAGAACCACTGCTTTAGTTTACAGGTTAATATAACATTGAGGAGGCAACACGTCTAACAGTACATCCACCGCGGAGATGAAGCAACGAAATCAGCAATGAAACATGCCAGCGCAAGACGGATTGTTGCATCGCAGAGACCGTGAACGATGGCAACAGTTCAGGCAGACCTTCATCCAACGGTGGATTGATCATGGCTGATGATGATAATGATAACCCGAGGATAGTTACAGTTGGGTCAACCCACATATACTTACAATATAGTGCTGTATAAGAAAGAGAGATGCTGCGCTCGTGCGAGTGAATGAGATCTCGTTGACCAGCCCATGAATCAGTTGGGGCCCTATCTCTGCAGACCCACTCCTTCCCATGCGCCCAGGCCAAGATTGCTATCCAGCCGTGGCCGGTGCGGTATTAGGATGCGAAAGCCACCGCGCAATAAATTTTCTCTTGTCAAAACAGGAAAAGTGCCAGTGGGGTGGGGGGTAGGACGCAAAACTTCCTCATTGCGACAACGCTTTTGGCCTCTTCCAAAAAATAAAAAAGTGCCGGGTTGTGGCTAGACCAGGCCGCCGCACCGTGACCCGCACCGTTTAAAAAGCCACGGAGAGCGGCGGTGTCACTGGTTTCGTCACACCAGCCCCCTCCAACCCCTCCAAACAAAGACAAACAAAGATCCCCCGTATAGCCGTAACAGGCTATTGGGGCAAGTGCTGTTAGAGAGTAGCGCCTATGAGGGCCGGCACAGCACACGAGAGGGTTGGGTGGCCAACACCACACCCGGCCGTCGACCCAGGACCGGTTCAGATAATCGTCACCGGCCTTGGCCGTGAGCGGGAATCGAACTCGGGTGGCCAGGTTCGTAGCGCAGCGCGCTGACCGCTACACTACCGCACCCCCACCACACACACCCCCCACCCCCGCCCCCCCCCCCCGCATTTGTACCTCTCACGTCGACACAAAACCGCACTAACCGCCGCTCGTTTTGGACTGCGTGGGGGGGAGGTAAAGGTGCAGCCCTGCAACTGACGTGCTCACGCCACTGCTGGCGCAAGGGCCTCCCAAATACTACATGGAGCCCAAGAGCGTCCCCGTCTAGAGGGTACCTTGGCCTACTCTTCCACGCTGAGCCAGTAGTAACCAATTGGCGCGTTGTTTACGTGATGGAGGGTTAGGACACATTTACGCTTACGCGATCTCAACCCAAAAAACCTTGATGATGAATAATATTGGTCGCGAAAGCCTCCGTGTAAAACTGAGCCAGATGTCTTGGAGGAGGTGGGATCTGGTGTTCTGTGCGTGAGATCCACTCGGCGCAGAACAGCAGGACGGAGTTTGTAAATCTGCAGCCCCACGTGGTCTGGAGCAGTCTCCTGCCGACTGATGTCCGTCCAGCTTTGACAATCGGTGTTTTTAAGAGCGGACTAAACACATTGCTCTTCTGTTTCCGATTAATTTCGTCTAACGTCTCAATGCTTTTTTTCGTCTTCCATCTCAGATGTCCGCTGAATATGACGCGGCACAAATGTTGCATCGATCGACTGAGTACCCACACTTTACCCCAGCACACGCGACCTGCCGGTCGTACACAATGCCACTGCCGTGCAAAGAAGAGGTGGTGGAGATTTAACGAACCTACCCCACTGCTTCGAACCGGAGGCCTCTGTGTTGCAAGTGCGGGGTGCGAACGGTTCCAACAAGCGGAGCATCACCCCCTGTTCTTTCTTTGGTCAAAAAACACAGCAAATAATTCACACCTAGCAGGATAGCTCTTTACAAACACGACCTAAAGCGTTTTCATCTCATGTTCATATATAATTCTATTAAACATTTATACCACAATAAAAACAGAACTGAAATACAGTTGTAAAAACACACACACACACCGCACACTACGAGCAAAGACATCGTGCATTTCGCTTGCTTCTGGGTGCTGCCTGTCGCGGTATAAATCGTCTCATTTGTCATTTGACAGCGCTGTCGGGTGAGCTCCAAAGAACCGCGGAACGCCATTGCCACCGCCATGGATCACACGCGAGCGAGCGCGCGTGAACTAAAATCAAATCCTGCATTAAAAATGTAGCCGTGCCGTAATAAAACGCGCCTGAGCGGGTTTCCAAGGGGACTTTTCGAAACTTTACGGCGCGGCTGGATTCATGGAAAGAACGGCCGTTGCGACTTTTCAGACGTTCACGGCACTTCGCCACCGTCCACCGCTGGAGGAAGAAGGAGGCATTTCCGTGCCGTGCCGGTTGTGGAGGATGTTTGACCATGACCACACCGTTGCTGGTCAGTGCAGGTTGGTCAAGTTATTTAAAAATTTTCCACCAGGTAAGGCCCCCACTGAGCTTCACAGCTCTTTGTCAGAAGCGACGTGGCCACGAATGATAGCTCAACGAAGTGGCTTATCACGTGGAAAATTGTACAGCAGCCACATACGTTATTTTGCTGCTGTAAACGCATATTTCTAAATGTGGAAGGAAAAACCAGAGGACCCAGAGAAAATCCAAGGCGACCACGGGGAGAACATGCAAACTCCTAATATACAGCAGGCATCAGGGTCGGGATCGAACCCACGAGGAAGCCAGGCCTTGTTCAGATGTCACTCACCACTGACGATTAGCCGTGGTTGGAATTAAACTCAAGTTGACAGATTTGTAGTGAAGTGCGTTCATCATGAATCACCATGCCACCGCCCCCCCCCCCCCCCCCCCCCCCCATTTGAACAGAGGACATCCTAAACGACCTTGCACTCACCATAGGAACGTGGAATTTCCACGACTCGCCCGAGTTTGTGAACCACAACTTGGTAGTTTTTCCAGCTTGACAATCTTCCCCTCGAGTTCCCGATTAGTGCAGCTAAGATCCTTGCAGTGGTGGATAACTATCATTTTGGGGATTATTTCTCAATTATAGGTTTCATGTGGTGGTGGGCCGTAAGAAATGAAGTCATGGGCGGTATACAGCCGGTGGGTCGTAGGTTTTCAACCCCTGGCTAAGTTGGTAGGGCAAATGATCACCAAACCTGCAGCACCAAACCTACAATCATCATCGTTGCAGCACCATTTTTCTGGGATAAAAAAAATAAAATTCGCGAGACGTGGTGAGAACCACTTGATGAAATGCGAACAGTGGTTGCCATGCCGAGATACTGGACCCCGGCACAGTAACGTGGAATTTGCACGAGTGTCTGAGCGCTGTCTATTACTCAGAAACTCGTGGGTAACCGTTGACCTTTATTTTGTTCAAGTCCTGTAACCAAATCCAAAACCAACCCCACAACCTCTTTCCCCCCGAAAAAAGAAGAATTGGCCAACATTTATTTTCCGCCCTTCCCTGCATTTACGCGTAATCCCTGGAAACGCGCGATCATCTGCGTGTTGTCTCTGCAACAACAACAAAAACAACAACACAGCCCCGCGGCCTCGGCAACGGAAGGCACGGCACTTCAACAAATCGACAGACGGCGGCGGGCGTCGGGGTGACGTGTGAGCGCGTCTCGAAACTGCGCGAGCGATGCACGAACAAAGCAAAAAGTCATCATCATCATCGTGGTGGTGGTGGTGGTGGTCGTACCACGGAGGACTGCCAAGCTCGGTGTGAGGGCTCGCGTGGTGACCCCCGGGAGGAGGGGCGGGGAGGTCTGCCGCGCCGAGTTTCTCGATCAGGATCCGCAGAATCTTCATATCATCAGGTGGCGGTGGTGGCGCTGGAGGTGGTGGTGGTGCAGTTTGTGGTGGTGCAGTTGGCAGTGGTAGTGGTGGCGGTAGTGGTGGTGGCGGCGGTGTTGGCGGCGGTGCTGGTGGCGGTGGTGCTGGTGGCAGTGGTGGCGGCGGTGGTAGCAGTGATGGCAGTGGTGGTGGTGGCTACGCTGCTACTGCTGCTACTGCTGCTACACGTGGCCGCCTGTAGTGATCCAGCGCTGTGGAGGCAGTAGCCAGGGTTGGTGGATCACCGCCACGCAGAAGTTGCCAAACTCGCTCTCCGGGGGCGTCGAAGAGGTGCCGTACCCTGGCTCGCCAGGGGAACGGCAGAACGGCAAATGTGAACTAATATCAACTCTCCCTTGTGTGTGGCATCGTGTGTTGCTCCATCGCACGTGTGGGTTTTTCTCCGCATGCTCCGGTGTCCTCCCGCATGTGTAAACGTTCATGAATTAGCTGAAAACATCTTCATGTCGAGGTGGCTGCCGAGGTTGGGTAACGCATGCCGCTGGCTTACCGGCGGCGTAGCTACCTTCCTGCTTGTCAGCAATTTTTCGTCGAGGGTATGTGTGCATGTAATGTTGCACATATTTTTTTTGCACCGTACGTAGCCAACCGCGGTCATCGGAGGTGCGTGGGACTGACAACAAACTCGACACACAAGGAGCGTACTCTTTGGTTCTTTCGGTAAAGTCACGTAGTTAGAATAAAATGAAACAAATCACGACGTTTCGATCGCAATACAAGAGGTCGTCATCAGGCAAAGAAAGATGCCTGAACTAATATCAACGTCATCAGACAAAGGTGCCTGTTGCCGACCGCTTTTGTTGCGATCGAAACGTCGTGATTTGTTTCATTTTATTTTATTTCTAACGACGCGACTTTACCGAAAGAACCAAAGAGTATGGATTCATACAGTCACGAAAGCTTAAAATCAACACACAAGGAGCGGTTCCGTTTGTCCGCTTAGCACGGTGGTCTACGTGCGAGGAGGAAAGACGTAATGTTTGGTGGCCACGTTACAAGTTCAACTTATATTGTTACTCCTACTACTATTAATATCATTGTTACCGTTGCACAGGCTCATCATGGTCGTCATCGCCCTCGACTGCTGAACGAAGTCTTCCCACGGCCGTCGCCATCTGTGATGGCCGGGTGATGTCGCGATTTGTCTAGCGCCCGCTCACGAGCCGATGTTACCGCTCCATCTCGGCGGTGGACGGATCCACTCCGATGCGTTCCCTCCCTACGGCTGCCGCTCCGTCGCTGCTCTCGGCCGGCTGGCCATCGTCCGTTCCAGCGACGACGACGAAGACGTGGCCAGCCCAAGAAGGCCGCTTCGATTGAATCGCGGTCAAAATTGCGTCTTCGGTCTCCTGCGTAGGTTCTAATCTCAGTTCTTTGGAACTGATTCTTCTTGGTGTTGTCGTGGTTAAGCTTGTTATCCTTGCCCCGGCGCCTCCGATTAGCACGTTCGGCAACATACACACGTACACACATATATATCCGGTCATCCTCGCAGCGGCTTTTTGGGTAAACAATAGAACAAAGACGGGTCGCCGCGTCGCGCGCTTTGAGACGCGCTTCTGCGGCCGTCTGGAACGCCTCTTCCTTCTGATATTACGAAGCCACTTGCAGCTATGCACTCTGAAATCTTGGTTGAAATATTTTTTTTTTCAGAGCTGCTCTTTGTGTTTAGTTCGTTGTCCTTTTCCGACTACATCCGATTAGCACGGTTGGCTACGTACGGCGCGAAAGAAGTCCGACGTGCACACAAACACACAATCTGTTGTTACATTTAGTTTCGTGGCGCAACGCCTAAGATTAAATTGGGGTTCCTCCCACATGTGGCAATCGGCACGACGCCCCCCCCCCTACCCACCCCGCTCCACACCCCCACAATTCCTCCACCAACACGCGCACGCACAAACAAAGATCCCCAGTATAGCCTGTAACAGACTGTTGGGGCAAGTGCTGTTAGCGAGCACCTATAAAGGCCGGCACGGCACACGAGGGGGTGGGTGGGTGGCCAGCACCATGCCCGGCCGCCTTTGTCTCCCTAGTGGCGATGTTAACACACCGCACCAGGTACTCATTTGAGGCTGAGTCGACCTAGGGGAGGCCCATTACTGGTTCAAATAATCGTCACTGGTGTTGACCGTGAGCGGGAATCGAAGCCGGATCGCCGGGTTCATAGCGCAGCGCGCTAACCGCTACACGGCCGCTCCCCACACACACACGCGCGCGCACACCCACGTGCACACACACACACACGCGCACACCCACGCGCACACACACACGCACACGCGCGCGCACACACGTGCACACACACACACTCACGCGCACACACCCACGCGCACACACCCACGCGCGCACACACATACACACACACGCGCACACACCCACGCGCGCACACACACACGCGCGCACACACACACACGCGCACACACGCACACGCGCGCGCGCAACACACGCTTGCGCGCACCGCCTTCCAGAAAATTTCGGAGAATAAAAAAATATCTCACCCACAGTCGTTATGGTGACCGCGCAAACAAGCCATCGCGAATTAAGGCCGCATTCAGACTTCACCTTTTTTTGGGGGGGGTGGGGGGCTTGTGGTTAATTCCAAGGGTGAAGTTCCAGGTTTAAAAAAAAATCTCTCTTTTTGTTGTTTCGGAGAAGCAGCTGCCTCCTCCTCTTTCTCCCCCCCACCCCGTGCACCCCGAGGCTCAGGTTTGAGACCAACATCGCAGGGTGCTCCCATCCCCTCTGCGTGACGGCGCCCAGGAGCGCCGCTTTTCAAACCGACGACGACAACCACAAAGAGGGCCGCGGAGGCGATTCGCGGTGATTTTCGTGGTTGTTGTTTTGTTTTGTTCGGGCCACCCCCCCCCCCCCAATCTTCAGGTCTGTGCGACGTTTGCAGCGGAGGCTTTGCGAGCGCTTGTCTCGGTAGCAGTTGAATCGATACCTTGACGGCGCATTTTCCTGATGCATGTAGATACTGGATAGGTGTTCTGTGTGTGTTTACGTATAGAGCAGTATTGTGTCACACGTGGTGTTAAATTAGCCCCGAGTGGTTACAAGCTTACTGGGGGGTTTTTTCACCCCATTCAGTGTATTAATATTATTATTATTTTCTCTTGCTCGATTGTTTTAGACAATGAAAGGTTGCTGTTTGGGGCTTAATAATATCACCGTTACAGATTTAGCCACCTGATGGGAATTTGGTGCGGGTTAAGGTTATGGGAATTAGGATCGCGGTGTGCGTGTGTGAAGAGCGGAGCGGTAACGTAGCGCTAACAACCCGGCCACCCGAGTTCGATTCCCGCTCACGGCCAACACCGGTGACGATTAACTGAACCGGTCCTAGGCCTCACATAGGTCGACTCAGCCTCAAATGAGTAGTTGGTGCGTTGTGTAAACATCGCCACTGGGTAGACAAAGGCGGCCGGGCGTGGTGCTGGCCACCCACCCCCTCGTGTGCCGTGTCTCGCTGGTAGCACTTGCCCCGCCGTCTGTTAAAGGCTGTAAGGGGGATCTTTGCCTTTGCAGACGCTGTCGCCTCGACAGACCTGGTTTCACCTGAGGACGGCTGCTTGCGTTGTGGCCGAAACGTCGTGAGAATTCTTTTATTATGTTTTATTTTTATTATTTTTATTACTTCCCTTCTACGTGACTTTACCGAAAGAACCAAGAAGATGAATTCCTGCAGTCACGAAAGCTTTAAAGCGAAACTTTGCAGAGTGGTTTAGCTATGGTGCTCGAGTTCGCGATGCTGTACTTACAATGCGGCGACCTGAGCTCCATTCCACACTCGCGGCTAAAATCGACGACGAACGTCTGAACCAGTCCTGGGCCTCCCCAAGGTTTACTCTGCCTTAAATGAGTGGCTAGTGCCGTGTGTACTGCGGAGACAAAAGGTTCTTGCCACGTGCGCCGTGCCGGCTTATGAGGTGCTCGCTAACAGCACTTAACCTCCGTAACAAACTATTAAAGGCTACATGGGGTATATTTGTATCTGAAACAGCTAGAGAGAGAGGAATGTGTTTTGTTCTTATTTATTTTATTATTCATCCTTCACCCGTAAGTAAATTGCTCAAGTATTTGCCCAACAGGAGTAATTAAGGTTACTTAATCTCACCTCCAATTTGGGGACGTTGGCAGCCCAGTGACACATAAAACCATCGTTTCGATCGGCTTGTCCATGCAAGCAGCTCGGCAAATCCATCCAAGAGATGCGCCCAGCTCCACCGCCAGCGGAAAGATTCCTCTACAATTATCTCACCCCCCCCCCACGCACTACCAATGCAACATACCTCTCAATTAAAACTTCCTGCGACAACATTCGCTTCGAATGCTCTTGGCTGCCATGCACCGGTGTCTCCGACTGATGCTCCTGCTGCTGTTGTGGAGTGACTCATGCAGCCAGCTATGGCTGCAGAGTTTGGTGGTACATCTTGTTTTTCGTCGTTTATTGTGAAAATTCGGTCACAGTTCCTATGACCACTGTTTCATTGCTTTTATGGCTTTATTTTGGTGGTTTTCGAAAAGTTTTTTGGTTTGGCCATGTTTGTTTGTTGTAGTACAGAGTTAGACTGATGGCCTAAATCTAAGTTGTCGTGTGGTTGCTGTTGTTTGACTTGCATCCAACTGGGATTTTTGCACACAGTGTTGTTGTACGGTGATTTTTCTGCAATATTTTGCTGTCTTTTCTTGGATTTTCTGTTTGCACATAGTCACTATAAGATGTATTCTTGTTCATGTTTTTGTTTTTTGTTTGTTGCGGTTGCACCCGATTCACGAGCCGAATGGCTCACAGGGCTATACCTAATAAATGAACTTGAACTTGATGAACGCATCACGAAGGGGTCCATTTCGTCGCCGGTCGCAGTCCACTCGGAACTTTAACCGCCGGCTGAAGCACGTAATTCACTGCCGTAGTTTTGCGCATCAACTGCGTCAAATTGTCCGTGTCCAGATTTGTGTTTTTTTATTGTTTGTCGAAGCTCAAATTCGACCTTCGCTCTGCGCGACATCGCTCATTCTCCTCCTCTGCCGGCTGCTCGTACGTCGGACCTCCCTTACCCAGTCGTCCGTGCTGTTGGCTCCCTGCCCCTGTTCAAGTGGCACGCACCACTAACACTGGGGGTGTGCGCGCTATGTGTGTGTGTGTGCGTGCGAGTGTGATGCTAATGCGGGCTGCCTTGGCTGTCTTGATCAATAAAGATGCTGCTTCTGTTACCGTTCGTGATGCTGTATGCATGTATCCGACACTGTATATGTGTAGTGTGAATAGGTTATTAGGACAACAAACTAAACACAAAAATCAGTTCTAAAGAAATTCGTCTTCAATCTAAATGGTTTAAAAGGGCATCGCTCCAGTGGCTTCCTAATATAGGAAGGAAGAGCGTTCCAGACGGCCGCAGAAGCGCATCTGAAAGCGCGCGATGCGATGGTCGTCTTTGTTCGATGGCCAGCCAAAAGCCACTGTGACGATTACCAGACGGTGCAAAAGGTTAGCGCAATGGATTTGCAATGAAAGGGCCACCAGTTCGATTCCATCTCCCAGTTGAAGCGATGGGTATGTGTTTCTTAAGTCCTCCCTCCTCGCTACAACCCAGCAGGATGATCGCTAGTTAATAGTCAGAGCACGTGTGTTGTGTTAAAGTTCGGGTATCCTCACCCCTACCACGATGTCTTGCTCGCATGGAAGAGTAGGCCAACTACCCTCTCGAGGTGCTCTCTTTTAGAGATCTCTCTGGTGGAGGCCCCTTCCGTCGGTTGTGGCGTGAGCAAGCACTTGCATGGTTGCACCTTTATCCTGTTTGGCTCACGTCTCTGAAGCTCACCTGCCTTCATGGAACGAACACTTGTGGTGATTACGGAATGGCCATGACTGAACCGAATACCTGGAAAACATGGCTATTGTTATTTTAAGTTGAATTGTGCACGTGGAGTCTGTCCTACGGTCTGCATGAATTATAAGACAGGTAGGAAAGTTGCCTGCTGCGTCATAGCGCCTTGAAAGAGTTGGCCAAAGGAACACGCGGTTCAAGAGCGCACCTGTGGTATACAGAGCACGTTTGGCATACTTTAACGAAGCCCTCCCAACAGTAGCATAAGCTATTGTTTTCTGCCGTGCTTATATTTATGGCTGGAAAACACTCGCACACAGACATTCACACACCACACACACACACGTGCAGACGCCGCTGAAACACACCGCACGGATAAGATTACATTTGCAGGCCTATAGTCAATTTCCAGCATGGAAAAAAAACGCAAAGCCAAATTATTAGTTGGCCATGGCACGTGGGTGACTCGGCCCAAGTTTGGGCAACCAAAAAAGTTGACAGCCATCATTTGCCCTCTCGCCCTTGCCGCGGGCACCGCCCAGCGAAAGTGTTTTGAGCGACGCGCAATCTGGCCGCACATTCTGGTGGTGTCCCCTCGAAGGTGGAGGTGCCTGGGACATTCATCCGTCCGTCCGGACCACCCCGCCCGCCCGCTTGCTAACGGCACTGGAGAGAAAAGCAACGAGGCTTGGCTCACTTTGACGGAAAAATGCAGCGGTAGGAGCATCAGCAGCGTATAGTCAGAGACCGGTGACACAGTCGTTTTAAATTCAACATTGTGCCCCCAAAAAAAAGAGGCCTTTCACCAAGATGACAATGCGCCGATGTTGTACGCGAAACATTCGCAGCATATGCCGCATAGATTTCGTGTCAAGATGCTCTTCTGCTGCCGTCCGGAACGCTTTCTTCCTTCCGATATCAGGAAGCCATTTTAGCTGTGCACTTTTAAATCAACTAGATTGAAAACTCATTTCTTTAGAACTGCCCTTTTGTTTTTCGTGTGTTGTCCTTCACCCGCACCTCCGACTTAGCATGGTTGGCTACGTACGGTGCGAAAGAAGTTCAACATACGTACGTGCGTGCATCAAACAGGCGACTCGGGGCCGGGTGTGTGCCTTTGGCCACATTCGTGCACTACAATTGCAAGGCGCAGTGCTCTTTTTGGCTCGCCAGCGAGGCTCAGGATTGCCACACGGATGGTTCGTGGGTGCTCCCGAACAGAGCATCAAAGGAGTTGTTGGATCAAAAGCACATGGCTGATGCTGCTGCTGCTGTGTGCTGACAATCAGAGAGAAATGTCTTGGATCAGACGGGGGTTTGTCAGACTCAGTTTCTTATGGCCCAACACAGCCGACTCGTCCACGTTTCACCAATGGTCTTCGTTCAACGACGGCAACAATTTAAATTTACACAACGGAGGTCTAAATGCAATCCCAAAAAATAAAACCACTTCGTGAAAATAAAAAAATAAGCCCCGCGCTCGGGTATAAATAGAGGGTGGGAGGAGACCGGCTGAGTGAAAAAGGAATCTTGGCAGAGAGGAGAGACAGTAAATGCGCGTTAGGTTATTATAACGGTCGCTGTGGGTTATCCGGGCCAGTTGGCGCAGCGGGAGGGCATCCGGCTCACAAGGGGAATGTTATATTCTTTGGGTCTTTTGGTAAAGAGTCACGTAGATAGGTTCAAAGAAAATAACAAAAAAATAACAAAAAAATGTTTCCATCGCAACACAAGCGATCCTTTGTGTTGCGATCGAAACGTCGTAATATTTTTTTTTGTTATTTTCTTTGAACCTATCTACGTGACTTTACCTAAAGACTCAAAGAATATGAATTCCTGCAGTCACGAAAGCTTTAAGTCAAGATTTAAGGGGAATGTTGTGAGTTCAAACCCTGATCAGGTGTCGACTCAGTAGTTCATTCCTCTGCGATCCACATGACACTGGTCGTTGTCGTGCACATACCGGCACCTCGCCATCGCAATGGGAAATGTCCACCAGTGATCTACAGTTATAATCAGACAAGCACCATGTCACACACTCAATTGAGCAGGAACATTTTTTTCACCAACGGGTGTGGTTCTCAACGGCTGTGGCGTGGCGCCTTAGGAGGTGATCTTTTTTTAAAAGGAAGGTTTAAAATAGCGCAATGACTAGCATGGTAAAGTAAATTCAACGAACCAACACAACCCACGGAGCATGGGAGGGAATCATCCAGCAGTGGATTTACATAAGGGGCTGTATGTACATGTGCATTCTTTTTCAAATATATTTTTAACGTTTTTTTTCTTCTTCTATCCATAGTAACCTAAAACTATACACGAAAATGCACAGGGAAACATTACGTGTTCGTCAAACTGCTATGAATATTCTTAAGAAAATAGCACTCAATGTTAGTTGGCAATTGCCCTTTGCCACAGTTGGGAAAAACATTGATTCCGTACGGGCGGAAAGTGTCCAAAAAATAAAAATGTGGTCGCCCAACTCCTGATTTGAAATACAATTCCAGCCGTTTAACTAACGTACCACCACTCTTAGTCGTACGCTGTTGGAATAGCCAGATTTATCTTTGGAGGTAAAAAAAATAATAATAATTGTGTCCAAGTGCTGTGCATATATACCAGGGCAGGTCAATCAAAACATTGTGATTATATGGAATTACTATAAAAATACACACACACAGCGCCTAGATTTCTAACCTAGGCAAAATATATGCTCAGCAGCTCCAATAATAAAGCAGCGCTGTTGGCAACGAGGGATGAAAAGTTGATGCTATCGGGTCCATTGCACAGTTTCAACGTTATATAAGGGAAAAAAAAGCCACCTCTTTTTAAAAGATTAAGCAGAGGCTTGGTTGACGTTTCGTAATTGAGCCCCCCCCCCCCCCACGGTGTTTTGTAAGGGGGATTGACCACTTTGCGAGCGTTATCTTGGAAATGTACGAACAAAGGGAGACGCATCATTGCCAGGATGCACTGCCATTCGTGCTTCGAGAAATTTCGGCACGAATCAACTTCCCGGTATTCCCGTGTCTGCGCGTGTGGACGCACGTTGCAAAGCACGTGCAGAGCATCAGGACATGGCGGGGCAGCAATGGATCCTTGCACCTATCCGTGTGGAGTTTTGAGCGTTGCCCACCTTCCGTGTGCGTGCCAGGTCATTTCCAAACATCCACGATTTTCTCACCGAGAAATTCAAACACTCTTTCGTATAAATGGCAAGAGCGTCCCCCTATTCAGGACCCTCCTGGAAAAAAAAAAGTCTTGAGACTCGGCGAGGATTTTACGAGGTAAACAGAGAGCCATGTTGTGATTGCGAATGCAGCGTGGACTTCACGCGTGTTATGGCTACAGGCAGTCGTCAATCCTGCAAAGTCATAACTGATTAACATTGTAGCAAACAAATGTAATTTCCAGTTTTATTAAATGCCCATTTCCCGCTAATCATCTTTTATTTATCGTGAAAAATGATTACTTGCACGCTGTGTCAATTATATCAGAGGGCCTATCACTGAAACGGTTATCTCTCCCATATTCTCACTTTCAATAGATTCGTTACACAAATGTGAAATAAAATGTCACACATGACTTGTTGGTGAGAACCAAAATCGCCCGGAATGCACCTAGTCTCATCAGAGCTCAAGAGCTAAGCAGGATTGAGCCTGGAGAGTGCTTGGATGGGCAGCCACCGTGGTGTCCTTGCTTGGTTGTCCATTCGCGCACCTCCGATGAGCATGGTTGGCTACATAGGGGGTGATAAAAGTTTGCATACATATAAGCAGGTTGTCATAGGTTGCAGGAGATGCATAAATATCTCATCGCTGTGTTCGCAGGTCTGTGCTCTCCGCCTTCACCAACTTGTACTGACGAGAGTGGTGAAGTATGGCCAAATATTCCCCACAACGTGCACGGCGTGGGGAGGCCTTCATCCAATAGTGGATTGACAATGGAGCTCTATCCACATGGACACAGAGGCGATGGTTGATATTCCGATTTATTTAAAGAGTTGACAGAAAGTGTGTGTTGTGTGCTAGAGAGAAAGAGGCAAAATAGGGCATGCTTTTTCGTCTGTGTATACACACATTCATTACACACATTCATTTTAAATACATATTTGATATTTTCGTGTCGACAAAAAATATGTCAACGCTATTACATCGGACAATCCTCTTGGCAATATCACCTTATTAAAATCTTTTTATTTGTCATGATACATTAAAGCCGCATAAAGCATTTTTGAAGCTGTAAAATATAACCGTAAATTACTTATTTTACTGGACTAAAGAGTATATTAAACCGTGCCGAAATAAATAAATATCCACTACTTTTTTTTTTTTTACGAAAAAAAGTAAAATATATATAAAAGAGACCCATGGAATTAGAAACACAGGACATAAATTTCTCTTGCCAAAGTTGCAAAACAAATTCGTATCGAGCCTCACCCGCACCCCCGTAGGTTCAATCTCAAAGGAAATTAGCGACCGAGGCTCTGTGGATTTGGCCCAAGACACCAGGGGCCAGGCCGCGAGATTAGAAGCCCCGCTAAAGGCGCGTCAAGCGGGGGTTAACGCGCCACCGCAGCGCACTCCTCTGGGCGAAAGTCAATATTTATACGCTGCGTAATGAGTTGGGCCCATCGCGCTCCAAATTAGGGATCGCAATGACGGATGGAGGCAGGACGCTTAAATTACACTTTGTTACCCGGCCTACTCATCCATCCCGAGCGGATCAATATGGGCAAGGACAGCAGGCGATGCGGTGTGGCGCTCAGACACGCGCACACCCTGCTCACGGTCGGCGCGTCTAACGCGTAGCCCCCCCCACACACCACCCTCCCCTAATACCCCCCACACACCACCTCCCCTAATACCCCCCACACACCACCGCCCCTAAAACCCCCCCGACCCCCGCCCCCCAAGAGATGAAGTCCGCGCTCCGAGTCGTTTTGGGGCCGTGCTTTGGCCACAGTCGCAAAGACGCTCTTGTTGGAGGCCTTCACCCGGACAGCGGAATCATTCTGGCTGATCATGAAAATGATGATGGCCTTGCAAAAAATATTGTTAGGTGTTTTTTTTGTTTCGTTTTCCCACAAAGCGGCCAGCAAACAAACAGCACAGTTACCGTATAATGGCAGATGTGTAATGCGATGTAATATACACAATGTGCAATTGCGGCATGTACGTATAATACGTAAGATTTCATACATGTTCTTGAATTGAGCACGGTTATAAGAAATAGACGTTGGGGAGGGGGGGGGGGCAGAGTAGCACGGGATAAAGAAGCAAGACGCGAATTGTGTGGGATGATATTCTTAGGTTTTTTTCGGTAAAGTCACGTAGGTAAAAAATTAAAATGTATCACTTGATACAGCAATCGTGCTGTGACGGTTCCACCTGAAGACGGAAGCTTGTGTTGCCTCCGAAACGTCGTGATTTTTATTTTATTTTTATTTTACTTTTATTAATTTATTTATTTTACCTACGTGACTTTACCGAAAAAAACCTAAGAATATGAATCCTTGCAGTCACGAAAGCTTCAAACCTAGAATTAGTCACGGATGAGTTTGAACGAGTGGTGGAGCGAGTCCTCGACGACACGGGCGGAGATATTGACGGATGAAGTTCACGGGAACAGTCAAACCCACCATTGCGGTAGAGGAGAGCGGCAGGGGGGAGCAAGCTGGGATTTGGCAGCAGCACGAGTCTCACACACACACACTGCGGATGGACTAGAGCGCTATCGCTGGCTGCCCCGGGGGCTCTGGACAATCGAGAAGGGCACGGCCGGCAGTAAAACCTGGGCGGCTTGGCAGGGAAGCGTGCGGTAATGCCACGCCATTATCACAACAAATGAGTCGCAGACGCAGGCCATCACTGAGTCAGCGTTCGTGCGGTCAACATATAGCTAATCTGCTCTGATCGATCGGGGGCTCAGTCGAGCCGAGATTAAAGCAAATTAAATTTTCAGTGTGTGTTTTTATTAGTAAAATACACAGCGGCTGTTTGCACGCTGGGATATGGATCCACATTTTAGTGCCAACTACATCTTAATGGGGGCACAGGTGATTCAATTGCAAATGCCACAGAGTGGAGTATTGAATTGAGGCAAATGCGCAGATTGCCTCTGCGACCGTCGCTTGAGGCGGTTGTGGGGAGACAGGGGAGGGGGGGGAGACACAAAAAAATCTTGACAGCTCACGTGTTTATAATAGTGCCGTTTGAAATAATTATAATTGTAATTAGTACATAGGGGGGATGCTGCCGCGATGCAACGTTTAGCCCACTGGATCCGTAATCCAGAGGTCGCAGAGTTCCATTCGATCTCGAGGCGGCAGTCGTTGTAACAACGGTGAGGGAGCGTTTTAAATTCATCAGAGGCCAATCAAGAACTAAATGGGGTGAGCGAGCTCGCATTTCAGTACTGCGGGGTCACAAGACCACGAGAGGGCTTCATCCAGCAGTGGATAGATCAAGATGATGGGTGGCAATGATTATGAATGTGATGTCGGCTTCCCTTCGATGGCACTGCTGTGATGTGCATTACTATATTTTCAATGCTACGTTTACAGCAAATTCTAATTAACTGATCAGTTCAGGATGTGCAACTCCCTCTGGAACTGGTGTGAAAGTTCACTGCTCTACTAATGGAAATGTATCATGAAGTAACAAAATGAAGCGTGCAGATTGAACAAAAACATCTAACATTTCCGTATTTTGAGCGAATCGATAACCTGCTAGTGTTTGAGATGAAACCCCTGACCAATTTGTTAGAGAGAAAGGAGAATCAAATTCAGTCCGCTTCTAAGTATCCATTTGTGTATGCTTGTTAAGGAGAAATGGCAGGACTACATATCGAGCAATGAGCTCTGTGAAATGTCAGCTGAGATACCGTTTGGCATGATAATCCCGGGCTACGTTGGGTCATCCACACAGTCAGAACTTCACAATAAGAGAATCCCTACGGTCACATCGGTCAGAAAACCAAAAGCCTACATGATCATCTTTGGCAGAGAACAGAATATATTCAATATACATGCACTGCATGAAGACGTATTGAAAAATATATTGCTAAATCTTTCTCATGTAACTTTGAGAGCCAACTTCAAATGCATTAAGTGCTACTCGAGTAGATATTTGAAACGGGCCCAGATGAAGGCTCGGATATCTCCGTGCTAGACACAGCTGCTGCTGCTGCTGTTGCTGCTGCTGCTGCTGTGCGAGACAATGATTCAATTGCACGTGCGGGCTCAACGGCACTGCTTGTCCCATGCACTCACAAATGCCCAGCCATCACTTGCACGAGACGCATGAGCGCCGCGCCACCCAATTACGCGGCACCGCAAAGCCAACGTCACCTTTCAGAATTTTTTTTTCCATTCTCCCTTCCCCCCCCAAACGTCGCCGGCTCATACCTGTGGACGGGATTATAAGAAAGAAAGAAAGAAAGAAAAAAAAATCTCCAATTTTAATGCGGTTGCGTGATCGGCTTCGTGTCACGAGATGACTAATCTGTTCACATCTCTCGCAGAGCAGTGGGACCTTTTGTGTTAGGGAACGGCCCGCGGAAGCTGATATCACAGAGCTACCGCTGAGATTCGTCCGAGTGACGGCAGCTCCACACAGAAGGGGAGCAGCGCATTCCCGACTCGCTGTGCCACTGAGCGGAATGTTTGTTGTATGACAGTCAGATTCTCAGGATTTTTTTTATTATCTTCAGGCAAATTAAGTGCTGGGCCAAATTTGAATGCGATGGCGTTCATTGTGCAGAAGCCATGAACTCATTACACCTGAGAACCACATTTAAAATCACACAGTTCAAACTCAGCAGGATTCAAATCTTAGCAGCACCAACTCGAGGCGCTGACCTCTGAGCCACCAGGCCAACTGGGACGGGATATTTTTTTTTTAAAAGCAAAGCTGTGGAAGAAGCTCCCAACAAGAAGTGGGGTAGGTGAGGACCCTAAAAAGCCAAAGCGAGATTTTAAAGGAAGTTCTTGCTGCAGCAGCAGCAGTAGCCCGACTCGTGTGGAAGAGGTTTTTGCTCGTGAGCCTAGAGGCGAGTCACATTTCAAAAGTCAAAAGCAATAGCTGCCATAAACCACGCAACCTGATGTGGCACACAACCACCTGCAAAGGAGTTCGTTTTCAGTTTTGCGAAAAAAGAAAAAAAGAGTGGAAAAATTGAAGCCAGTTGCGGCGAGATGCAGCGAAGTTCTTATTGACGTAAAGCACATAATAGTTTGTATTGTTAGGCCGCAGGCTAAAATGTACACATTCCAACCAGTCTTTCATCATTAAATGTACCGTATTACTCATTTCATATATGCAGTACTGGTTTTATTTTATGTTTTTTTTCCGAGCGCGTTTTTTGTTGTTCACAGGGAAAGGGGTGGGGGGTGGCGGCAGGAGTCATATTTTTGCGTGCAATCTATAATTATTTTAATAGATTAATGCAAATAATAACACGGTATTGAATAAGCGCTAATGCATGGTAGACAGCCTACATTTCATTTCACGTTTGTTAGTTGCCCACGACACTATGGGGGTGCTCGCTCGCGTTGAGGACTCAACACAATTAACTTTCGGCACATGCAGTGGAGGCCAAAAAAAAACCCGTTCTCTTGAATGTTGGTGAATTCATGCATTTGTTTATAACCGGCACTCTTCGCCACTCGGGAAAATAGAAAGGAGAAAAAGTGACGTGTAATTTGCTTCACTTAATAGAACAACGTTTGAGTATTCATTTTCCACCGGTGCAGCGGCGTGGCCATCGGTAGAGCAGGCGGTGCAACTGCAACTGGGCCGCAAAAAGCGAAGCGGGGGGGGGGATTTAGAGAGAGGGCCCTAATTTAATTCCTTGCACCAGGGCACATGCCAACCATGCAGCGCCACTGCCCCAATGCACTTTGCTGCAAGCCCCGTGTGTAGGGAAGGCACACGCGCAAGAGCAGAATGTCATAAAAATAGAAAATAACTAAACGTAACACCCTGCGCTGCTAAATCTTTCACGTGTTACCAGATCTTCGGCGCAGCACCCGCCAAAAAAAATCCCAAATTACATTTTTACCGTTATAAACATTTATTTCATTACCGTTAGCACGAGCATATAAATGCACGGACGTGTAATTATGCAATTTTGTTCCATGTAAGTGCTCATTTTCTGCCAGTATTGTGATGTTTTTGTTTTAATAATACGAGATGCATAAGAACCTCCCTCCCTCGTTCTTTTTTTACGCGATTTTATGCAAACCGGGAATGCTTATTTAGAGTGACACAAGCGCGGATATTTTATTTTACTCGCGAGCACAGAAGGGAGGCAAAGACCACGCATCAGAATAACCCCTTCCTGCAACGACAATGAATCTCGGTTGTTCACACGGCCTAAGTAAAAAAAAAATTGTTTCGTCTTTCTCTGCTCTTTTCTTTTAAGATGAAGAGTTAAGGTAAAGGTAAAAGTGCCGCCCTGAAATTGTTTCCTCGCGCCACTCCTTGCGTAGGAGTCTCAAATCAAGGGGGGGGGGGGGGCTCCAGAGAACCACTCTGGGGAGTGTTTTTGGCCTACTCTTCCACGCAGGCCAGACGTCTTGGAAAAGGTGACAGTTACCCAGAGGGAGGGGGGGTGGTGACAGTATTCCATAGAACTTGCTTTGGATTGCAAGTCCAGTGGTGCCAACCATTACACAACTGGCAGAGTCCTAAAATGAAGTGCATTCACACACAAGGGAGATGAAGATCTCCCATGTGGCCTGACAGACTGTTGGGAGGACACGGTGTAAGCGAGCACCTATTAAGGTCTGAACAGGACACACGAGACGATACTGTGGCAAGCACCAGGCTTTGCCAGTGCTGATGTTTACACACCGTACCGAAGGCTGAGTCAACCTAGGGGAGGACCAGAATGAGTTCTACCATCACTCGCCACGAACCTTGGTTGTGACCAGGGGTTTGAATCCGGGTTGGAGGGTTTATGGCGGACTAACTGTCTTTATTTTATCGCTGCTGATCATCACACAACACAAGCAAAACTAATGTTAGGCTGAGTCAGCATAGGGGAAACCCAGACCAGGTTAATGTTCAAATTCTCACTGGTATTGCACACAGCCAGGAATTGAACTCAGGTTGATGGGATCGGAGTGCTGTGCGCTAACCACTGCGCCAAACGCCAACTCACACATACACTAAACAAATATAATATTCAACGTAGTAGGCTCACAATATCGGGGGCAAATTGCTTTCCAGGCAAAGGAAAACAACAGTCCAACATAAACAAACACAACGCTTACTTCATATATGTTTCTCATTCATTCAATACGGCCCACAACATTCATTTACCTCTGGCTACGAGAGCAGTAATACTTTTACCTAAAGGGATATTGCAAGTGCTCTCCAAAAATAATGACGATGACTTATTGATGAATGCTGATTGATGAAGGACGGATGATTGAAGATTGATGATTCACGATTGATGATAGCTTGACAGTGACTGATGGCAGCTGATTTATTGACGACGCAGTTGATGATATGATGTATGGGCGATTTTAGAAGATTAATTGATGACATCATTAATGACATTCATTACCATTATTACATTCTGCATTCAGAGCTATGGGCTGACTGTTTGGGGCATCTGAATACTGGACATCTGTGAAAAAGATCCTTCATAGCTCGTCGGATTCCGCCAGGATAAATTACGATTCTGCATGTAGTAAACCTGCAAAAAAACATTTACATGCCAGAAATGTATACATATGTGTAAAAGCCCCAGTCGAGTAAACAATGGTGTGTAGGAATGAACACGGTACCCAATTTTTAGAGGTGTCCAAGCATAACAAGGCAGTCACAAAAATGAAGGAAATACTGCAACTATTAACTCGGGGCTTTGTGGCTTCCCAGACGGCCTTTGTGTATTTTGGAACAGACTACAGTGGTAACACAAAAATTGAAGAAGAAAATAAAACCCCAGACTCCTCAACTCAGGACGGCCCATACTCGTCACGCGGCACGGGAACGAGCTCCACACAAATTCATTGCCCATTTCCTTGACGTCTTGCCCGACTCCAACGCATAGCTTGCCGAGGCGTAGTCCAAAATATATTTCTTATTTTTCATTTATTTACTTTAAATACCACTATGGTTTAGAATGGTAAAAAAAAACCGCTGGGATCTGTTTTCTTTTATTAAATAAAAATAAGGAAGGGGGGATGAGGGAGTTGTGGGAAAGAGAATGAACGAACAGGGTGCCACCGGTGTAGTGCGGCAATGTTTCCCTTCCCCACGGTATGACAACCAAGTGCACGCCCGTTCACGGCCATTCTCATCAACCCACTGGCGCAGGAGGGCCCTCCGTTTGACCATACTTCACCGCAACGGTTAGTCCTGGGTGGTGAAACCAGGGTGCATAGGCATTGGAGCATTCGTACGATAGAACAATAGGATTTTGCTCCACCGCCATCTGCTGCGGCACGACTTAACCCGGCAGCAATCGATTACGACCTCTTTCTCACTGCATGGTGGCACGCGCATCCAAGTATTATCCAGGCCCAACCATGCTTCGCTTCGGAGATTTTGCCGATTCGATCTTGGTGATTCGATTTTGGTGATTCGATCACGGGGGGTCACGGCGCTCTAAGAAGCGGTCAAACTTAAACAAACGGATTTAATGTGGTGATAGGTTTTTACCCTTTCAACTGGTACAAAAACTGACACCTTTATACAAGGCATCATGTTTGCAATAACCACAACACAAGCAGTCAAAATGCACACAAAAATAAACAACTCTGATAATGATGATATGCACTATCCTTGAAGTTGATTGGTCCACACCCGAGACAGCTTTTCTTAGAGCCTAGTCTCCATTGGTGTTGGACCAGATGACGCCAAAAGGCTAGACTAGGATCTAAGAAAAGCTGTCTGGGGTGTGGACCAATCAACTTCAAGGACAGTGCATAACATTATCATTATCAGAGTTGTTTCTTTTTGTTTGCATTTTGACTGATTGTGTTGTGGATATTGCAAACATGATGCCTTGCATAAAGGTGTCAGTTTTTGTACCAATTGAAAGGGTAAAAACCTACCACTATATTTTGCCACTGGTAAAGGAGGTTTCATAGTGTAAACGGATTTAACTCTGCGAACGGCGAACATTTAAGCGCAAGCAGCGCTCTAACACAAGCTTACGTAACATAGAAACGGATGCCAACATATGCAGCACGAGAGGCAAACGTGGTCGACTGTTGATCGCAAGCAAGCGGTTTTCACTTGCCTCCTGCGGCCGTCTGGAACGCTCCACCTTCCGATATTCGGAAGCCACTGGAGCGCACCTCCGATTAGCACGGTTGGCTACGTACGGTGCGGAAGAAGTTCAACACACGTGCATACATATTGGGCAGCCAGCCCTGGTGAGAGGCAATGTAAAGTCGGATAAACAAGAAGGGAAGAGGGGGGAGAGGAGGCGGGGGGGCGTTGAAGAATTGAAGACGTCTAACCTTCCACGCACACACCGATTTGGAATAAATGACGCACTAATTGGTTCACCTTTGCATGGCCTAGCGATGCGTTTCTGTGGTACATTCCTCAATGTAAATGGTGACACAGGCCTCATAAATCTGTGGCCACTGGGACCATAACTTTTGAAGAGGGGTCAGAATGTTTTGCTATTTTTCCATCGGAAAAATCTGGCATGTGTCTGAGTGCTGGCGCGCATATATTTTTTTCATTTTTTGCCACGGTGCTTTAACTTGGGACAAATTGCTCTCTCTCTGTTTTTGTTTGTCGGGGGGGGGGCGAAGG
>CM025640.2:2682011-2700068 GCA_014621495.2 Entosphenus tridentatus
CCCCCCCCCCCCCCCCCCCCCCCCCCCCCCCCCCCCCCCCCCCGCCGTTACCGAAATTTTTTTAAGGAGACGGTGAAAAAAATAAATCGGCGCGATCAACTAATCGGTTAACAACAAGTCGCGAGCTGTGGTTACGGAGGCAGCAACTTCACGATCAACCGCAGACACAAGGACATGGCAAACGAATCATGGGTACCATTCCCTCTTACGTTTGGGTTTTGTCCCGATACTTGTCACCCTCCTCTTCGCGTAAATTAGGAACTAAAAATAACCATGAGCGCTATTGTGGAAAATACAAGTAACGGAATAAGAAACGAATGCCATCGCATCGGTCACACGCCCTTCTGGGAGTGCACTATTTCAACAACGATGGTTTGACACAAGCAAACTCCGGACCGGTCTTTTAAACGTTCCGTGTATCATCCAGCAGAGTCAGGCTTGCTTAAACCAATGCTGGTGAGAGCTTCCTGATGTTTTGTAGATAAAGGACACTCTCTGTGCGATATGCCTCATAACGATCAAAATATCACCCTGGTCACATGTTGTGGAAAGGAACTCCCCCTGACAGCGAGCTTCGTGGCTCCGTGACATTTGCATCGGAAAAACAAATGAGACGCTGTGACGTGAATAGCATACTTCACTTGTATATCATCTCACCTTCTTCCTTATGTATGTAAATAAAGGTAAAGGTGCAGCCCTGCAACTGCTTGCTCCCCCCCCACTGCTGGCGGAAGGGTCTCCGCTAGACAGAGCTCAATAGATCCCCCTTTTTGTGGATAAATGTACCAAAAATATATAATAATCTATGTAAATCCTCAAAGGAATGCATTCGCAGACTTTTAGGTTTACATTAATTCTTTTTTGTGTTTTTACTGCGATAAAAATAATAATCCCATCTTTTGTTAGCGTCGCCAATATGGGACAGTTGAATGTTGGCGTGAATCACTTTTCCCATTGAGTTCAATAAACCCCCCCACGATCGCCACGACGTGGGAAAGCCCTCATCTAGCAGTGGATTATAAAAAAGGGCTCTGTGTGTGCACGCACGCGTGCAGTCAGCAGATCCGTCCACTTAAAATGTACTGCGGATGATATGATCGTTCGGATGCAAGTGCCTTGCATGCAATGCAGTTTTACAGGTTTCAATCGCAAGGGAGGTTATTAATTGTGGTGTGAAATGCTGATTGGAGTGCAGTGGTGTGGTGTGGCCTGGAACACCCCCGTGTCTCACTGTGAATTCTCGAGTTTTAACACCATTAAGTGGCACCTGTTTACACGCATCCCTGTAAATGTTTGCAATCATCCTTGTGTTTTCCCACGCGTACAGACCAGCAACATTTCTGCTCTAGGTAGCCTTTCACGAGTCAAATCAGTTTCCATTTAAGAGTCTTGCAGAGCAGATCAGTGCATCTCCCAGGGTTATAGAGTAACCAGTGGAAATAGATAATACAGAACAATATCTGAGATTCCTTCAAGTGACTTCTTAGCCACACGAGAGAGGCTGTACTTTCCCATATGCCCTGACGTAAAGATATTTGGCACATAGTAAGAAGAACACATTGATATTTTAAACAAATTATGAGGTTAAATATTCGTCAAAATTTAGTACCAAAAAAACGAATATAAGGGTGTTATTATTTGTCAATGATGATCAAGCATGATAACAGCCACGTCACTCGCATAACTGTTAAAATATCTTAACACAAAAGCGGAAAGAGGGCAGGAACAGTCGAAAACTAAACATTACTCCATAATAGAGGTTTATGGGATAGATTGCTAAATATAAATTTGGCGTTAAACCCGCCATCACCCAACACAGCCAATTAGTAAGGTTTGTCACGTAAACAGAACATGCCAATTCGTTACTAGTTCAGCACACGGGTGCGTTTGAGATTAAACCCACAACATTTACAACCAGCATCATCAGGCGACAGCCAGCGTGGTGGAGAAATCATCCTGCTTCGGTCTTAAACATTACTTGACCGGCAGCTTATTTGGCGAAGCTAAGTTGGTAGTCGTGCACAACCAAAAAATTATAATAATAAAAACTCAACACATTCGTTAATTAACGATGTGGCCTCAGCAATAACAAGAATATATAATAGGTGATGTTTCGGGCAATGAACCTTCCTCATCGCACACGTATACCTATTTATTTGTTTTCAAAGCAGTTTTGCTGATGAATATGTTGAGTCTCTTGACAGACATCCAGTGATTTGTAAGTTGTGCCATGCCGACATTCACAACATTATACCGTGCTTAGGTTAGCTCTGCCGTGCAGAAAATGCAAATGCCGGTCAGGGGGTAAATAGTTGTCAACAGTTTTTTTCCTTCTAATTTCAATTAGAACAATTACACATTTGGAGTAATTTATATTTTAATTCAAATGAGTCGGTAATTAAAACACTCTCAGATGAAATGTCGCTTGAAGTTCGTGTTCCTAACGTGCAACGTTGAACTGATCACAACAGCTTTTGTATTCGCAATAACAAAATGGGTCTTTTTACGTAGCAAGTAACATAATTACAGCACAGAAAACGGAACCTGATAACGACTTAAAAAAAAAACATGTACGCAATAATTTTGGCTTTTCAAGTTCCTAAACTTTATTGCACAGCAGGTTTGGTGCTATATATATAAAAAGCAGGCCCCGTTTAATTGCTGTATCTAATGCGCCTTCACTGTGCTCGTAATTCCGCTACCCTCAAACCGTGCATATACCGAGACTCCATCTCCAGCAAAGGATATCAGTTCCAAGTTCTGTAAAAAAAGGTAAACTTTTAAAAGTTCCTTCAAAGGTGTCCCCTCTTCCTACAGTGTTGTAAAATATTAGACCAATTGCACATATGATACTCTTTCAATACTTCATGTAAATGTTAAATATTTAAAGGGCCTCTTTTAAATTAGAATCCCACCTTGGGGGTGAAACTTTAGTAAAAGAAACAAAACATTTACGCGGAGAAAATCCAACAAAAATCCATACGCGTGAGTCGGCAACCTACTTTCTGTACTGCGTTCCACTGCCCACGTTGTGGTCCACCAACCCCTGTCTCCAAAGCGCCGGATCAGAGGCGTGCGCGATCATATCTAGCAGCTTAACAGCCACTACTGCCGATGATTTCTGATGCTCCGACGATAAATACTACAACGCAAAAACATATATTTATACGCCCCCCACCACCCACCGCCGCCACCCCACCAAAAAAAATGAAACTAAAACACTCGCAGCATTCCTTATTCATAGAGGACTACGGCAAGAACGGGAAAGAACGACAACGCATTTGCAAAACAAATCCCCCTTTAAATCACCGCGGCCTCGGCCTCATTCTCCCCACTGAAAAATACAAATCTAAATTCAGACAGACATCTGCGCGTGGCGTGAACTTAAAACAAATCTTAATAAACACATATATTTGATATTATAGCCCGCGCTCTGAATTTAAATGCAGTATAAATATTGCATTTTTTACGGCCCGGGACTCTGCCGGATAATGTACCGCTAGATGTATATTGGTCGGGTAATTATCGACGATGCCGTGTTAAAATCGTCCATCAGACGCCGGCCTCGCTTAATAAATCATTACCGATTCGCCAGCTCTCATTAGATTAAAATTAAACTGATACATCTTTTTTTTCCCCGTGTCTCTGCCATCTGCTAGCGGTAATTGAGAACAAATGCGGCGATTAGAGATATGACAGAGGAGAGACGAAATTCTCAAGCCGAACATTAGCGAGGCCCGTTAGAGCCCCCATTGCATACTAAAGCTGGAAGCAGGCACAACTAACGATTTCCCCAACACTGCCGGGCGGGCGGGCGGGCACACGCCTGCGCCTACCGCAAGCGCCACGGTCCTGGGTGGTGCGTGCCCTCTTTATTCCGCGCGATAAAAACCAACAACGCGTTAAGAAGCGCGCGCGCGCGTGCCACTTTACGCACTTTGCCACGCCGGCTAGCGCCCGATGCATGTGGATGCGGCCGGTAAGGAAACGTATGCCGCCGCATGTTATTGGGGAGGAATGGATTTTTCGGGATTTGTTGTTGTTGAAATTAACATACTGTGTGTATCGATGTTAATTGTACAAGTGCCTGCCAACACTGGTCCACTGTCAAAGTTGGCCATCATGCACACAATCATATTTGTGTCATTTGCAAAATATTTAGAGTATCACGTCAGTATCACGATACAGAGGGAGCGGCCACGCTTTTACGCAAACTGTTACACGACAAAAGTGTCCAAACTCGCTTGCATTCGTGCAGTTTGCAACTACAATCGCATCTTCTTGGTTCTTGCGGTAAAGTCACGTAGAATGGAAATAATAAAATAAAAAAAATAAAACATAATTAAATAATTCTCACGACGTTTCGGCCACAATCGCACCGTCTCTCGCCTCGACGGCGCCGGACAAGCACGTCGGTTGAGCAACTCGGCCGTAAAAAAATCCCCCAAAAAATGCTATTCACGTACGAGGATACATCAGTTCACGTCCACGGAGTAATTTTGACCCAATGCTGCAGCAGGCGGGCGACCTCCTCTTCCAGAGAACGTGGTCGCACACCGACCGAGCGCGGGGACGTGAAATTGAACGTCCCTCTTAAAAAGTGAACGCCGCATATTGCGGCGCGCAAGTCCAGCGAGGCCTCATCTGAGCGGCCGTCACTGCCAGAAACGGCAATTAACAAGCGAAATAAAGAAACCATAATTAAAAGAACACACAGGGAAGAAGGGTGCGGGGAGTGCTTGCACGAATCCAATTATGCCGAAACCTCACAGCGGGGATGATAATGGCTTCAGGACGATTGTCCACAACAAACACGAGCTATTCAATAATTACCTTTTTATTTTTCTCGCGGGCAATAGTCTTAGTCCTACACGCATCAACACAGGTATGTAAACATGCAAAGACAAACACCCCCCCCCCCCCATACAGCTATTCTCGACTGTTGGGAGCAAGTGCTGTTAGCGAGCACCTATTAAGGCTACCAATGTGCACAAGAAGGTGCGTGTTGCCAGCACCACGACCGGCTTGCCTTTGTTTTCCCACTGGTGATGTTTGTACAGTGCACCAGGTACTCATTTTTGGCCGAGTCGACCTAGGGGTGGTCCAGGATAAGTTAAGATATTCCCCACCGATATTATCCGTGAGTGGGAATTGAACTCGGATCACTGGGTTCGTAGCGCAGTGCGCTCACCCCAAAGCTACTGCTCCCCAAATGCATAAACATACACACACACACAAAATAGCTCCTCCATGCATTGCCGTGCTAATGAACATTCAACATCAGTACATACAGCCAAATGAGCCATTCTTCACTTAGCGACCGGCACAATCGTTACGAGTCAATGACGAATAACGCTCCACTCAATCAGGACGCTTCACAACTCCGGGAGGAACGTGCGGTGCGTGATGTTTCGCTCCTCCTTACCTCGGCACGCTCCTAAAGCCTCCGTAAACTCGCAATGATGCGGCCGGCGAGTGTCGCGGATTTCAGCCCTTCTCCCGCACTGTACAAGAGGTCAAAAAATGCGGGGAATTTTTATAGGGCCATAAAATTACATGGAGAGCAAGTATCCAAAACCACATGCAGCTTTGCGGGACTACGTTTTTTTTAACTTCTGCTATGTGCAAGATTACAGCTTTCGTTATTCAATTTATGTTTGTTTTAAGGCACGCGTTTTATGCACACAGTTACAAAACCTTTGTTTTCATGAGCCCATCTTATTTTGTTGTACTATCACATGTTGCTTTTTTTTCTAAAACACTATAACTTTTGGGTTCTCATTTAATTCATTGTTAGAGAGCGGTGGCGCAGTTTGTTATAAAACCTCCAATAAGCACGGTTGGCTACGTACGGTGCGAAAGAAGTTCAACATACAAATACATAGCCCATTTCTCGCCATCAAAGACGGTCACCGCATGGCGCACTTTCAGATGCGCTACTGCGGCCGTCTGGAACGCTCTTCCTTCCGATATTAGGAAGCCGCTGGAACTGTGCACTTTTAAATCTAGATTGAAAACTCATTTATTTGAACCTGCTTTTTTGCGTTTTGGTTGTTGTCCTTCCACCGCACATTCGATTAGCGCGGTTGGATATGTATGGTGCGATAGAAGTTCAACATACAGAAACTACGAATCCAACAAACCGAGTTCAATTCCTGGCCACAGCTGTCATCCGTGACGAGCGATATCTGGACGAGTCTTGGCTGTACCCCTCCATCCCACCCCCCTCGGGAAAAAAGTATGGTCTAACAACCCCCATGATCGGCCTGACACCTTCATCCAGCTGTGGATTAACACGGGGCCGTAAATAAGTCCCGCTATTATTACAACAACATGACACACACGCACACATTCCGAAAGACTCACCAGAGATAATGGCACTGTAAGCCATCTCAAGGACCAAAATGTTTCCACTCATGCCACAAATTGGGCCAACATGTGCTTTGTGCACGTGCGCGGTGGGGGGGGTATGTGTTTTTTTTGGGGGGGGGGGGTGGTTTGCGTTATTCACAAAACTGTCAACTTTATTTTACAACTGAGCCTGTAGAGATTACCACCCCTCATTGTTGAGGCGCGTAAAATCGCGGGTCGCTCTTCCCACTGCCGGGGCGCTAATCTTCAGGGATTTTTCGCGGCAAAAATCTATTCGAAAATCGCGAAAAACCCGGCAGGCAGGCAGCAGGACGCAGCAGGAGGCAGCAGGCAGGCAGGCAGCAGGAGGCAGGCAGCAGGAGGCAGGAGGCGTCTTCCCCTTTCGCACAAATCCGCGCGTCCGAAGCGCTGGGACGCCAGCCCAGCGGCATCGCGAGACTGCCATCTCCTGGGTGGAGGGCAACGCTGTTAACTGCGCTTGTCCCAAAAGAGACCACCTTCCTTCGTGTCTGTTGGTCTGGCAACGTTCCCCCCGCGTTAATAACGATGAAGGCAACCACCGCACCACGGGGAGGTTTGCTCCTTCTCTCCTGCTGCTTCTGTTTGCTGACCCCCCCTCCCACCCGTTATCTGCAAATACCCATAAGCCCTTGTCATCCGCGCCTCCAATGTCCCAAGACAAGGTTCCAGACTTTCGTCTTTTTCTCCTGACTCGGAGGGAAACGAGACCACAGTTTGGTCAGGGTGTGAATGAAGATGCTTCATACAGCGGTTGGATGGGAGGGGGGAATCAGCGCCCGCGGCCATACGAAGCCCCCCACTTCGAAACGCACCGCAAACAATAGGCTAGCTTCTAAGCCGAACTAATCGGGTAATAGAGGGGAATATTTTTAGTTTGACCTGGCAACAACGCCGCGTTTGAAATATTAGCGTCCTCAGTTGCGTGTGCTCCTGCAAGGGGCTCTCGCAGTAACAGAAGTGTACTCTGGTGCACGTGGTGTAACGTGTGTAACGTGTGGCCCCTCAAAGGCATTTGAAAGTCCTCTCTGGCCCTCAAGTAAGGAAAAGGTTGCCCCACCCCTGCTTCAAGTTCACGAGGAAGCAGACGAGACCGCCGGCTTAACGTCTCCTCTGAGGACGAAAAGGAAGCAATGCTAGTCCGGCAACACATTAACAAGGGGGGCCAGAGGTAATGCATCCAATCGGCGGATGTGCCCCCCACCTCTCCCATCAGCGAGGAAGCCAATCCAATGGCAAAGAGGAAAAAAAAAACTCGATCGCAACAGTGCGATAATTTTTGCTGTGAGAACGAGGATATTTATGCTGGCGCCAATCTGCTGGGACACATATGTCTCGTTTACAGATCTTTTTTTTTCCTTTTTTTTTCAGTGACCATTACAAGGGAACACTTGATTTTTTGAGGATTGGTTCAGGCCAGGGGTTTTATGAAGCTATACTGGGATTGCAGCCAGGGTACCGGGGATTAACGGCCCTGATCTTAAACGGAGGAGTTCCATGAGGCCCCTTTAATGTCCAGAGGTAGACAAGGAGTTTGCTGTATTTAGCACTACTGTGCTCGGCTGCAATCCAGCGCTTCGGAAGCGAGGGTTGATTGGAGTCATGCAGATTTGCGAAACTCCAAAAACCCCGCCTGGGCTCTACGGCCCACCACGGCGCACGGAAGCCCACCGCACAGCAAATGGGGCTGTACGCCCATCTGTGTGGAATTCCGAGTGTCACCCCCCCCTCCTATGTGTGTGTTGGTTTCCTCCAGGTGCTGCGATATCCTCCACGCAACACGATCATAAAACGGAAATGGCCAAAATGTGGCTGGGCTGCTCAGAGGTCAGAACACTAAGTTGGCATCACTGAAGCCCTGGATTAAAAATCTGGGTAATTCCCAGACTTAATTATTTAGTGTCACCAATAACTGCACAAAAAATGCAGAGGGACAACTTTGGTTTATCACTAAATGTACTAAAAAAATCCCACTCGGCAAGACAAAACATAAAAACATGTTAGATGACTCGACATCTAACAAACATCAGTGCCCAGAGTCGATAATCGGTCACATGAAAGCATCTCAGTAGTTTTATTGTAACAACTTCCACAGGTCATGCTCGAGTACGGGGTGCTACACTGCTATGCTAGCGTTTCGAATGAAAATCATTTCATCACGTGACATGATACCGATAGCACAGTGAGAATAAAATTGACAGAGACGTAAGAGACCAAAACTAAAAAAAAGAATTGGCCAAACATCCCAATGTACGACCATTCTAAAATAAGTATTCAGACTGAGTGAGGCTTCCTGGATAAATGGCATTACAATTGAAGCTTGAAAAGGATAGCCATTGGGAGCAAGGCCAGGTGTTCTTATATCCGAATTGTGCTTAGATCAGAAGTCGCCCTTCGCCTTCATGCCACCAGAATAATGTAATGATGTGTTGCTTATACAAGAACAAGGTGTGCTTATATCCCACTCCTACCATATTGTTGACGTCCGGCCTGGCAGGTCAGCGGTAGAGTAATCGGCTCACAATGTGAAAGTAACGTGTTAAACTGAAGGTGAAGGTAACGTGTTAAACTGAAGGTAACAAGTTTAGATCCTTGTCGGCGGCTTGACTCAGCCCATCGCCCCTCTGGGGTCGATAAAACGAGCACCGCATTGCGAGTTAATCGGCAGCGGTTGTCCTACGGATAGGCTCGCCTCCAGATATTAACGACGTGGAATTGAATTCTCACCACTGGCTCGAGACTGCAAACAGGAGATGAGCACCACTTCAATGTTCATTTGAGCAAGAAATCTCCCTTGACTTTGACACGGCAGAGCAATGCTACAGCCTTCAGTTTTCCGAGAACCACACCAGGGCATTGGGTCCGGCAGTGACACAGAGGGGAACGCACCCCCTGAGTGAGGCCATTTCAATTCCCCGCAGCAGAACTGATTTGGTTTCTCATCTCGATACCGTTCAGGCTCGCCCCTTGCTTAGCTTCCGAACCGTAACGAGATCAGGCTCGACGGCGGCGTGGCCGCGCGAATAACGTAACGGCGAATAACAAATATAAGCCGCATTTTGTTGTATGGCACCATTGGGGGTGGGAGGGAAAAAAAGCATTGTTATTGAGTTACCCTTCCATAATAACGTGAGTTGATAAGTCACTTGTCGTTTGCTGTTGGCTTTGAGCAGTAATCCGGTGACATTTATCGTGGGAGTTTTTTTTTTTGGAAATGGATAAAGGAGGCCCCGTTTTTTGGCTAAATAGCTTGAGCACAAACACTTATATTCCTAAGCAACTATCTCCATGAGTGGCAGGGTGGATTAGGGGTTGCGTGCTTCCCCTTGCAAGCCAAGAGGTTGATGGTTTAAAAACTCAATCACCGAAGACGTTTGCGCGGGGAGGGGAAAAAAACACGCTGATAAAGACGACTGCACCTGCACGTCGCCACGCACAGTAGCTTCGTCTTTATACGGGGGCTGGAAACATTTCCCTTACTGGGGACCGAACAGGTCTGTCAAATAAAGACCTTTGGCGGAAATCCAGATATTTCGCACCTCCGATTCGCACGGTTGGCTACCTATGGTGCGAAGGAAGTTCAACATACGTACAGAAAGACAAAGATCTCCTGTGTAGCCTTAACCAGACCGTTGGGGCAAGTGCTGTTAGTGAGTAGCACCTATGAAGGCCGGCACGGCGCAGAATAGGGTAGGTGGCCAACACCACGCCCGGCCGCCTTTGTCTTCCCAGTGGTGATGTTTACGCACTGCACCAGGTACCCATTTGGCTGTGAGCGGGAATCGAACTCGGGTCGCCGGCTTTGTAGCGCAGCGCCCTCCCCACCACACTACCGCTCCCCCCGTACATACATTCACACACACACCTTGGCATCATCCAATAATAATGCAAAACATTACGTGCGCGTTGACCGAGTATAGACAGCCCATTGCAGTGACAAGACGTGACGATTGCGCTAATATTGCACCGCATTGCCAGGTCAATAGTGTTGCCCCCTCGTACGCGTTTAGTGCGACTTAAGACGTTCGCAGTGATGGATGGACAGATATCGTTTGGGCCTTTTTCTAAGCGGTAGCCCACGCGTGGCCATGGGCCTTGTGAAATTAAGTCGCGGGTCAGGTACGGCTCATGGGCCGTGAGGTTCCCCGCCCGTCGCTGCCTTGAAGAAACGAACTACGAATATAAAGCAGCGGAACCCAATGCTTGAGAAGCACTTGGAAACTGCAAAGAAGAGTCACGTTGCACCAACAGCTGCTTACATGCTACTTAGTAAATAAATGGGCGGCTGCTCCATAAATCGGACGCTGGAACTCGAATGGATTGGCGAGATAGGCAATGACGCAGCGTGGAGTCCACTCCGATAATTTGTACCCCGTGACTGATTTACGCTGCACTTCCCCAGCAGTGAGCTTTGAGTGCCCGTGTAACATGCCCCAAAGAGCAATGTTTACATCAACAGCAGAGCGTGTCACGGACATGTAGCTCCCAGATTTTCTATTGCTATTATTTTATTCATACACATCAAAAAGGGAATGTTAATGTAAAGATGTTTGTCTTTCGCAGTGGAATTATATCTAGTGTGTGTGTGTGGTTTTTTTTTCACTCTAAACCTCAATGCCTGGGGTAACTTTACTGTAAGGGTTGGGCAACGTTTTCAGGACGGGCTTTGACAGCATGAATAGAGATGAGTCGATAAGAAAGTGTATAAATAAAATAAATAAATAACAATGGGAAGAAAAATGACAGCTTGCTTTCCCTAAAAAGACATTCCAAGCAGCATGCCAAACCTGTCACTCTCACGTCAGCGACGATAGATGTTGGGTTTGTTTGGCTTGTTGGTGAGGTTTCTTGTGCAGAGCTCTACAATGGTACCAGCCGGCTACATTAGGTAGCTTTCTTTTGCGAACAAGATCTTAATTCACGGAGCAAAACCCATTAAAACCAACGCTCACCGAACGCGGGAGTGCGGCCTCCTGCGCCGACAGAACTGTGCGGTGCGTACATGCGCATGCACACTCAAGCGTGCCCATCCGCCAACGCGTGTTTGTAAGTGCACATGCGTGCATGCGCGTGTGTGCCTGAGCGTTGCAGGTACCAATTCCAATTATAGCAATTTCATCTCGCTGTACAGCAGGACATCCAAATAGGAAAGACGGGCAGGCGAGTGGGGGTAGGGGGGGACAAGGTTGAAGCAGGAAAAAAAGGTGTCACATTTTATTCTGCTTTACTTTTCAGGGGCCATTGCTTATGCACTCGACAAGCTATGCCCTAGAGCAGATAAGCCTGGTCCAGGCATGTTTGGCTGAAAATTAATGCATACTGTGATGAGAAGGGCGAAAGCACTGAATATGGAACAATGGTATTGCCTCTGACTTTGCCGATCAGGATTCCGCACGCGCGACCATGCCGGATCAACGATGCTAAAAATATATATATATATACATTACACGTGCAAAATATATGAAAAGTCAATACTACGTGGTATTAAAAAGACAGGTGATGGTAATACATGCGCATGTCAGCCATTAATTATTTCTTTATTTTGATGACAGAGGACTAAAATCACGGAGGAATTCTTCTTTCGCTGCCGTCATATTAGCCGTCTGCAGCCGGTACAAGATGCATATTTTAAAAAATGTCAAACGAAGTGACATATTGCAGTAACAACAACAATAAAGCTGCTTAACGCCAATTCCAAATACATTTCTTTGGGGGGGGAAACATTATATATCACCGCAACACCAGCGGCGATCCACCGAGCCAGCAGGCACAGCTGCAGCCGGCTTGCTCCGCCGTGTGACAATCACAAGGAGGGTGAAAAAAAACGGGGGTAAGGACCATCAAACCTTGAAACCCAGGAGAGAAATAGCAGTGTAATAGACAATGAGGAGCTCATTTGCTGGAGCCGAATAGCTTTGATCAAGGCCAGGCGGAAAAACTAAGGACTTTGATAGCATCCCTTCACTCAGACGTCTCTTCCAATAACGGCAATACCCCCGAACGCATCGATTCCAGCCAAGAAGCGACATGCATCAATTAGACTGTGACAGCCGCCCTGGCAATAGCGGGCAGCATGTCGGCAAGGACTCCAGAAAAGCCAAGGGATGGAAACCGGGCTTTGGAAATAGGCCTAAATTGCCTAATTAGTGATGGAAAATGAAAACAACACATAGGATTTGGCAGGAGACGCTCTGATGTTATTGCGGCGAGGCTCTTGCCGTGAGGAGTCACGGCCGGGGCCGATGCGTAGACGGAGGGCTCCCCCTACAGCACCGCTCGGGCAAGCGCTCAAACTCACTCGATTTGTCACTTGCGCTCGCTCGCTGTGGCACGGTGTGGCACGGTGTATATTGCCCCGCAGTGAGTTGAAAACCGCCGCGAATTTGGCGACTCGAAACGACTTCGCTCGCCACCGCCGTGCGAACACACCGCGGCAGGAATGAGTGATGTTTACCGGTGCGCCGTAATGAGAACATCTCGGGGAAGAGCCGTGCAAAAGTCAGAAATTGAGCGGAGGCGAGGGGGGCCAAGGACACGAGTTGTAGATGGTCCGGCAAACCAGATTAAAATGATAATCCGGACGACCATCCACGAGTCTGTCGTGCAGGCTCGGCTGATTTAGATCCGAGCTGAGACCTCGCCTTTCAATTTTCATGATGCGTTCCCTTACTGTCAGAGGACATTACCTCTTGTTAATGTCAGTGCCGCCGTGGTCACGTTGCGTGCCGGGCAGGGGGTGGGGGCTCTCTTGTGGGCAGTGGAGCGGCGAGGATTCTGTGGATTGTGGGGGGGCGGGCGGGGGGGCGAAGGGGGGTGGTAGGAGCAACGGAGACGCGGAGAGCGCGAGCGAGCGGCGCACGCTGAGATAGAGACCGCATCCCCGGGATCCGCGGGCGATTCTGCCGCTTTCGCCGGAGGATGCTCGCCCGGCCTCGCCTGACAAACTCGATGCGACAGCGCCAGGATCCGTGCGCGGCGGCGGTTTCCAGAAATTGCGTTTTTCTCCGCCGGCCGCCGTAATCAAATTATGACAGCCGCATCCGCTCGCTTCTCCGAGGTCACCAAGCTGTGTATTTTATTTCTTTTTTTCTCCCGCCCCCCCCTCTCGCCGTATCTACCTCCGCGCCATGAATTCTCATTTATTTCATTCATTCCCAGAGTGGCGCATCTATTCCCACGTACGACCTACAAAATACGAGGGGGGGGGGGTGATGGAGAGGGGAAACATGGCCTTTTGAAAATATATAAATAAACGAGCTTACAAAACGGGATCACGTTGAAGACAGCCCTCATTGACATTGCCAAAGGTCTTCACTTTTCATGTATAACTACGAGAAAGATGCATCGTATTTGTTTGCACTTTACCCTTTTTAATTCACGGTTCACCAGTGCTTGAACTTTTCCGCTGCCTGTGGAGATTCTCGTGCAGCCTCCCCGGTCCCTACAACCACAGCAAGCGAATAAAAGAGACGCGTCCGACGATTTACATCCGACGTACATAATGTGTTTGACGTGTTGTCAAAAATAGTAATTCGGTACGATTATACTACAACTCACGGTAAAACATTTCTCTACTGATGTACTTTTCTAATTTGTTCTTATCAATCCAGACCAAACTATACAGCCAGTCACAGCACCAGGAACAAAACTGATGCTTACTCTAAAATAGCACTTCGTCACACATATAGGAATCATCATTATTATTATTATTTGCTCGGGCATAATCAAGTAAATGTTCAACCACATGTAAAAACAATAGCCGGTCTCGAATTGACCGGAATCCCTTTTTGCGAGGCCACAGACTCCGCGTTCACCACAGAAGCAAGAGCAACGTTCTAATTCGGGGTGGAGGAGCGGGGGAGGGTGGTGAAGGGGAAAAGCCAGCGATCGCATCGCGAAGATTTGCCTTAAATTTGTGTGGCGGGTGAGTGGAGGAAGGAAAGCAGGTCATTGGCGATGCACGATGCAAATCCGTCGCCCGCGGCCGGCGCGCGTACACCGCCTTGGTCGTCTGCTCTCAGCGCCGAGCATGGCCGTGACAGCTCTGGATGGGCCCCCGCCTGGCCTGCGGCAATCTCGACGAAATAAAGCAAATAATGAATTAATAGATAGAAAAACACTTTAGCAAAGATGCTGATGCAACGCCGCAGCGAAGTAGTTCATCCTCGGTGTCACTGATGGTGAACAGCAAGAAAGTCACGCACAAACACCAAACGACGACCCACAAGGCCGTGTCAATAAAATTGCATAAATTTCTTTTAAATTTACAATCCAAGCATTATAGCGCGCGAAACTATCCGCAAACTGCATGAAATTAACATGGCTTTTGGTTTAGTGTCAAAACATTTTGTACCTTCAGCATTGTTCACTGTCAACGGGGGTTTATCATGGTTTGAAGTGGTGGACAATCATTGAATAAATACTGTGGTGTGAATAAGACAGGAGGTAAATTATAATTGAAAAAATGCATAATGCAGGCACATCCTAATATCGCTTATTCCTGGGATCATCCACAGGAAACGAACAATGCGATAAAAGTTCATGCCTTAACTCTTCAATTGCCTGAGTAACAGCGCCCCCTTACGGGTGAAGCTGATATCATTTTTATCACGATAAATTAATCGTACTTTATAGTGTAGTATAACAAAGCAGTATTACTAAAATGTTAATGCTGTTATCATACAAGTAGGTTTTTTTTTACAAATTTTATGTGATGTAACATAACACATGCAGATTTCTTAAGTTCACAAATATATGTTGGGGCAAGATCAAGATACGCATGAATACATTATAATCCTTTCGAGTAATTTGAAAATGCCCTTTTGTTGATTTTATATTTTAAAGTTATTGTTAGTTAATAGTACAAACATTGGATCGCTTAAACATACACGAGAGAATTTAGTAAAATCCAACAAACACAAAAACAAGTTGAATACATAAATTACAAACACCTTGCTATATGAATGCTAAACAATAACATTGTTATGAAACGATTTTACCAAATGAATCACGTTTCAAAACACTTATAAATAAATGCCTTATACCAAATGCCAAAAATATAAAATTAAATTATAATGCCGTCCCCAGGCATTAAACGTGAATATTAAGTAATTCATAAACAGACTTAATAAAACGAATTTGTAGCAGTTGAAAATTTTACTAAATACATTTTCAGAGATAACAGATTGCTCAGCATGCACACCGCGATTGGTAGCACACACACACACCACTTTGCCCAACTGATTCTGGGTAAGAACAACCTATTACACTCCATCGTGGACACAATCCGCCAGTATTAATTACTCTCGACTCCCACTTGACAACAGTAGGGCCAATTCCCAAGACTTCACATTGTGCAAGTCGTTTCCTGCTGCCTAGACATCATCTGATGTTCTGCCAAGTGTTGGGGAAGGGGATACAAAAAAAAGAAATTTAAATGAGTTGGAAGTTCATTCACTGTTTACTTTGGAATGCTGTTCCAGTAAAAAAAAAATCCAGAATTCAGGATGGATCCTTTCCCATCGTGTCACGTGCGGTACCGTACACGGTCCTTTACTCCGTTTGATTGTCTTTGTAAACGATAGGAAAGTGAAATGTCATTCAAGGCAATGGTCTTTCAGAGCATAATAAAGAGCCTGACATCACCACAAAATTTGCTAGAAAAAACCACACACACCTGCATTACTTTAATACAATATATATTTAGCAACAACAAAAAATGCCTACGCCCACAATGCAGAACGCGTGATAAAACCGAATGCTTAACTAACAGTTTAAAATGCACGGCACCACTTGCCTGTGAACAAAAAAAAAATCCATTCTCCGGAGCGAAATGCATCATAATTGCCGATCAGGCCGGCGAGACAGAGGTCCTAGCCGGTTAATATTGATGTAGGACGTCCAAGGTTGTTGGTTGTCTGTTTTGATTCGTGCTCAGGCCAAAACGCGCTGCTTTGGACGCCTCCGCTGGGAATTAATGTACATTATGCATTTCACTTCTGACTTAAATGTGCATTCCCTTGTCAGTTTAGCATTACAGCCCAGGCTGAAATAACACTTGGTGCTACAGGACTGACCGCACTACACAGCCCGATAATGGACAGAAATTAAAGTTTAATTGAGTGCGAAGTGCACAGCAACCAAGACGGGGGTTTTTTGGGGGGTTTTGTGACAAAATAAAAAGTTTAAGCCAGCCACACTGCAATAGTATCTAGAATTTCTGATTTAAGGATGTTTTGACATTATCGTGAACTATTAAATCCATGCAACGGATTTTTTAAACGTTTTTTACATAAATTAATTACGCAACAGATCCGTAGATTAACGTAACGTTACCCACAATAGTTGTAAACGCAACAACGGCTTATTACATTTGACCTTTCACATGGGGGGTATTTTTCCCCCAAAAGTATATTAGTGTGGGTTTCTTTGAGAAATGCACAATAAAAGAACAATGGGAATTCGAGTTGCCTGTACTTTGGGGCTTGTACAATAAACGTCGCAGGAAATGCGGACCATTTCCTGCTATTGTACTATTGGGATTTTGTCCATTCTGGCCATGCAAATGCTGACGTATTGAAAAAATAACCGTTTGCTATTAAACGACAATACATGTTACACTTCCTTATTTTTTTTACAATGCTTCATGGTCACTTGTAACTTGTGTTGAGGTCACTTACCAGAAATATGAGGGGCATGCAAGCAGTAAACTTGGGATTTGTCTTCTCATTTAAGCTGTCTTACGGTTAAAACAAGAAACAAAATAATAATTTGCACAAACACTATCGTTCTTAAGTTCAATTAAATCTGTTAATGTGAATCCTAAAGTACATACATATTTTTGTTAGAAGTTGAAAAACTACTTAGATTAAATTCCACACCACAGTGAATAACACAGACACAGAAAAGTGCGTACGTACATTTTTTTAATACGTTTTAAGTCCACAGATGTTGAAATGGTAAAAGACAGAGTACATTTAGTTACATTAAACAATTATCACATCCACTCCAATTATTTCATTAATCAAAAACATTACCATCATACACTGTTGATTTAAAAAGGATATGTTGATAATTTGTCTCTCAAAGGTAAGGAGAACTTTCATGCAATAAGGTTTATAAAACTAAAATTAACGGTGCATTACAGGTTTTTCTATCAGTAACACTAAATGCCATATATTCGGTAAATCAATACTTAAAGTTAAATACAAATTGGTCACTTTTTTGACATTCAGAACATTTACAGACATGTATTACTGTTTAGTGAATTTCATTAGCCATGTTGTCGGCATTTGTGGAATGGTTTCCTCACGTCAGAAATTAATGGAAACATAATTGACTGCTTGAAAACATAACTTTATATTTTGCTAAGCACATTCACAAATTAACAACCCAGTATGGCAGGTTTCAAAAAAAATGTCAACAGACTGTACGAGGAATTTAAGTGTTTCTATACGGTATGCTTAAGTGCAAGGGTGTGATTCCAGTTTAAATAGTTACATTTTCAAAATACACTATTTTCTTTACAAAGTCTCTTTTAAACCAACGCAGCAATCAGTGATAAATCACAGCAGTAATACAGCAATTGTATTTTTGAAAATTAATTCAAATCACTGGTTTGCATTGCTTTAAATAAAGAATTTGAAAAAGGGTTGACTTGATTTTCAT
>CM025640.2:2701127-2741441 GCA_014621495.2 Entosphenus tridentatus
TATATTATATTTTTATTATTTTATTACTTCCCTTCTACGTGACTTTACCGAAAAAACCAAGAAGATGATGCCTACGTGTGAGCTGTATCATCAACTATGCACTGCTGAAACCTTCACATCAGCTTAATGATTTAACATGTACAGTTGCGCTGAAGGAACGTTTATAAGCGTAAAGTCACCTTCGTTGGTGAAACACACACACAATTTTACAATTTGTAACAAAAAAAATGTGTAAGCTATATAATATTCCAGCTAAGATTCATACACAGCTTACGGTGCTACAATTTTCCTTGCAATCGGGAATTGAGGTAATTGTGACGCTTCAACACGTCACCGTTCAATAAAGCAGACGATCTACGTGAACATCACAACTGCAGCTCGATTATTCAACTATGCACCGATCATATCATCCTTGCTGAAATCAATCTAAACTGTGGGGAAACCATTACCTCGACTCCTGAACACAATAGCGGGTTATTTATATATATATATGTAAATGCTGTCCCGACATTTGCCTTCTGTGATGTTACACGCGAGGAAGGTAAACTTATGCCGGGCACTGGTCTTTACTCCAGTGACTGCAACATCAGCAGCTGCTTGAGCACCTTCGTCTGGCTCGTCTCCCTTATCTCCCCGGCAAGGAACATCTCATCCACCACCGTGTATACCTGCAGCGGAACAGCGGCAACAAAATTACAAGGGGGAAGTGGACAAGCTCGAATACAATGGGGGTGGAGATCTCGCGGGGAAAATAAAGACACAAGGACAATACTGGAATGGGGGTGGATGGGGGGGCACTTGGCTGGCTGCTCTTTAGTATCCTATGATTTTCCACATCATCAAAACTCAATAAATGCAGGGACAACACTACTGAGCAAGAAACAAAAACTTTTATGAGTAAATCCCATCGGATATATTTTCCAATTTTCTGCAATTTTCAAGCCAAAAATTTGTTTTTGGCAACACGTGTTTTTAATACACTCCAGAGAGTGAAATGTTTATGACCCCCAGAGTGTGTGCGTGTTCGTATGTGAGTATGCACAAAGGGCAGATACAACCATGGTTGCCAGTGGGAAGCGGGATACTTTTAAAGCACAATCTCATGCATTTGTTTTTACAAAATGTTCATTTTTTTATGTTTTAAAAAGGCTGTTCTCGTTCACTCAGACAATAACCGATGTTAAACAATCAGAAACAAAAGAAAAGAACAGTGTGGAACAATTCACAGTAAACATACCTTGTAGAAATTGAAAACAAGGTCCAATTCACATACATTATGAAAATATTCATTCAGCACCTGAAATAAAAAGGATCGTGTTATTATAAACGAGTGAGATTTGCATCTACAACACAATAAAATACATACAAAAAATACAAACTGCATAATAATTTGGATGTTTTCAGCGTGACAAAAAACATACCTCCACAAAATTGTGTATGGCTTCCAAGTAAGCCAAATTGTTGTCATTTACATCCACACATATACAGAAGTAGAGACCAGCATAGCGACGGTAAACAATCTTGAAGTTACGAAACTGTTAAAGACAGAAAAGGCATAACAATGTTATAATGTCCTAGAATAGCTATGCTGTACAAATCAGTATGCATGAGCTCATTCACCGAGCTCCAAAAAAATCTGCACTAACCAGCATGGTTATAATCGCCAAACATTCCTTCATCCAGCATTGGATTGCCAAACATCTGCAAACTACTTTTTTTATTAATATAACCCTCATGTTAATGAATTCCCAAATATACTAAATAAAGCACAAATGTAAAAAAAAACGATTTAACAGGTGAAAATTACATCGCTGTTAAATTGTAACAAAAAAGTTAACATTTTCAAACAGAACTAAATCATTGTAACAGTGGCTCAGGTCACACAGTGCTCTATGAACCCATACAGGAGCATCGTCTGTCTAATACAGAGATGAAGAGTTGTGTTGCTGGTCTGTCACCTCAACAAAGTTGGTGTGCTTGGCGTCGCGCACTGTCACCACCGCGTGCACCTCCTCAATCAGCTTCTGCTTTTCGTCATCATCAAACTGCATGTACCACTTTGCCAAGCGCGTCTTGCCTGCTCGGTTCTGAATCAAAATGAAGCGAATCTGTGGAGACAAAGGGTAATATGTTCGTTAAGCTCACCGCCGAAAGGGGTTTTCTGGATGATGGTAAAATCTTAAATTTCATATACGAGTAAATGCATTTATATAGTTTAAAATCAAAGTATTTCCACTACAAAGGGGAGGCTTTATGATTATTGTAAAAATATCTAAAATTATAATTGTTCATTCAGACAACTTAACAATACACCTAGCCATTTCTAGACTTAAAGGTAGACTTTCAGGAGGATTCTGCATTGGGGTTTTTGACCTGTTGATTTAAAGAGTGTTTATCATCCGAAGGAAAAGTCAGCGTACCTTAAGAAAACCTGACCACTCATACGAAGGGAGATTTTCAACAATGGATGCACTTTAAAAAAATGTTTTAGTTTTGTTGCCAGATAAAAGGGTAAAAAAACAATTATCATATTTTGCTACTGGCAAAGAATGTTCCAATGGAATGGACGCACTTGCTAAACTTCCATTTAGGGACTTTAAGTTGACAGATGAACAGTTTAAAACTGCTAATTGCAAATTTTACAATGACCAGACCACCGCGTTATAGAGCGTTGAAACCCCAAAAATGCCTGACACTGGTAGCCATGCAACAATACGTCCCCCTTGCTATTCAATAGCGACTGTCAGGTTAATGTTGATGCAACATTCATTTCGATAAATGTACCCGATGCAAAAGTCACGTGAACATACAGTATGCACGTGAACCTGTACAATAATCTAAACGTGCAGAGGATTAGCGCGACCGAAAGAATACATATTCATCGATGGGTCGTTAGTGTATGACTGTCAGCCATTCAACCTCAGGCAAAATGGTGATTAAAATGAGAAAATTTCATTTTAGGCAAATTCCAATACATCTGTAAAAGAAAAATCCACTAAAATAACGAACAAAACTAAATGTGTTGGCGCTGTTAATGCATTTGAAGGCGAAATCTCTTAACGACTGTGTAGTAAATCCTTCAACACGTCAGTGGCTACCAGAGAACGCGCCTATTCGCGTTCTCTGGTAGCGGTAACGACTTATGTGGTGCTCTTGCATGTGTACGTGTGTGTGCACCGCTGCAACATAGTCCCTTGACTTGAACAGCAATCCCGCGGTTTATATAGTCGTCGTTTTGGAATTGGCGAAAAACCATTCGAGTGTAGCAGGACCGTCCCCAGACACTTAGAGAATCAGTAAGGATTCCCTGCATAAACGATGCCGCTATAACAGTATCACGCATCTTACACATACAAATGGTAGGTGGGGTTCACGAGAGCGCATACAATCAACACAATTTCCCCCACATTGAATAACATAAAACAGCCCCTTTTTAATCCGGTGAAATCTCAAGACACCGGGCGGTCACGCCCACGCCTACAGCTTCGGCTGCATCTCGCTGCCCGTCGTGGCGGCGCCGAGGGCGGCGGAGAAACCAGGCGAGGCAGGCTCCGCCTCGAGGCCTCAACTCGCAAGGCGACGGAGCGCGTGTGGCAAGCACACGACAATCATTGGCGAGAGTCAGAGGCCCTCGGTCAAGCGAAGAGGCAAGCGTTTGCAAACATCGTACCATTGTGGAACGTCCTGCGGTCGTTCCAACTTCAACTTCGCCGAGGGTAAGTGCCGCCGACTTGCCGCTGTATAACCGGAAGTCCGCGCGCGTGACGTCGCGTCACTTCCGGTCTTGTGAGGGCGGGGCTGCGTGGTTCCGCGGTCACGTGACCCCCCCCTCCACGCCTTCGATTCGATTGCTCCAGAGACGACTTCCAGTATCGATTCCATTCCAGCGATGGATTATTGACGTTTCCTTAACAATTTTCTGAACCGGGGCAGTTACAAAAAAAGATTCAAAAACAAATATATATCGATGACATTCAAGCCCAATTTATAGAATCACTGCGGGCGAAGGGGGCGCGAGAATTGTCGTTCATCACGCAATCCTTCACGGTTCTTAGGTTTTTCACGCACGCCACATGGCTTTGCTTTGCTGTTACAAGCCACGCATGCAATGCCCATTGTCAACGGGGATGTTGCTCGCGCGGGAGACGCCGTGTGGACGGCCACTCAGATCCATGCTGTGCACACCGAGGCGTTAAAATGTGCGGCCACAAAGCACCCATTTCAAACCTTTAAAACAGCCTGCCTCAGCAGCTTTCTCCTGATGACGATCGCTTGTGTTGCAATCGAAACGTCGAACTCTTAGTTTTTGTCGGTAAAGTCACGTAGGTAAAAAAAATAAAAAATAACATTTTGTTTTGTTAGGTTTTTTTTACCTATCTACGTGACTTTACCGAAAGAATATAAGGCACGCGAGTTGGAGAAAGTCACAGCGAGACACATGCCCTCTGGTGGACATGCATGGACACAGCAGCCTTTTGAGGAGCGCTATTGCCCAGCCACCGCATGCCCAAGCAGCTTCTGTTTGGCCGGATCGAGGGGGACCAAACGGGCTAGAGATGAGATCGTTCATGTGGTACAGGAGGATGTGGAGCTGAGTGGACTTGCCGATGACCGGCACCAGCGGTGTCAAGATCGGCCTCTGTGGAGGAGGAGGCTCGTGAAGGACGCTGCTGGGCAGTTAGAGGCAGTCGCCCTCCAGCAACAACAACGGAGGGCAGAGGAGTGACGCTCACAACAACGAGCGGAACGCCGGGCGATTAAAATACAGAAAAAGTTGGCACAGCAGTTGGGTGCATTTGCCAGTCATCTCAGTGAACCCATGGCACCTGGGTATGTTTCGCTTGACCTGTCAACGAGCTTTCGACTCTTTACGTGGCCTCAAAGTGCACCTGGCCTGGCACGTGCGCCGTGAAGACGTCACCGCCACCTTGTGGCGAATGGCAGCTGCTGTTGTTGTTGGTTGAGCGGTAGTTGTAGCGGCTAGCGAACTGCAATAACCAACCCAGTTCAATTCCCGCTCACGGCCAATACCTGCGACGATTATCTGAACTGGTCTTTGAGCCATCACGAGGTTGACTCCGCCTCAAATGAGTACCTGGAGAGACAAAGGCGGTCGAGAGTGGTGCTGGCCTTCATAGGTACTCGCTAATTGACCCTGCTGCCGCTGCTGCATTGCTTGAGTTGATCACGGAATCTCAAATCGAGTTCTAGATTTTAGCTGTGACGGTCCCACCTGAAGACGGAGACTTGTATTGCCTCCGAAACGTCGTGATTTAATTGATTTATTTTCATTTATTATTATTATATTTTTATTATTTTTACCTACGTGACTTTACCGAAAAAACCTAAGAGTCACAAATCAATTTATCATATTGGGCTCGCGGAATTGGGGCTTCATGGTTGGGCAGCAGAGGGCAGTGAAGCAAACTCCATCGTTGTACTGTCACCTTTAACGCCTCCACGTGCATGGCACCCCGCATTCGTAAATCGAGGGAATGCCTCTATTCAGCGATGGTCTCCAGTAATCCCATTCAGCATTTCTAATCATTCCAAACCACACTGAAATGTGACCGAGAGGCAGCAAAAACACAATTTACTATTTGCAAAACTAATCTGAATCTGCAATGTTGACTTAAACTTGAAGATACCTCTTTTCGCAGTAATGCTTGTTGTAGTACAGTCTTGCCTACGATGTCGCTTGCCGTGAAATGGTCACAAATGCAAAACTGATAAAAAATCAAAACAATTGATTCGTATTCTTGATTCTTTCGGAAAAGTCAAGTAGAATGGACATAATAAAATAATAAAAATAAAACAATTAAATCCTCACGACTTTCGATTACAACACAAGCAATCAGCTTGTGTTGCAATCGAAATGTCGTGATACGTTTTATTACTTTATTATTTCCCCACTACGTGACTTTACCGAAAGAACCAAGAATATGAATCCCTGCAGTCACGAAAACTTTAAATCGAAACTTGATTCGTAATTGAAATTTTTCGCCAATGTGTGTATTGTACCCTCCACCAAACAGGCAAATAAAGTTACCACGTGAACGAGTGCGTTTTTATTGCTACAGCACACCGATACGTTGAAGAGCAATCCACAACGCATACCTTAATTGTAAAATAATATTGAACTTTTGTTAACGTGATTTTACTTGACTCGTGTGGAGGAGCGTGAACAAGACATTTGCACTGTACAAGATCCGACCCAAAATTAATTAATCACAATCAATGATTAACATTGGTTGTGAAAGCCTACATGTTAAATTCAAATAACACTTGTTGCTGTTTTTAACTTCATAAAGTGTCTGTCACGCGTATTTAACCCAGAACTCGAATGAATGTATGCACTGGAGAATTAAAGTGTATGGTCATTCATCATAAGAACTTGTCTATTCTAACTTTATTTGGTTATTCAGTCATATCTGAATAAAGTGAGAATATTAATGGTAATCGAGGCTGCAGAAACCTCAAATCTATCCACTGCTGGATGAAGCACTGACTAGGTCCTCAGTAATTCCTGAGATGACAATCTATATCGCTCCCACGGATCAACTAATCACTAACCCTCCACGGTTGATTGCCCTCTGTCGTAAGTAAATCTCCGTTGTATATAACGCCCTCTGTATAGCCAACCATGCTAATTGGAGGTCGGGGAAAGGATACAAATGTAGATATTTACCAAGAAATTCAATAATTACTGAAATTCTTACCATATGTATTTTACTGTGGCTTACATGCTCTTCGTAATGTTATTGTAATATGGGAACTGAAATAATAAATATTGTTTGCAATGGGACCGCCATTACGCCTGGATATTGCAGACTATAACATTTTATTTCATTCAGTTGCAAGTGATAGTCATCTAAGCTCTCACAAATCAAGTCCTTACTAATATATAAATGAAAGAAGAAAAACACTATGGTCGAACAGCTACTCTGAGATTGAAAAAGAAGCAACATACAAATCAGGATTGCAGCAAGCAGATCTCTCACCAAGGCTATTCAGTGACGTAACTTTTTTTCCCTCCAGAAAATTAATTGGATAAATAAATGAATATAAATGGAGAAAGAATTAACCATCAGGTTTGCAGATGGCATAGGTATTACAACCAAGAGAAATTAACTGCAGGAGATAATTTATAAACTTAAATGTTGCAAAGTCTGGGCTAAAGAAATTAAAGCATAGTAAGAAGGCACGTACAAGTTCAATGAACAAAATCAATCGTTGGAGGACCACTACTGAAAAACACAATGGTGTACGCATGTATATACACGTCTTTGGCAATCAATAAAGATGGGCAGGGATTCGATTATAAAATAAAAAGGTGAGCAAGAGCAGGTTAAATTGAATTTAATAGTGAAAATCAATACAGCAATGTGCCTAAAAATGAGCATTTTCAATCGGTTGATATTGCCCGATATGACAGATTGGAAAATTGGAAACTGACAAAGTAGATGAAACTAAAATATGTATACAAAAACGCATGGAGAGATGCATGCTGGGAATTAAAAAAAACACAGAATGAGGAAAACATTTAATCACAGAACAAATGTAAATTAAGACACCGACTGGTAAGAAAAGTGATCTTGCGTAGCACACATCGTTAGAAGGAATGATGGCTAAGAGGAGACTGGTGGTGGAATGGCAGCCAAAAGAGAGGATACCCTGGAAGATGAGCAACAGAGATGAAGCGATGAGATTAGCGCTCGTGCAAAAGCGAGATAATAGCATCACAAGAACATAAAAGACGGCAATGACTTGGGAGGGCCTTCATCCAGCAGTGGCTTGACCATGGCTGTTGATGACCGAGTTGTAATATGTAGTATTAGGCAACTCAAATACTAATTATTCATTTATTTTAGCAATGGCACTGACAGCAAGGCATTATACTAGACAGTAACACGTATTTCTGGACGAAAATGTACACAATTCACAATGACTCAACCTGTGACCTGCAATAATATTCTTTCTTTCAATGAAATGCTGCCTATATGGCAAGCAAATGCATTTACATATCAGCACCTTTCTATCTGCAGAGCATGTTCTGTGAGCTTAATATAGTGTAGCATAGAAAATAATTAACTTAATGCTACAGATAAAAGTGCTTTACTATACCGTACTTTTAAAATTAAAGTCATATACCATAGCTACAAGAAATGCAAAGGTAAATCAGAATGTCATTTAGGAATAGTGGAACAAGCACGACCAAACATAAAAAGTATACTTGAGTTTACAACGAAAAACCTTAACATTAAATCAAAACTGTGTTCAAGTAAATATATTTTCTTAAAATATAGCCAATTACATGACTCGGAAATAATGTTACAAATGCAAATAAACAGGACAAGTGTACCTTCATATCGACAAAAATGTACGGATTCATATAGAATGAACTCTCCTGTGCTTAATATGCAGCGGTATCAAAAACTTTATAGTGTACCATTATTCAGGAACATTTTTTATGTTGCAAAGTGTTCGGATTTTTTCCCTTTAACTCACCAAGTACGATTGGCCAAATTCAACAATTGTTTACAGGCGTTGACATTACCATTTCCATGCTCTAAAGGAATTTTTTGTCGTTGCTTTTATTACACGTAAAATAGTTTATGTTTTACAAAATCATGGTAATGGCATAAACGATATCTGACACTGACACAGTGGTCACCTCGCTTTAGACCGAACCAAATAACAAGAGGACTTAGAAACACTACATTTTGGCAAAGAGAAATCCTCAGTTAAAGCCAATAAATCCGATCCCTAAATAAAGTAGTAATGGCTGGAAGAAACTAGAGCGAGAACAATTTTTATTAAAAAAAATGTTAGAGGCCACTGTTGTTCATTTTACCAAAGTAAAATAATTTTAATTTCCACAAAAACAATATTCAATCGCCTTGCCTCTTTAAAATGTTTCCGACATCACATTAGATCAGACCAGTTAAACAAAGTGCCAGAGAAAATATCCACAAACATTGAATTCCTCTGAATGAAATGTTTTGTTTTGGCGTACAGTACTCTTACCGCAATATATTTTAGTACAACGAAAAAAATATGCTTCGAGTTGAAGATAATTTCGGGCATTCCCAACGGGTTAAATTTGGAAAATGGTGAAAACAACTTTGGATACGAGAGCTGCATACAAAGCAAAATGCTTTCTTGAACATTAACAAGTTATCAAAGTCTCATTGACAAGCCACCTAACCATCTCAAAGCAGATGATCGACAGACATTAACCCAAAAATGTAAGGCTTTGTTTTGTATGCATTTACATCAATTCATGTCGGTTTTAATTTATTTAAAAAAATTTAATCTCAACTACCAATATTGCAAAGAGTAAAGTTCAACAAGTTTATGATTTTTATCTCATCAATCTTAATAGGAAATAAAAAGCCAAAACTAGTGGGGTTTTCTTTGCATTATATGTTAATGTGTGCAATGATGCAGAACAATAACACTACAAAATGCGTACCAATATGGTGTCGGAGTATACTGAGAACCAAATGCTATGTTCCTAACATTCACTCCAACGTGGCAGCCTAGCACACATTCACTTAAATCACAACTTGGCCCACCCAATAGACATAGCAACTCTTTTGGGGAAAGCATAAAATGACACGTGTCAAAACGTTTAAAAAGTTAGTGTACTATTCCGTTTTATTTATTACACCTTTAATAATGATATCACCCGCCCCGTGCATTGACCTGCCGACTGGTAATAACATCCCAAAGTTGGTGGCCAGACAGTGAACTTTGCCAAAGCTTCAATATGCAAAGTTGGTTATTAACATCTTGCTCGAACCAAAAAGGTGACTCGGCTCGTATTCAAGTATGGTATTGGTCAGTTTGAAAGAGATTTTAGCTGCAAGTAAATAACAGAAAATCATGCATTTTACTAAATTAGTAACCCGATGAAGTTCCTCATTTTGACCGCACCTGCACGCAAAAATTTTGGCTGCAGAATATAGCAAAGCACAAAAGTGTCTTGAAACTCATTGATGAGCGCCTGTTACTCAGTTTTTGCGGGACACGGTTTAGCCACATCGCCGGAAGCCAAGCAGTTGAATGGAGAGAGAACGCTTGAGCAGACATGCACACGTGTAGGGATGCACCACCCACCGAGTGTTTCACAAGCTGCCAAATTGGAGTGAATTCAAGCAGTTACAATAGTTTGAGCCTGCACCCAATGCAATGAAATGCAAATTGTACCACTGTGAAATAAACCATATACATAAACAAATAAGGTAGTTAAATAAGTGGTTATAATAACCAAAACATTTTACTTGCATTACTTGATTTTTGTATGATGGAATGGATTTAAATAAAACAACCCGAGTATGGCATTGCTTATAAACAGAAGCCATTCAGGATTAATCTGGCATCGTACACACGTAAATGCTTTTAAACATTTTCTAAGCATATTAAGGCCGCTCAATCCACCTGTGCACACACGTCTAGCTGCTACTGAAAACATCTGCCTTATAGAAGTTCAGTTTTATTTTTTAAAATTATGGTTTTGCCTCACGTTGGGTAGTTGGCATCAACACATTTTAACCACAGCCGACACTCGTAGATTGTCAATTTTATAAAATGTTACGAATAAAGTCACCCACAGTATGGACATGAAGTTTTCAGTAAACCCTTTTAAAAGAAACGTGTTGCATACAAGTTGGTAAAAAATAATAATGGTTAAATATAAACAAACGTGTGTACAAGGCCTTTGATGCCACTGATTGGAATATCCATTTTCAAAAAACCCGTAGGATCACTGGGAATAATAGAATAATATTAATTACTTATTAATATTCCAATGTACAACTACAAAAGCATACACGTAAATATATAATCAACAAAGCAAAACATGTGGCATTATAAATGTTTTCAGACCTTAACCTAAGTCTTTAATATACATACCAGTTTCCATATGTAACAAAACAATGTGGAATATGAAACACTATTATAATGTACAGCAATAAAAATGATATTAAGTGTTTGCAGGATTAACAAAAGCATATTCATTAACAACAAAAGACTTAAATGTAGTCCAGCTGCTACTAGATTTATAAGACAGTTTGTGTATAGAAAAATAAAACCAAAGTAATAATCGTATTTACAGTCCCTGAAAAAAGAATGTACAGCTTCATTACATGCAAAATCATATTCATTAACTCACACAGCACAGATGAACAAAGGCATTCAGTTTCATGCGTACACATATCAAGTGGAATAAAACGCAACAGACAGCTGTGCTTGGTGTACGAGGAGGTTATGAGTTAACAATACTTACGACCAATGGCAATTGTAATTTATTTTGCCAATAATTATATAAAATAAAACATGAACCTCAGAATGCAGGGAATGGCACTTCATCGAAGTTAAAGTGTTGTACAAGTTACATATGCCAGCGCAGCTAAAAATATCATACATTTTATTAATACCTCTAATTTCTATGGAAACTATTGGACTTTTTTTTGCTCATGTTTTTATAGCAACTATGTAAAAAAGGATTTTTTTTTAGAAACACATTAAGTGATATTGTTTTTGTTGGTGGCGTTCAAGTCAAGCTTTGAGTGTTTAAATAACAAAAGTGGAAACCCTAGCTGTACGCACTTTTGTAAACAAGCCATATTTTTGTTTCTGGGACGGACTTTGAACAAAGCACCACTTGAAGCGCAGCACCACTGGCCTCATTCTATGCCACCACACCACCCACGGCTGCTCGACCGTGGAACTGCTGTGGCATGCGCACAGCCTCAAAACGTGCATCGCCAGGTTCACACGTCTGCGCACCTCAAAAAAGCCAAATTTTGAAACCAGAGTTGTGTGCCGCCTTCCGCAACATTCATCGGTGGATGACGCGTCATGGCATCTATGGTGCTTGACGCTTAATAAGCTGATTAGTGTTGGGTTTTTTTCTCCTACCCGCAATGAAAGGTGAACAGAGAGAGAAACAGAAAATCAGTTCCTGTAACTTTCCTTAAGGTTATAAAAACTCAATAAATTTTAATTACATATTAGTCTCAATATAATTAATATTCATGATTGATGTTCTGAGCAACACGCACGTAATACTTGATGTGCAACTTGCCTTTAAATGGCATCTTTAGTTGTTTTTCTCAACATCAAGATATTGCAAAGTCATCAAGCATCAACAATTACATTTTCACTATCAAGATACAACCTTAATGAAAAGTTACGTCATTTAGTTTAAAGATGCCCAGCTTTGACAATGATAGAAACAAAAATGTACTTAAATTCTCCATGGTTTTTATAAGGACAATTGTAATTTTAATACTGTTTTATTTTTCAGGTCAAGAACAACCGGTTGACGTGTTCAACATTACCATTAAAGACGTAAAGTGCAGTACACTGTTCCAATATTATAGTACTACCAGGATTGATTATCTCACAATTTCAAGCACACATCAACATTAAAAAGGCCACAAGATTTTGCTTTCTTCATCATAACGATTCAAATCAAACTCGGTTCATACAAGTGTCTGATGTTACTATGTTGCACCCGCTAATTGGGATAAACTGGTTGAGTTTTTTTTTATCAGCGACAAGTCAACATTAATGATTTGTAAACCCAATCAAATGTCCCTTTCATCTTCTGCCATGTGACGTGGCGCTTCGCAATAATGACTAAGGCGACGTTTGTTCACACATACAGGTCCAGTTAAAGTTGGGGTCGAGAGGCCTAGTCCGTAGTTTCAATCCACACGGGTAATTTTTTTATTCATCCCGATTTAATTCCCCCAAGGGCTTTGCAGAAGGTGGAACCGGACATTCCGCAAAAAAAAAAAGTTTGTCTCTCTCTCCCCGAGCCGCTCTATTAAATCACTGCCCTGTGCTTGCCTCCACAGCAACCACATGCCACCCCGCAACTGTAGCAGCCCCTCAGCGGCAGGTAGCAGCACATACAGGGCGCGAGCAGGGACAGGCCGGCCAGCACAAACCAGCGCTGGCAGACACGCCCATCGCCATCTCCGTCGCACGAGCACGGGTCTGAGAAGTCCCCCTCTGGGTCCGACATGCAGTGGTAGAGCACCGTCTCGGCCAGCCACAGGCAGCTGGCGCGCTCCACGCAAACGCGGGCGCGGTCGGGCGCGTCGGCGCAGCGTCGCGCCCGTCCCGGCCGCGACGGGTCGAAGAGCTCGCCGCAGTAGATGCAGCGAGCGCGCTCGCCGCTCGGCTCCCCCGGGTCCCAGCGGTGGCCCCGCCGCGGCTGGCTGCGCACCACCCGGAGCTTGTTCTCGAGGCGGTAAGCGTCGACGTAGGGGTACGTGTACTCGTGCTTCTTGTGGTGGTGGTGGTCGGCGGCGGAGGGCGACTTGTCGAAGGTGACGTAGGAGCCGGCGCCGGCGTCGGCGTCGAGTTCGCGGCGGCACACGGCGGTGTGGCGGTAGTCCTCGTAGCCGCTTCGCAACCAGCGCTCCTCCAGGGGATTGATCCTCTCGATGAGGTCGCTCTCGTCGAAGCTGACTACCTTCTGCGCTCACGGGCAATGGCGAAGAGGATAAACAGACAAAGACAGGAAAGGCAATGTGAATTAACCGTGGCACACCCACACAGGCCACGGAAGACGTTTTTCATTTGAATGCGTACAGCAGACACGAGATGTGCACCTTTTGAAACCTGCCTCAGGGAATGTGTGGACTGTAAATCCTGAGACGTGAGGAACGAGTGATTTTTCATTTGCAGACCAAGCCGTGTGAGGCAAATTTTTTGATGGAGAGAATAAACGCGAGAGAATGCAATGTGTTTAAAGACCCTTCTGAATCTAATATCAAAAGTTCTCATTCTATCTAAAGTTGATTGGATTTCCTGTTCAAAAGATTGCAGCTTTATCAACGTAATTTCTGAAAGTTCCCAGCAGGTGGCAAACCAAATGCATTGAGCGTATACAATGTGCTTGCACACATGCAAAATACATTAGTGTTCCGAGCGGGTCCACAGGAAATGGTCGTCACAGACGCACTCTGGAAAATAGGTTTGGTTTACAAAACTAAACATCAGCATACACAGGAGGAAAATGGTCATTTCCTTCAGCATCAAACAACGTTAATTATTAAACCGTGTGTTTATTCCGTTTTCCAAACAAGAAATCTAACAATGGTTGGCGTTTGTTAGGAGAAGCCCCGTGCATCTTTTACAGATTGGAAATGACAACGGCGTTCGGCTTCCAAATAAGCAAAAGGAGATTACTAAACGTACGCAGCAGGTTTTATAAATAAAAAAAGACTGCCAAGGACAACGGACGTGCCCCAGTACAGTGTTTTTTTTGCAGGTGCACTCGGATTAGTCAAACCTGTCACCCTGTTTACCAAGTAACCCCCCGTGAGACCGTGCATGTGGCCGCTCTTCCGAGAACGTTTACTGACAATGCGCAAGCCCCTTTCCTTTTCCAGGTGAAATAACTTACAAGCTATTAGGGCCAGCCGTTTCCCTCTTTAAGTTCTACCGTTCTGAACATGCCAGAGGCAACTGGCACCATTTTCCAGTTGTACTTTCAATCAGAGGAATCTTACATTGCAATAATCAGAGCGTTATTACATATACACCGCACAAATGTTCAAGTGTATAAAGATTGTTTCGTGCGTATAAAGCTGACAATATTAGCAAATAGTTTGTGCAACACATTCAGAAATATACATTGTGTTGAATATTTGCGTTTATGTTTGTCATGCATAACAAGGGGTCGCTGAACAAAAGTAAATAATTGTTGGAAGGACTCCGTTAGAAGAAAACGCAGCATAAAATGTGAAACTAGGGAAATTGCTGAATGAGGATTTGGGATTTGTTTTAAGAAACAAATAAAGATGAAGGTAAACAAGAGCTGAGTTTAGCGTCTTTGGAAAATTGAATGTCATCATGAAAAGCAGCACATCCTTGTGCCTGTAAAAGAAAGTTTTTAATCAATGCATATTACCTGCTATGACATGGACCACAAATGCAGACACTGACAAAGAGAGCAAAAGCTGAAAAAACATGCAGAGAAGCTTGGGGAGATGCATGCCTGGAATTGCACTCGGAGACAGAGAGAGAAACAGATGGATCGGAGAAGACACACAAGTCGGATACATTATCCGTCAACGATAGTGGGCTTGGGTAAGGACCTATCACGAGAAGGAATAATGGCCGATGGATAAGACGGTATGCTGAACTTCTCTTTTACACCGTATGTAGCCAACCATGCTAAATCAGAGGTGCGGGGGAAGGACAACAAACTAAACACAAAAAGCAGTTGTACAAAATGAGTTTTCAATCTAGATGTCACAGTGCATAGCCTCCAGTGGCTTCCTAATATCAAAAGAGCATTCCAGACAGCCACAGAAGCGCATCTGAATGCGAGCGATGCAGTGACGATCTTTTGTTCGATGGTTGAGTAAAAAGCCGCTGCAAGGATGACTGGAGTTTGCGTGACAGAATGGTATTATTCAACGGAGAGAACACGCTGGGAAGGACAACCGCCGCAAAGATGGCATGGCGAGACGAGGTCTTGTGCAGGAGTGAAGTGCATTGTGGTTTTACGAGAGCATGAGGAATTCCACTGGCCTGCGGAGGCCTTCATCAAACAGTGGAAATGGAATGGCTACGCTTGTCAACAATGAAGCCTGAACAAATGTAAATTGCTCACGGACAACTCGAACGCCTCTCGCTTTAATGTAGCAGACAACGTAGCTTAAAAAAGGTAAACATCTTTGCACGCTACACCTCTCCAGCTGCGAATGGCTCAACAATGCCACCGATGTTCATCTGCTCGCGGTTGGAATGAAGGGTACGACGAGTCATAAAACCAAGTGGGGACTGAATGAAAGGGGGCGTTAATCTAAGCCCAGCATTCCGGTATTAAAAAAACACTTGAGAAGCTGACTTTTTGAGGGTCTTCAAAAGAAACCCCACTTTGGTTACAACACCGCATGTCAGAGCCAGATAACATGGCTAATTTAGCGGTGGGGTGCCCAAGCATTTTATCCATAATGGGTTATATCGCGTACATTTTCAATGTGTCATTAAACCCACCACCACCTGACACCGCCAACTCGTAGGGTTTGTCACGTACACAAAACGTGCCAAATAGTCACTACTTCAGCACACCGGTGTGCTGGAGAGTAAACTCACGCAACATTTCTAATTAGAGTACAACATTTCGCTGGTGATCACAACCAGCTTCATCATCAGGCTTTAGCCATAATTGTGAAGAAGTCCTCCTGAAGAACCCCATTATTTCCATGAAGACATTTAGTCCATTTACAGCTTGAAATGTTACATGCAATTGTAAAGGTTAAGGAAAAAAACCACGACTGAATTCAACAAATACCACAAGGCAATTCGGGAAACGTGCGATCCAATGCAAAAGGAGCGAATAAACTGGAACTGCCTGGCAGGTGACGTTTCTGCACAGCACGGAGATTTCAGCCAACGCAACAAGTCAGCATCGCTTCGCAAAACTGAGCTTCGGGGGAGTGCGCTTCAATTATTGTAATTTACGGGTACATGGTATATTTCAAGGACACACCATATCAACTAAACAATTTTTTATTTTATCAGGCAAGGCCCACTAAGCTATATAGCTTTTTTTCAGAAGCGACCTCGCCACAAATGACAGCTCAACAAAGTGGCTTATCAAGTGCAAATTTTAAGGAGCCAAATACTCTAAACACATCGATTCTAAATTTATAAAAACCGGAGGACCCGGAGAAAAATCCATGCGACCACGAGGAGAGAGAACACGCAAATTACAAATATATAGCAGCAGGCGTTAGGGTCTGGATCGAACCCACGACCCTCCCGCATACCAGGCGAGGTAGTTAACATCTCGCCACCGCGGCACCCAGTGCAGGAGGACGACTGGGTGAGCAACAGTTGAGACGGACCTGCACAACGCGCTCCGAAGGCAGCTGCACCATGTGGCGGTAGTCCTCGTGCGCGGGCCGCACCAGACAGCGGCCCCGGCACGGCTCGACGGGCCTCGGCGGTGGTGGCTCCCTGCGACTGGATGCCGAGGAGCTGTCGGTCGCCGTCTGCCACGGCAAAACGAAGAGACGCCGCGAAGAATTAGCACGGGCGCCGACCCTAGTCACAAATGCAAAGTCCCGTCAAGGATTTCGCTCAAACTTTGTCCCGACAATGTATGTTCTCATGACTTTGCTTGGATGGAAATTATATAATATTGCTGGCAACGGACCACTTTAAATACCTGACCTACATAAATGCGGCTGAGCCTTGTTTTCTTTCCGTGAAATGTCCCACTCTCGAGGCACACAGGATAAAAAAAATGTACGATCATTCTTTGTATTCTAAGGAATGATCATGATTTTGTCTTGCCTCTGTGAACATGTGGGAACATGTCCTGCACATTTGATTTAAAAAGAGCTCCTTTGTCTGATGCTTTAATGTAAAAGTTTGCGGTCAGCAATTTCATGCAGGTGTGAAGATTAAGCAATATTTTAACAGATTAAAATAAATTATAAGACTTTTTCCTGCAGGCTGCAGCATTTCAGATATGTAACTGCCACAGTAGTCAGGTCCACTCTGTGCCCCGTATGACAGCATTAAGCCTATAGGTTCAAGTTCAGAACAGGATCTTCTAAGTTTATTTGGTTCAACATGAAAAAGCACTGGAATGTTGACACATGGTAAAGTCCACCAGGGGATCAAACATAACTCTGAATGAACTTACGGCATTGACCTGCTGCCTTCTAACCCGCCCCCCCCCCCCCACAAATAAAGCCACTACAAAGATCACATCAGGCAGATGAGACCGCAAATTAAGCACAAGCCACCAAATTGTTCCAAAGATGAGACTAGCTACCCATCAACTGGTGAGAAAATTAAAAGCATTAAAAAATAAAAAAAACAATACAGCATTGTAGTCCCAATGGAAAGAAAAGTTAAACTTGCAAATACAAAGACCTTCAATTCGCACAAAATGTTCTCTTTTTAGGCAATGTTGCTATTTTCTTGGCATGCTATGGTAATTACTCTCCGTCGTGTTTGGAACACCTGTCTGCCATCGCCGTTAATTCCCAGGGCTAAAGGTTACACTGAGAATTTCAGAAGTGTGGAAAGAGCGAGGTCAGCTGAATGCAGCCTATGGATTTGTATTAGAAAGTGATGCCAACTTTCAGAATGACAAAATATCAGAAAATTTGACAAATTTTAGATATCTGTAAAATAGAATTTGCTTTAAATATCTGAAACGTATAATGCATGGCAAATGTTTGAACAAATTATCAATAAATACACAGACAGCTATCATATCTATGCTTTGGGTGACAAGTGCAAAGTTCTATTCGTTTTTTTTTACATGAAATGTATGTTGTTGTTTTTAAACAAATGTTGCAACAAAGTTGGCTAAACTACCCACAGGAAATGGATAGCAAGAGCAAAAGAGTTGTAACAAAATATTTAATATTATGTTAACAACAAACCTTTTTTTTATCAACACACTGCACAGCCACGATTTTCACTCTGCAAAAGTATGACTAATGTGTGGTGGGAGGTCAACAAAGAATACACAGAAGCAATGGGCACGTTTAACAAACGTCGAATTCAGCTCTTGAGCAACTGTGAAAATTAGGGAAACACCCACCCAGAGTATGTCACGGAGTGGAAGTTTAACATTTTTTTTACATTTTCCAGCTGACGGTCTGCAAGAGCACATTTTGCCATGTTAAACGTCAGAACGGCACTATGAAATGAGTTTGGACTTTAGAGAATCTAAGTGTTTCTATTGGCGATGTCAATACTGTACCAAGCGCCGAGGCCCAACAGCTGCCCTGCAGCCTTTTCTAATGCATTCAGCATGTGAGCTATGCAGGCAGAAAAATGTAAACACAAATAGGCCTCGATTGAACAAAAAACTGCTCACTTTAATGTGCCCTACCCTATTGCCAATCCCCTTTAAAATTCATTACCCGTGTTTGTGACATGTTAAGTAGCCTGCACTTCCCGTGAACAGCAGACAAGGGGCTATGGCTGGATGCAATTTAAACAATAATAATAATGAGTTGTACTTTAAACAAAAGTTGGCGAAAATATATTTTCACAGAGAGGTCAAAATGGTGTTGTAGATATTCCCTCCACCCCACCTCCATTGATACCGAATCGAAACAACAAAAAAACATCGCTTTTAAAATCATCAATGAAGGGATGGAATGCTCTTGGGGCAATGTTTACTTGACAGCTGAAATCCTACCGGTCTGTATGGTGTTACGAGTGAGGCACCGCCAAATGTGTAAGCTGCAATCAACCCCACTTTGTGACGACTAGTCACCCTGGCGCCTAGTTTTGTGTGTGTGTGTATGCGAGTGCGCATGTGTTATTTGCACACATGTACGTGTGTGCGCGCAAACCAGACTTTCTCACGTAAGAATAAACGAAGGAGATTCTACTACATCGGTGGCTTGTAGCCAGGAACACAAGGAAATGCTGCTTTGTAATGAAGCAAGTTTACACCAGTGCAATGCGATTAAATAACTCATACCGCTATAGGGTGAACAATATCCTATAGTGCTGGGTAGGCAACTTCCATCTTTTTACCAAAGCACATTTTGATTTGGCAAATATAAAACCTGTACGGTCAAGTACACCCAGATGTCATGAGCAAAACCACCCCCCCCCCGCCATTGGCCCCCCCCCTTGTCTTCCTTGAGCCTGAGAACCGAGCGAAAAGAAGACTGCGGCAAACGAATTGCAAAACCAACAGAGCGGAAGCACCAGCTTCCACACCGCCGCCGACAACCTTACGCAACAGGCAACTTCCAAGAGGGCAAGCAGCAGAGGCAGTGGTTCCTTTTTTTTGAAGGAGCAGACGGCAATTTGCAGATCCTCTTAGATTTAACATTCCTCACAAAAACCTGCGTTAGGCATCAGGCGTTTTTTCCCCGTCCACCCCACCACCACCACATATTATTTACATTGCCATGGCCTGTAATGTGGATAATGGCACAGGCTTTAATGATGCAGTGCAAGAAGTCAGTGGGTTTAGTGTGCACATGTTTTAGAAGGGAGTCGAAAAACCAGCAAACACACTTTTGCCAGTGCCGGCAGAATGGATTACAGTTGTAGGGAGAACACTGTTTTTGTGTATACTGCGGGACGGAAATTCTTGCGGCAATCATTTGTAACGTAATCGAAAATTGCAACCCAGTTGTTTGCACAATTGGCGAGTGGTGACTTTCCTCGAGTTCAATGACAATTGGCCCTCCTTACCGCCTAGGTTACGCAATGGCTCCTTAGCCAAGGGCAAAGAGCAAGGCAGTGGAACACCTACCACAGCGACTAGGCAATGTTTACACTGTACACATAAAGCCTATGAACAAGCAAACTCCATATGCTCGAAAACACACATCTTCCTGGCAAGATATGGCTGATATTTTTGAGATGCGTGTACTTCTATGGTGTGAAAGGCTACGTAAAAGATTAGCGTAACATGTGAGTACGAAATGTGAGCTTAAATGTAAAAATAAATGAGAAAAATTGCTGCCAGTGACATTATTGAGCTAGAAAACTCACTTGAACGGTATGAAGTTTTCTAATGATAGTTTCTTAAAGTGGCTAGGCTAGGCCCAACAATAATACAATGATCCCCTTTGTTTTACCTCCTCAAAATAACGATTACCTGTGAATGTTTTAATGACAACATCAAAAAGAGTTTGGCATTAGAAGTACCCCCTTCTTTGGGGCTTGAGCCTACTGAATTTTTCCACCAATCCCACATAATTACAAAATGAAAGCCAGATGTGCAGGGAAAAATATCAAGCAAAAAAAATCATGAGCTTCAAAATGTTAAAACAATGTCCTAGTCTTTGCTTCTAGTCCAATGGTATTTTTTATAACCTTGAAAAAGGAGGGGAAAAAAATGCCAAACTAAGAAAGCTAAATATGCACAAACAAATTAATCATAAGAAAACAAAATGAGAGTATTGGTCGGTTATTTATTTACAAGTTATGTTTGAGACTTGGCATCTATACTTGTGTGCAATTTTGCTAATTCCATGCCCAACCCAGGCTTTGTACAGTTAATGTGTTTTCCATAAGGTCTACATTCGGCTGGTATGAGCACATAAAACAAATGTATAAAGTATCGCTCATATGTTTAAGCCGACTACCATGGCAGGATTTTACACACGCATACTGTACACGTTGCCATTTCATTTCAGTTACTGGAAAAATTTGGTCGCAAAAGCAGAGATGTTCTGTACATCTGTGCGAAAGAGAAAGAATTTGAAAGCAGGATGTGATTTTTAAATGTGATGGGAATGAGGCCAAGTGGAAAAGCATGGAAAAGATAGAAATATACTTCATGCCCCAAGTCAGTGCAGGGCTGTTGCAAGCAGAAAGGTTAACATTTAACAAGCAATGCAATTAGCTTAGGAGCAAGCTGACCTAACGGGCGAAACACAAGTCAGACATTCTAATGCAATTATTTGATTTGTTTTCAATGTATTTACTCTATCATCGGTGCAAATGAAACGCACAGTACACCGGGACAAAATAACGAGACAAGCACTCACGGTGAAGACATCGTCATCCCCAACTTCAGATTCATTTTGCAACGTGGAAGACGACGTTGTGGACCCTGCTGGAAGACGAAGAGCGAATTACGCGCGGCAACAAAATGCGTGCCATTACAGAAGAATTTCAAAGAGTAAAAGGTACACCACACACATCACTAAAGCCCATTACAAGCAAGGGAACTCCTTTTGTCAAGTGGCATTTGGCCCGCAGTTCTTACACGAATGTATGATATGACAAGACCTCAGCCTATTACAGGTCACATGTGAAGTTACTTATTGCAGTACACCAATTTGTTCCTATAAAGCGTACTTATCATCCAACTTTCCAAGCATATCGTCGACCAAGTAAAAACGTTATTCTTCGAATAGCTTAGAAAGATAAATAAAAACACACGTGTGGAAAAAAAAATCTATGCCATGACACTTCACTATAAAAGATTAAATTGGTCAGGATACATTTGCAGAAAGGATGAAAACCAATGGACACAACCAGTGGCAGAATGGCAGGAAAACACATGAGCGAACGACCACAGGGGAGAAGGAGAATGACATCAAGGCACATGTGCGAGTTAAGATGGATTGCAGCTGCGCAGCACGGAGGCAGCGGTATATGCAAGTACACTTTTTTTTATCAACAGGGAGTTCTAAAAAAAAAACGTATTGCTTAAAACTAAAATAAATTGTCAAAACAAGCACGGAAAGGCATGACAATGCTTTTACATATCGAACCTCACAGTGAAGGTCAAATAAAGAGGGGAAGCGCAAAGCAGAAAAAAAATGAAAAACCGAATGTCCCGTGACTTCCTCTACCTTCGCTGAGGTCCTCAATGGCCTTGCGCACTCCGCGGTCAAAAGCGCGAGCATCCGCCGGGCTCTGGAAGGTCAGGCCAAACTTCTGCTCGTCAATCTTCCAGTGGTGGAAGATTGGCGTTACCTTGTTGTACACCACATCCTTCTTCAGGACACATTCCAGCACGACCTGTCAACGAGGCGAGTGGTCAGCGGTTAGCGGTCCAGGCGAGGGAGTCGGAGCGATGAGCAAGGTGGAGAGGTGAGACACGCTCACTGCGGAGATTTAGAGAAGTCGTCTTTAAAGACGATTGAGACAAAGACGGTGGCTTTTGGATGACCCTGTTCAATTTAATCTGACAAGAGGCCCCCTTTAATCATTCTTAAGTAAAATACGTTGTACACATAGGAAGTCTGTTTTAACAGCAATTGATGGATTATATGACAAAGTAGTATTTATAGATACACAATATAGTTTTAATATATGTATGCGTAGCACGAACATGGCTCACAGTGAGGTTTTACGTCACGACACTAATGTGTGTAAGCGCCCTAACCTTTGAAGAATTTCCACGGATAAATGGAGTTGTGGCGTGGCATGTGAAGGCCAACTTTTGCTCAGCAAGTCACAGAATGCTCCCAAATTGACAAGAGCCTAAAAATCAACATTCCGTCCTAATTTTATACTGATTGTGCTATCATTGTCGTGTCATATGAAATGAAAAATTCAAGGTTGGAAAAGAGTCCATGGATAGAGAGAGTACATTACTAATACTGAAACATCTTCAAATGACCTCTTACACTAGTGTTTGCACATTTCCACCCACTCTGCTGAAGGAAGATAAGTTCATTTTTAGGCAGTCAAACCAATAATTTAATTTATCAGAGATAGAAAATTGGCCAAACTAAGTAAATAAACATAATGTGATTTTTGGTTGTTATTTAAGTCACTTGTGATCGGGCGGAGACCATCAACTCAGTAAGACTTGAGAATCCAGTTTTGATCGCAGACTCCTGCCACGGAACGTAACGGTACCAGCTCAGTGCTCTAAGACCTCCGAGTTCGCAGGCCACCTCCAATAAACTGCATCTTTTAATGCTATGGCTGCAACACATGCTGTAGATAAGCTTACAATCGGCTCAATAAAAAAAACTCCTTGAGGCCAAGAATAAAACCAAGTCATGCCCTGATTATTCTGTATATTCACAGTTACCATAATAATAATATGAATACATTTAAACAACCAAGCGTTACGGCTCTGGACTGATGAGCAGTATTCAACTAAATAATGGTTACATTTAAAATTTGATGCAGTAAACGTCTGGCAGACCGTTAAAAGATGCAATGCAAATTTAGCTTGAGGAAGTAATTTTTGTTATATAAATTATAATCTGGATAGCCTTTCAACGGTTTCTGTAACTAATTTATTTTGTATTCACTAATGTCAGGAATACGTTCAACATTGTCCAACTGTATACATTACTACGTTGTTGCTAATTTAGTTGGCAGCAGAGGGCAGTGCAGCAAACTTCATTGTTGTAGTGTACGATGAATCTAATCAATAATTCTACGCAACAACGTGGATTTGGTGTCTTTATTTCTTCAGCACTTGAGACAAAAGGTAAGTCTAATTTATGCTTCTGCATTATGGTATAAGACATTTCTCGGTGATTTTCCAGATATTGTATCGAATTCCCATTTATTTCAACCCCAGCGACCGGAAGCAGAAGAGAATAAAGTATCAGAGCAGTCAATTTGAACAAATTGAAGGTCAGTTATATACAGTGCTACAGTGACATGAAGTGAGGTGTTTTATGGCATACTTTTGTGCAAGATTCACTGCCATTAAGATACTCTGCTCAATTTTTTCGTAAATATTACAGATTCTGTCCTAGGATGGGCAAACAAGCTCGTGGTCAAATAATGACACAGTGTGTGGGGAGGCCCTCATCCATAAGTGGTTTTCAAAAATTGCCACATATGTACATATGCTACCAGCTTGTGAACTTCTAAATTGTTGTCCTTTCGCAAGTGTGTTCGAGCACTGAGCACAAGCGTGCCACCCCCGCACGATTCTCCGCGGTTTAACTGCACCCGCGTGGAAATAACTTTGTACACACTCTTGAACGGCAACGCGGACATTATTCACCAGCTTATCCTTGAGACGTTCTCCCAGGATGAGGAACTCATTGCGCCCGGTCTCTTCATGGTGAAGCACTTTGTAGATGCCCACTCGGCTGATGCCTCCGCCAGCCAGGGGCACCCAGCCGCCCGTCGAGTCGTCCCTCGTCATCACGACAGCGCGCACGCGAACGATGTAGTTTTCACTGTCGCGCACAGGCATGCGTGGCAACACAGGGCCAGTTAGGAAAGCCACGAAACTTTGCGGCCACAAAAAACACACTGCCTATATGTGTGTGTGTGCGCACTGGCAACTCGCTTGCAAGGAGGAGTGAGATGCGTGGTGTCGCATGTGCGAACATAAGAGGATTGAAAGACGTGAGTAGGTGCGTCATTTTGTACATCTCAACATTTACTCGTAATATGACATTGTGTTTTACATTTGATCGACAAAAAAATAAACACGCGCATTCTCTTTGAGTCTTTGCAAAAATAATATTCCACCGCTTTTTATTGTTGCATCAGTAGCGGCCATAAATAGCCATGATTTATCCACAGCTGTATGATGAAGGTTTCCCTCAAGCCGTCAAAAATCTGAGCCCACTGCACCATCCCCACTGGCAAATCCTCTCTGGCACATGCCCTCCTTCGGTTGTAACTCCATTGTTAGTTCCAACCGCTGGCAATCATGCCGTCTCGTGACATGTTCTGCCCAGCCCAATATTCTTGACAGAAAATGTCATGTTACTAATATAATTTCTCGAACATGCCATCAAATCCATGTGTCCCCCTTCCCCTTTTCCCCTCTCCACGCTTATCTGTACACCACTCTATGCTTTATATGCACGCTTTGTAGAATTTGCTCAATTAACTTAATCAATAACCCACGTTGGTTAAAGCTGCCACCATTTATGCATATGCCTCTTTCTGAAATCCAATTTTCACAAAACACCTTCGAACATCATTACAAATAGCCAAGGTGAAAGTGTGTCTCCGTGCCAAACTCACCATCTAATATGTATTTTGTTAATTCCTTCAACATTTGTTATATACGTTCAATACAATCATGAAATCAAAACCATGAGCCTCTGATCACATGGATATAAATTGTTTGTGCAGATCATTGGGAAAAAAATAATGGAAAATATAGAGGTCAACCAACCACAGCAGTAAGCTGGGTTCAGGATTTACGGTTTTTCTCCCATTTACTCTACCACAAGCAAACCAAAAATTGGTTTCTGAAATTTTTAATGAATATCAAATACCATTATGCTTGGCCTTTGTAGACTACGAAAAGGTATTCGACCCAGTGGAAACTGATGCAGTCATCCAAGTTCCCATAAACTAAGCACGCGCTAAGGCCTAAATAACAACTATTTTGAAATAATCAGTCATTGTTGAAGAATATTCCAAAGCAGATTGAAGGGAACATGAATGAAGACAACTCAAAAACACCACTCATCTCATTCTTGTTGCTAAAGCCTAAACTTGTAAACTATCCTTAAAAAAATATCCAGTAAGTATAAATTGATCACTTCCAAATGTACAAGGTTCGCAAAGTCCTGCCAAGATTTGTTGTACGTGCAGAACTTCAGTGCTTCATATAGTTTATTACTTCCAGGTTTATAAAAAAAAACAGAATCAGCCTTTTTTCTATATAAAAAAAATTCAAATGTGTTTTGCATGTAGACTTTAACGGATGCAAGACAAAAACATTACACGCACAAAAACAACTGCTTTAATTCTAAAAAAAAAATTTACTTACGAAGACATACTGCACCATTCATTTACTAACGCGCCACAATGCAATGGCACAGAGCGAGAGAGAGAAAGCCGCTGGGCCGGGCCAGAGTAAAAAATGGCATGCACCCAGTTTTGACTGCAGGGTGTGGGGTGTATGGGTGGAGTATTGCCTTGCCGAACTATAGACTTGGGCCTTAGCACTGGCTCGAGCGCAATCCAGATTGTGTGCGACACGCGCCGTGTCATGAGGCTGTTGTTCTTAAGGGTCACGCAAGTCGCAGAAGAAAGCACTGCTTTCGAGTTAGAGTGAGCCGAAATGTATCTGAAGAAAACAATAATCATGAAGGCGTTATACAAAGTTGTGAAGCCAGGAATTCCAGCGTGATAATGCCAAACAATGAAGTGACACGTGGTAGGCTTGGCATCTGTCCACCGCAATCTAGATCCAATGCATGACTTCGCGTGGATCAAAATTTAACCGAGTCACAATTGGGTGTACGGTATATAAAAAGACCTCCTAATATGGACATTATAAATCCTAATTTCTAATTATAAGCTTTACATACACATCTTACTGCTAGAGTACATAATTATCCCAGGGATACCATCATGGACCCTCCGGGCTATATGTTCCAGGCACATTATTCTCAGTGGTATATTCATTACAAGTAAATCCCTTGCCATGTGGTTCGTAAAAGACCTAACTAACCCTAATGCCATCATGTGGCATTCTGTTCTCCGGATATGCCACATTTTCAGTCGTAAAATGTTTCACCAGGAAGTGAGATGGGCGAGTTAATGCTCTCTTTATAGAAGAGATGTTCTTTGCAGCTTAATGGCGTTATCCTGTCATGAAAAATGCCATTGCAGGATGAATAATAATTTAACAAACGCCAACCAGTTCTAAAAAGTTGATATCACAAATCATCAAAACAGTAATAATAATAAAAAACTGCACTGTGATGGTGGTCAATGTAATTGGAAGAATGATGGATGCATGCATTGGCGAAACGCATGTTGATGGAAATTTGTGGTAACTACATGAGGCACACGCTGTTAAGATCTAAATTGGCGCTGCTGTACATTAGGTGGAAATTTAAGAGATTTGCATGCAACATGAATGAGCAGTTAAACCGCAGAGATATACATTTTTGCAAAACAAGGAAGTAAACCAAATCCCTCAAAACCAGAAGCTTATCTCAGTGGCCTCGCTTGCATCACTTCCATCCGCTTTGTGGCATTTATGTTAATGGTGCAGTGCCCTACGCTGTGAACGAAAAATGTATCAACACCCAGAATGCCACTCACAAAAATTCCAATGAATAAAATAACTGCCACTTAAACTGGTGGAGTAAACATAGATTGTTATACATAGACATTGCGTGTGAACAATTTTACATAATATGCCACTTTACATTATTGTATTCACATGCTGCGAAAATATAAACCTGCAGACACATTTTTTTTCTTTAAGAATGCCTGCTTGGCAGGGCGATTGAGTAGTCAAGATAACACCGTTGGCCTCAAAGTCCACATTTTGACAGCCGAAGCATCTATCTCGGCTCCATTAATAACTTGTTATGAGAACATTATCAAACACCTGGCTGTGCCCAAGAGGGCCCCATCCCATCTCCTTGCCTATGAATTTAAATATCCCAAAGCGCGTTATGCAAAGGTATCCCACTGTGTGCCCCGTGTAATGGTCAACCTTGTGTACGATTAAACACCAACATTCTACAAATTCTGCAACCGAGGCAACAGGGCCTCTCCTTGTATTTAACTAGCTCTGTGCAGACTTAAGTAACTATGCTGTAGAGAGTAAAACAATCCTGTACATTTGTGTTTAGTCTTAAAGAGTAACTGCTGGAATCAAACAATGAAGGCTATGTGTTATACCTAAATAATGTAATATTATGGAGGGGGAATGTATAAAAAGCAGAATGATGTGAATGAGAAAGTTACTGGATCTAGGTGCTGAGCATGCTCATTAATAATGGAGACTAAATTTAAAATGGCTGCTGTGATTCTAGAAATGCATACGTGATATTGTGCAATGCCATTGTGCCAATTTAGATTCAATTTTTTTTCTTTTCCAAAATATGTATGACGAACGTACATGCATTTTTCCACCATTAAAAATACAAATGTGCTTTGTAACTTCCCAGAAAATGTGTATGCGCCACGACATACCATCCCCGCCAAAATTTAGCCTCTAGTTCATGAAGTTTCCAAGACAAACAAAGCAACTTAGAGGATGTACTGCAGGCAACCCAGCGAAGGCCACTGTCAAAAACAAGGGGGGGAAAAACAAAGAGAAAATAAAAATAAAACCACAATCAACCATGGTTCAAGCATTAATTTGGGTGCTCCACTTTTAGCCACAAAGAAAGAGGAGGAGGAGGAAGCGGCAAGGAAGGAAGGAAATGCGGTTTATCCTAATAGCTGGCCTCCTGTGCAGAGATCGCTTCCAGACATGCCAAGCTTTTCAGACAATCCTCCAGGACATATCTGGGACCCATTAGAGCCAGCACCGTTACATTGCAGCATTTGGAAAAATCAAGTGCTTGGCCTCATTTACCGAGAGATTACAAAAAGCTGAATATTTTAATAACTAGCAGGCTTGTAACATGTGTTACCCTTTTTCCACAAGGTAAAAATGAATACATACCTTATGCCATGTTGCAAGTGAAAAAAATGCAATATTATTAAAACAATAAATTTGGACCATGACTATCCATTCATAATACAATGCATATTTCTTCAAAGATAGGCCAAATACATGTTCAATTCCTTAGCCGAGGAATGGACTCGTACCACATAACATCTGAAGTCACTTTTCAGGTAAGGTGGAAAGGTGAATGATTGGCAAACCAATCATGCCAATAATTGGTAGAGACAAGGGTTAACTAGCCCATATGCAGAATTACAATGCATATGACACTGTATATCCACTTCAATGTAAAGTCTAAAATACTACATAGTTTTAACTATGAGTTGAAGAGGTCAGCAAATCATCAACCACATATCTAAGGACACATCTCTCTCCGTCTCAACATGTGATTGTGATGTGCATGTATCATGCTTCCAAGGACATCTTTTTAACCACTTGACCAATTCTTAGGGCTAGTCTGGGCCCACCACATCCCAGCAGGGATTACTTTTCAGAACAAAAGTCGATGCTTAGCTTTTCCCAAAACGTGTAATTCTGGTATGCTTTTTGCATACTCATGATATCAGGTAGCCAGATGGTCTTCAAGCCCAATATACACAATGCCACTTGGTTTGAGATCTAAACCCATTTCCAAATGGTAAATGTTTTATAAGGGTATTATTTAATAGGTGTTGTCCTTACGAGCGGGTGACCTCTGCCATCCAATGTACGCATGTTTTGACTTAAAGTTACTCAGTGTCTGAACCTCACTGCCATTTCAAACGTTATTTCCTGAACCGTTAATATTGATGTACTAAATAGTACTGCTTAAACGCATGTACATCCCTCATTCTTAATGGTTTAATAGTATAGACATGGTATTTTTACCTTTTGCGACAATTTTAAATGCTGTATACACTATGTTGTCTGGGGAAAAAAACTTGCTATATTAACATGGAAATTTGAGGCAGATTCATATCGTATATGGTTACAGTACTGTAGTTAAAAAAAATCCGCGGTAGGAAAATGTTAACGTACTTTAGCTGACCATACAATTTCTCACATGTACACACGTTCCATGACATTGCACGCTTTCTGCAAGCCATTGATTTTGTTCGTCATAAATTGGATATTTAAAACACATTTGTTTGAAAATCAAAATACAACGTATACAAACTTGTATTGATATTTTCAATGCCAACTTATATGTTTTCCAGAATTAGAAATTTGGGCACATTTTTTTTCCTCAGCTGAAACCCCCACTCCATGTTTGCGTCGATTACATTTTGCCGGACTGTCACAAATATTACTCAAACAACATGTTTGCAATGAACGGCTATTCATTTTCACCAAAAAACTACCACATGAGCCAGTTGGTAAGTTTTTTTTTCTCTCATGGCGTTCTGAATGGGGTCATTTTCCCCAAGTAATTTATATAATTAACACTATTTCTACTGGGAGCACCCATGGAAGCCACAGTGGAAATCTAAGCATTATTGTAAGTACAGCACAATTTTACCTGCATTTTTTTTATTAAATTAATCCCCACAATTTATATTCCCAATTGACCACTGTAACTTTGTAATGGGCAAGTAATCCGATTCACACACAGACTTTAAATACTACTAAACAACGGACTGGATAAATGAGTGTCCCTGAAATATTAACGATGACAAATCAATATTTTTTTGCAAAGATTTTCCCAATATATGTTTGTTTCAAAAATACAAGAAAACCAGGTCTACGTGACTTTACCGAAAGAACCAAGAATACAGGTCAGTACCGTTAAGACATCCCTGTGTGTTGTTTTAAAACTTTAAAACGGAGAACCCATAAAGGAGTGCCTGTCTGACTTGCAAAAGCCTTCGTATTAATTGCTGCAATTTGCCTTTCCGTACCGCACACTAATTTCGCATTCTTGAGCGCATGTGCACGCCCTTTTCCTTAATTAAAGTGACCAACTTCTGTTGCGCTCATCTGGCGAACGGAAAATAGCATTTGTGCCCCGAACAATGTACCGTTTTTGAGAGCCTCTAAATACTAAAGTATATGCTTGCGAAAATGTTATGGGCATTTTCTTTCCCCGAAGCGTAGAATTGTTGAAGTACACTCCAAACCTCACTTTGAGCAGACCTGAGGCCATCTCTACCACAACAAACATGTACAGTACATACACGGCCAAACTAAGGAAGAAGAAAAATACACAATTACGAATGTACAAAACACCTAAAGTAATAAATACAATTCAGATATCACAATAAACCTATTTTCCAAAGAGATTTTTTTTTTACCGTTCTTTCTTACACGATTACAGTTAATGCAAGATAAAAAAAACTGCCCCAACAATGAAAGATTACTATTACTCTTTGTGAAACAAACGTCAGCCGGTTCCTCAATTCTTCATTGTATTTTTTTATTTTCTTAATTTAATTAATGCACACGGCTCCACGTGTTAACCTTTTTTCCGCAAATGTCTCGTATCGGTTTTTTTTTGTGGGGGGGGGGGGAGTAATCCACTCCTTCCTCAAACCAAACGAGACGGGGAGATTTCCCGCCCCACACACACAAAAAAAGTGGCATGCGTGACAAGGTATGCTCTTTTTTTCTCTATCTCCTCCCGAGGTTCTCTTTCCCACCCACCACCCCACCCCACCCACAAAAGGGTCAGAGCTGTAGACCTCGGCCCCCTGTGGATGTCTTTCCTTCCATGCTGGCCCCCTTGACCTGCAACTTGCGTAGCACCGAGAGTGGGTTTTTTTTTGGTATTTCTGTATACAAGCAGATACCATTGCCATGGCCCAGTGCATAAGTTTGACAAGTACACCGCTTTCCTTTTCACCGTGCCAACGTTTACTTCAAGGATAATTAATCAACTAACGCACGTCCGTACGTGTGCGCGTCCACGGTTAAATTTGGAACGTGCCATTCGGTTGCGCGGGAAGAGAAGGAGAGAGGCGGGATGCATAAAAAGGGCCACTTGTGGTCCCAAACACACCAAAAACCAGGAGAGCTTAGTGGAAGAACTGGGGGGGGCGCGGTGGCGGGGCGCGCTTCTTTCACGGTTCATGTCCAGCGTTACAAACAACTTTATAGAAAGAAAAGCACACGTGGGCAATAAAGGGTGGAACAGTCAAGCAAAGTGCAGAACACTACGCTCCTCTACTACTACATCCGGAAAAATGGTTAAATGTGTTCCGTCACCGCTTGTTAAATTTGGATCCAATGGCTTTAACTAAAATCGTCGTTCTGCCTGTGGGATGCCCGAAGGCCAAAAAAGTGGCGGCGTCAAAGCGTATAAGCGGTGAGCGTATTTGCAATCAACACGTTCGCAATACCTGACGCGGGAGGGGGGGGTCGAAGTGTTATTTCATTGGCTTCGCAGATTGCCTTGTCAGCATATTTGTGTTCATACCGGAATAACCATGCACAAAAACACAACACGCTGCTGGCGCATTTGCACAATGCTCGCATTGTATCGCGCCGTGTTTTTGCATGCATGTGATAGCGTCGCTACCAATCGAAGAGAGAGAGAGAGGGGGGGAGAATGACCGCTGTTTTAATCGACTTCCCCACCCCGACCGGTTGTGATGCAGACAGCCTCTAAGTAACCTGCATCACCTCTGTGCAAGGAAAACACAAAATTTCAACCACAGCACAAACACACACTTTAAAATACAAACTATGCTGCTGCTGCTTTGAATACGTGAACTTTTTTACACTTCAACCACAAACAACCCACTTTCTACCCACGGCTGATGCATACAAATCAAACCGGAGCATACAACTTTTTTTTTACACGGCAAAATAATAACATCACGGTGGTGTGTATTTCCAAAATGAAGCAGTCTGGCTAACTCGCGATGGAAGATGGCTTTGGAGCTCGAACGCTTTAGTATTACAAAGAACAACAAGTTGTTGCGTGCATTTGCAGACCGCGCCGCGTGAACAACAGCTGGGAATGCTCCGTTTGCTTAAATGAGCTTGGCAGGTATTCAGACGGCCAAGCACTCCCCGGAACGACCATCACCACCCACGCTTCGGCGTCTTACTGGCCATGCACCCCTCTCGTTAACTTGCCTCCTGAACAACTTGCGTACATTCGACCCCTTCAACAAAAGCAGGTCACGTTTGGCACAACGTACGCAACAAGAGTGCGCTATGGTTAGTCGTAAAATTGCAGGGATTAAGCCAGAGGTCCACTCCGAATAAGACAAATATGCCAGCCCCGGGTTTCCCACCCACCCCCCCCTGCAGTGCCTGTGGTCAGGTGTTGCCAGTTGATTTAAAGTGAGTGCATGGAGAGCGGTGTGACATTTGATTAACTGTTGTGGCCACGGCTTTGACGAGTGAGTGTTCGCTAGAAAAACAGCTTTGGCACATTTGTGGCACGCAAAGTCGAGTAAATCCGTTTGATTGATGCGCATACGTTGATTTTACATGCAGATGGTGGTCTGTCCCGTGCACACGATGAAAATACCATGATGTAAACATATAAGGATGGTGTTCAGAAGCAAAGTTTGTTAAACTGCTTTGAAATTAAGACCTTAAAATTACACATGCACGAACACCAGAGAACTGGAAAAAAAAGTTACCGGTAAAAAAATGTCAAATAAATGTAGTGCATTCCATGTAATTCGGAGCATTGCATCATCACATTATTGCCCTTTTTTCTATTCAGGTGAACGATGCTCATACTCACACGGAACATCCTGTAGGTTTATATTACAGCACTGTACATTATTTGAAAAAGGCCCACATAAATAATACAGCACACATGACAAGCTGCATGAGTGATGAGCACCCACACTGTTAGGGGCACAGCAAAGTTACACTTGCAAGCTACCCTTGCTGTGCCCCAGCAATCAATTTGATATTTTACTCCACACCGATTCTACCCCGCTCCCCGCCAACCCACCACCCCCAACTATACCCTGGCTCAAAACTATGCAATGACATCCATACCAGCTCCAATAGACAACCAACACTTAACAGAATCAACCCCTTGTTTCAATACGGGCCAGGCTCCCAAGTTTAACTGCTATGCCAAGGCATTTTAATAGCCTCCCGAAGTTAAATCCTTATTTATCGAAAGACGCTATGCGAACGCACCACAAAAGCAATTTGTGGAGTTTGTGCGCGTGCATTTTCGTACACAAGTCGCCAGGAGCTTCTGGTGTCGTTGGGATCCATGCGACCCGTAGGAAAGTCAGTAATGGTTCATGCAGCTGCTTAACACTACTGCAGGGATATGAACGAGTTGTGTGTGTGTGTGAACGCAGTGCAAGAAGGGCAGCTTCTAAAATGGCCCATATGGCAAAGAGGTTTGAAATCTGGTTCAGGGCTGTGTCCTGGAGAAAGAGCGGATGCAGTTGAAACTGCATCAAGGACAGTGTTGTGTTAGAAAAGTAGAATTTGGCAATTTACAGGGAGGAAGATCAGGCCACCTTTCCCTGTGTAACACACATCTGACCATTTATTTATCCCTCAATTGGAAAACGGTAACATTAAAGAAACGTGACGCATATGACATACTGAATGTAATTGTGTTGGTTAAATCACTCGCGCAATTGTTAAATGTTAACTATTGGCACGCTCTTTGTAAAGACATGTATGGCTTGTGTTTTGTACGATCTTGGAAATGAGATGTCATTTTCATATTTTTGCCGTTTTCTTGCAAAATAGAGAAATAACCTTAAAACAATAACGCCAGCATTGGCCACTGTTAGGTCAAAGGTTCCAATGCAATTTAAATACAAAACTTAAGATATCTAAATTCTACAGTAAAATAAATACGTGGGTGTCTGCATTCAAATTATGACAAAGTATGTGTCCTTGAAATGTACGTTTTAATAAAAGAGCTGTAGTTTCCTGCTAAATCTTTTAATGCACTGTATTTTCACAAACTGCGTGGTTACGGAGTTTACGGGCGGGTTTGCAGGTGTTCAAAAGAATTCAAAAAACGGCACTCCAACACGATACGCTACAGCTATGGAAAATGTAAATATTCTAATCCTTCGCTTTACTAATCTACCGACACTTAATACACTGTGACAATAGACCCGTAAAGGAAATCTACACCAGACACAAAATAGCTCTAGGGGATGATGCAATTGTCAAGCTTTGCATTCATTGGGCAACATTTCAGGCAATAGGCCCTTCTTCAGAGCACTATGTCGATAATTATATAAATGTTTATTTTAAGGCAGTTTTGTTGCAGTGTGTCGATTTTTTTTATTGTGCTTGGAGCACCACCGCCAAAACAGAAATCCCAAATAATTTGAATTAATCAGGATACCGTTTCGCTCAAAGCACTGTGATTGTCTAGACAGGAAAGATGCACTTGCATGTGCACGCTATCTGTGCAAAGCCTGGGGGCTTATTGTTGACACAATCATTTCCACTGTGCAGTATAAATGGTGTTAATTACTGATATGGGTGGCGCAGGCAGATATAACACACATGCAACAACACAAAATGCCATGATGCACTTCTAACATCCCAAACGATGGAATTACTGGGGATAACACTTAAAATATATATTTTTTACGATTAGTTCTACACTAAAGATGTGAAAAAAAATCGCATGACATTGTATTCCGGTGGTACATCCTTAAGTGTGTATAATCGGTTTTATTTGAAAAACAGACATTCCCAATTACAGACTGCTTCAATACAGCTCCCAAAATACCCTGCTTGAAATAAAAGCTTTTGAAGAATCGTTTGTAGCACGATGGACATTCTACAGTAAAAGCCTCAATTACCATCCAAGCTGGTGCTTTTAAAGTGCCTCTTTAGCAACGTTCAGACCATTATGTATATTGTTTAAAAGCAGTGTAACCCCTCTCAATGCCAAAGCATTGCACTTTATACTAAAAATAAAACCGTTGTTCAAATTTAAACACCCAAAGGCCTTGGTAGCGTGATGAGCACAACGCAGCACATTAAGCTCTGCTATGCTAATTGATGATTGTCAAAGATAATCTACCGTAAATGCTGTAACAAAAAGAAATATTGTTTTCCCTTTATGCAAGAACTTACATTTAATTAATCCGCACGCAACTTTGTCATGAACACACACACACACAATTGTGGCTATTCATGAACGTGGTGCTTGCTACTCTTGTGCTGAAAAATATGGTAAAGCATCATTTGTATGAGATAAAAAAACTGACTCGAATGACCTAGGTGCAAGCGACACCTCTCATACATATGCAAGCAGGTGACTAAGTGTTAAGTTGGTCTCTGAAACACTGCCATGTAATGTGAATTGCATTTAATAGGCTTGCCAGTATGGGCAGGTCCCAATAATACCCAACGCCACAGTTAAAGCACTCAACTACTTAAATTATTCGAGATACCGAGGCTCAAAGTACTGTACAGTTCCAAATCGTCTTTGCCTAACATTCATCACGTTCAACGTATTAAAAGCAACTTCCTGTATGGAATACTTTCGTAGCAGGTAAGACGAATAGAAACCCCCAATATTATGCTTAACCAGCGTGTAAATATGCACTTCGCTTTCTTGCATTTATAAAGCTAACCGATGGTCAACTAAAATGTAGGAGACAACGTCCCACTAGGGGTCCATTGCTGGAACTGAAAAGCAATTGGTCTAAGGCTTGAGTGTCTTCCTTGGGTAGAGGATAATGGGGGTTAAAGGCCCTGTCTTCATGGTCACTAAAATAGTCTCCTGAAACAGTTGTTCTGTTTGCCTGTCATCACTAATGAGCGAACGTTTTGCCGTCCACCTGCTCAAGAGTTGTATACGTACAACATAAAACAAGTGTCTGTATGCATACAGTTAAAACCATGTGTGACATATCCTAGAGTTTTTTTTGAAGATTGCAATACAGTACTTCCTAAGCCATTACAACGTTGCTGCTAAAATCAGAACCCCCCCCCCCAAAAAAAAAAGTGCACGGCACGTCCAAGACAATCCATTCATCTCAGACTGCTGCCGAAATGTCTTGACAGTGGACTAGTGGAGTATCTTTCATTAATAAACATCGTCAATATCACCGGCTACTTTTCTGACAATATTTATTAGAACGGCAACTTTCTTATAAATATTAAATCAGAAGGGGAAGCGGCCAACGGCTCCACATTAATAAATGCATTAACCATCAGATGCATTAACTCCCCTAAGGCACTACAGTAGTGTACACGCAGTGGGTAAGTGGGTCATGCGTCCATGGCAAGTCTCCGCTAAGATCACGGAGACCCACACACAATTGACCAAATGACAATAACAAAGGGCGAACATTAGGCCATCATGGGGTAGTGCTGGGCCCGATGCACCACTTTAACTTGGCTACATGGTTTAAACAAGAAAATGTTTTTCGAGTTACGGTTGTTGAGATGGCTATGTTGGGCTGTCCATTAGGCCACGAATAAAATGTAAAACTCTAACAAAGGCAAGTAAAATTTGGCACTATTTGTTTGGCGTCAAATAGGTCCATCAAGCCGTGCGAGATAAGCTGGTGTGTTGCTTGCAAATGGTTACAAGGTTACATTGTAACGTGGGTAGCAATCCCTCTGTTATGGCTGTCAAGATGTTTAATTTAAAAGTGATGCACAACGCACATCCAGTACTTCTTAAGACTCGGCTTGAAGTATACGTGATGCAGTAGGGGTGGTGAGACCATGAGTGTACATGAGTGTGCATTTCTGGTAGTGGTATTCTCGTGTGTTCAATCGTCCGTGGATTTCACACTTCCCTCACTTCCGTCAATCAGTCACCTTTGTCCTGAACGAGGTAAGAGCCCATTGAGACAATTGAGCTCTGCTGTGTAATAAGGAAGGCGTGTATTGCACATGTTTTGTGCATCCTTTGATGGTGCAATAACGTGAATAAGTGCATCCTGTGGGGAACTTGTTTCGTGAGAAGCTCTATACATAAAACGGTGACGACACTGGTGATGATGTTGGGTATATTGACGATGATGATGGCCATTCCCTTCTTGCTGCCCCCGTAGTCTGGAACTGCCTCCCCACAATCCGTCCGCGCTGTCGAACTCCCTTGCACAATTTTCATCAGCCTATGACAAACACTGCCTATGTCAATACACTGTCCCCCCCCACACACCGTGTCTGTACAACGTGTTCAAACTTAAATTACATTGATACGCGGCATACATCCTCACTGTATTGCACGATGGTGTCGACGACGACGATGATGATAATAATGACGCTACGTTTTTAAAACACCAAGCGAGGAGACCTCAAACAAAATGCCGAGGTTGAAGAGAAGTTATCCACGTGCTATATTCACTATGCGAGCCCCCTCTTTCTCGCTGTCTTCTTGGTATCTTTAGTTCGAGTGGGGCGTGTGTGTGGCTTGTGCGTGTGTCTCTTCTCTTTCATACTCAAGCAAGGTCATTCAAAACAAAAGTGTGCGCCGAGAGAGAGAGAGGGAGCCGCTGGGCGCCTTCATGAATTTATGAATGAGAAGCGCCACGTGACCCTAGGCCACTGTAAAAAGCACTCAAAGGCGACCACCGCCTTTTGTGATGGTGGCAGATTAGTGTACAAACACACACACATCATCATCATCACAAGAGCACGTCCGCACCACGTCCGATGGTGTTCATCGGTGCGGGTTTAGGAATTGAACAAATAAAATTAACAAAACGACAACGGAGGAATTTCGCACGCCCGCGCTCGGATAGCGCAGGCCCTCTGCCCCCCCCCCACTCGGCATTCACAATTATAATAAAACAATCCACGCGGCTTGCAATGTCGTGTGCCATTGTTACACCGTCCCCTTGCCTCGTCTTATAGTGTGCTTCGGTTATCACCATCGTTATCATCACCGTCGTCCTCGTCGTCATCATCGTCGTCATCATCGTCGTCGTCGGAAAGAGATAACCGGCCACACATTAACGCCCTACTACCACGGCGCATTGTACGACGGGTTAATTATTAGATTGTTTCACGGGAGGCCTGGTGGGTGGTGATGGTGGTGGCGGTGGCTTTTTTGTGAATGAACGTCCCCGCGTGCGAATGGAGGCGAACCAAAAACGAAACACGCCCCGGTTAAACACACACACGCCACACCATGCCGGCACGAACCTCATCATCATCCTCCTCCTCAACACCCACTTGTCACCAACCCCGCTTCACACGACCAACCTTGCTCCAGCAGATCAAACAACAACCCAGACGAGATGTCACCGACCTCACCGCTCGACATTCAAAGCGGCCGAACACACGAATTGGTTACACCGCGCACTGTACGCGCACTGTACCGTCAATGCAATCTCCTCACCACCACCACCGCCGGATAGACTCACAAACAAACCACACAACACCGCGAGAGAAACGCGGTCGATAAAACAGGTACTAAAGAGTGTGGTGTTTACTCACTCGTCTGCGCTGCAATCCTCGCTCATGGTTTACGACTCTCCGCTCTGGGCACCATCTGCTACTGGGGCTCTCACATGGTCCGTGCATGTGAACGATTACTCCCCTCGGCTCGAGCCTTGCCTTGCCTTGCTTGCTGCTTGCTTGCTTGCTGCTGCTACGAATAATGTATAATACGTGGAAGGCGATTAGTTAATTGGGGCGATGTGTGAAAGCAGTGTTAGAGATGTCCCGAAAGGCGCGCACGCACGCGCACGCACACACACGCCACCGACAACCCAACAAAAGTGTGCGTAAAGAAACAACAAAGAAGATGATTTAGGACGGCCACGGGCAAGAACGTCGCCGAGTAAATAAAAATAAGAAGAAGAAGGGATGTTTGATATAAAGAGGGAAAAAAGTTTGTAAACTCGCTTACTAACGACGGGAGTAATAAATATAAAAGAAATAAAAGTGGAGCGTGCGCAGCGCGGGTTGGGTTTTAGTGAAGCGCGTCGCGGAGCGCTCTCCGGGCGAGAGGAAGTGATGCGGTCGCCCCTGCACCCCCCCACCCACCAGCCCCCAGTCAACCCAAGCACTCACCCCTGACGTGCGCCGCGATTGGAAAATAGGTCGTTTCATTTAAAAAAAACCCAACCCTTTGTCTATCGAGTAAGGGCTTCCCACCACGCCGTGCCGCTTCGTGGGGGTATATGTGGCCATACTTCACCACGTTGGTCAGTGCGGATCGGTGAAGACCGGAAGCATATACGCGGTGACATAGAAGTACAGCACAACGCGATGTGTTGCAACGCCCTCTGCTGCCCACCACGCAGCCCTGCATCGACTCACATTGTGTGCCGCGTTTAAAACGGAGAACGTGCCTGCGAAATGTCCCGACGGTTCAAGGCTCCCTCCCTTCCTTCCTAAGGCTCGAATTTTTCCTTCCCTCCACGTTAACCGGAATTGTTTTCCACTTTGCTCCAAACTGTTTCCAACTCTTAATAAAAGACGCATGCTCATGCTGCCACCAGTTTGGACACGTCTTTTTTAAATGATTATATCATAGACCCCCACATGATTAGAGTGCTTAAACATTTTGCTAGGTCCACGGTCATAAATTGTACATAGGGGCCGTC
>CM025640.2:2741841-2766245 GCA_014621495.2 Entosphenus tridentatus
CCCTCCCCCCTAGGTGCGTGACGTCATTTATGGACGGCCCCATATGTCATCGTTGATACCATGGGTCCTGTTGCTTTGGTCAGAATGGGCCCTGACTAGACTATGAATAAAACATACTTGTGCCATGACCGACTGAAGTATTCTTATCATGCACATGTCATGTATATGTAAACAAAAAAAACAACTACATGCATCGTTCCAAGTTTAACACAACTTTTCATCATACTAAATGCAGCATTGCAAAATGTACAGCGTACCTTGTACACTGTATGTAAACAGACTGCAAACTGCTGCTTAACAATCTTGAAAAGGCGTCAGTAGCCAGTTACATTAAACGCATTAAGATATGTTTTATAACACGGTATTCATTATGGTCTTTTCTTTATAACAATGTATGTTTGATTTTAAATACATCATGTTCCGCTTTATCATGCACAACCACGCTCATATAAGCCCCAAGGTCAGATGGTAAAACCGTGGGCAGCATAAGAGAAGTGAAACCAGTTGCTTGATACAATTCGTGGACATATTCACTCACATATTTACACAGAACCATGAAATAGACTACATCAATAATGAAATGATACTCCAATAATTCCTCCTATTAAAATGGGGATAACAATTCACGTGATTAATTGCAGACTAATTCAACTCAGCGCACATCTATATCAATTGCACACGAAGAATATTTAGAAGCCAAGAAACCACGTGAGAAAGCCACGTTTAAGAAATAGTTCTCTACACAATACCACGAATAAGACCGTTAAAATATGGAGTGATTATCTAATGCATTATGCCTATCCTTTTTAGATTATGACAATGCATTCGACACAGTACATCTAATAACAAAACATTTCATGGAATCAAACATGTCGACGGTACTGAACTGTGTTTAAAAAGTAAAAATAGCAACAAACGTACCATATGATTTTCCTTATCAGAATTAGAATATGTATTTATACTGGAGGAATCCGATGAGCTATAAAGCCTTTTTCCACAGATGTCCAGTAGGGGCGAGTAAGAACGTTACAACATCAAAACGGTACAAAAACATGATAGTCGTAAAAAGTACAAGAAAGGTTAACAAATCGCCTAAACGCAAACAAATAAAACTAAACCATCCCCATCCTACTTAGGCAAAGCCCACTCAAGTATCAACTTATCTTTCAGAAGCGACTTGGCCACAAATGATAGCTCAACAAAGTGGCCCATCAATTGGACATTTATAGCACCAAAATAATCTCCAAGGCTGCTTGACATGGGCAAAATTGGAAAAGTCCGCTTAGGGTGTGTTAATCTACCAGCCAGTGAAACAATACTGTGCAATCAAATGTCCCCACGATTAAAAAATTTACCCGTAAAAACAAAGTTTTTCACTATAAATCCTTTATATGCGGGGCGGCTAGAGTCCTCTCGTCCTCTGGCTTGAGATGGCTGCCACCTATGGGTCAGATGATTGCATGCCAGCATTAAGCAATTGGTTATTAAATATAATATTTTTGTCCTAAAAGTGTAAAATTTAGGGGAAAAAATTTCACGAACATTAATTGTCACGCACAACGAGTCTGTGCGGAAAATGTCAGCTCGATTGGATCACGGGAAGTGGGTTAAAAAACGACCGAAAGATTTGCACGGTCGTAAGCAAGCAAGCGCACAAGTGAACTTAATATAAAGGATTAAAAAAAAGTGTTCTCTGTTGGTGGTCCAAGACTGGGTTGGAAATTCCACATTCGTATGGTGGTGAGGTAGGCTATTTAGTAAAACCATCAACTTTTGACAGAAGACGTCAACAGTGGAAACGTTAAATATATATATAAACGTATGCATTGTAAAGACAGGTTTAAGTAAACGTCCTGGAGTTATTCATATTTACTGTCATACTGTATTATTGTGCATACAATGGGAAAATTGTACATGTAACGTGGTTGTCACATTACATACATGCCAGACATGATGGGATTCGTGCCTTCCAACTGTTTGTGAGCACACCTTTGTTGTTAATACCATCATTCATAACCTACTTGTTGAATGAATGTAACTGAATTTGGTTTTATAACGTACAAGCCAACCATGTACGGTAGACACAAGCAGTATAAACGCTTACAATATACTCCAATGCAACTTTTCTAAAACGTCCATTTTTAAGTGAAATAACAAACTTGAATCATTGTCTCTAGCTTATCAAAATTGTAAAGGAGTGAGTGAGGGGGGGTCCTAATAATAAGTGTTAAGGGTTTATTGTTTATAATGTCTGCAAATTATATGCAAATAGCCTTTGACCAAATCAGAAGCTACGCAAAGTTGAGCTTCCATAGGCGACCAGCATCCACAACAGAAGTCCTGGTTACAGGCTGCGGAGCTACGCCGCATATACATCGTTGTTGTACTGAACTTCTATGGTCCCCACTTCTACGTGTTCGCGCCTTCTCCAAAACGCACTCACCAGTGTCGTGGAGTGGGGACACTCATCCAGTAGTGGCATGTCACGCAAAATGACGTGGCGACGTGACATTTGGGCTCACGGAGTGAACGAAGCTGTGCATTAGCGAGGCGATAAATGAGAAGCAACGCAAAGGTCAAATAAAATACCGTGCAGCACTGTCCACGATTGTATGCTAAGTAGGGAGACACCTACCGCAGATGCGAGGGTAGTAAAAAATCTGGCCCCAACTGGTCATGGGTGAGCAGATTTATGGGTAGAAATCATTTGCACCTCATGCTATGGGGGGGCACAGTGAGTTTTAATTTGCCCTGCTGCTCGTGTTGTGTAACAACCGACGAGTCGGTAAAAAAACTGGATCTGCTGTTGAATACAAATCCAAGCCTCGAAGCACCAAATTGCTAAACGGTGCCTTGTGAGGGCTATGCCTGTGGTCAGGTAACGGGTCTGGTTTTTGTTGTAATATCTGAATACCGAACAGCAGCAAAATCAAACTGCAATGCGTCGTCGCATATTCGACTGTCACGTATCCGTCATGAACAATTAACCGCTCACACTCAGTGAAGTCTTTTAAACGTAATTTCTCCATAATCCTACCTTTTCTTTCAAGGTAATGTATGTTCTAAATCCCACGAATCCGCATGTACGCCCCCCCCCCCCCATCTAAGGCACGGCAAAACGCGTTCCATGTCTAAAGCGGTTTGACATTTATTAATTTTCTTTTGACCAGTCACCTCTTTTTTGTGTGTTTTTGTTGCGTGCTTGAATTGTTATTTTACCAGAAGATGTTCACGTATCCGCATATGCGACGTTTGACTCTGCTGTATTGATATTCACAGATACCTGTGTAATAATACTCGATAAGAAATAGAGCTTTTTTTAAATATTACCCGTTGCATTGAATTAAACAAATAATAATAACCGCTCATTGTTTATTCCCAAGTACAACGCAACATTGCAGCACGGTGCTTCATGATGACACGTGGTTCGGCTTCCAAACACTGCACTGTAACTGCGTTCAGCAAAGCCCTGGCGAGCGATAGGTGCTAAGGCGGGGTGATTTTTTTTCTGTAAGTGAAAAGAAAACTTTCCCCGAAGAGTATATTCTGCGTCCTGTCGTTCTGGTATGCAAGCCTTGTCAAACTCGCTCCGTTTCCCATGACACACACACACACTCTCTCTGACCACGTGGTATACCGGGCTTTGCAACGTTGAGTCCACGGGGTACACTGCTAGTCAGAATCAGAATCATTATTTTATGCTGCAGGAAATCCGGTGAGCTATGAAGCTCTCCCCCCCCCCCCCACACACAGACGTCCAGTAAAGGGGTAGGTCAGAAAGTTACTACAACAATAATACAAAAAACAGATATGATTTCAAAGTATAGGAAAGATAAGGGAGTCATTATAGATTAATACATAAAAATCAAGTATAAAGGACACGTTGTAAACGTATATCAATTCCCGTCGATTCCTTTTGTCAGGACTCATCCTTCATACGTGAACATCATCATCATCATTATAATAGTTTCTCATAGAACTTCATATCTTTTCGCAATATGAACCATTGTAGAAGTCTCCTGCTGAATACGTTTTTTGGCATGAAAATGCGTTAAAGTTCTTCTTGGTTTTTTCGGTAAAGTCACGTAGAAGGGGAGTAATAAAATAATAAAAATAATAAAACATGCGTTAAAGTTGGCTATTATTGAACCCTTGATTATTGATGATGATTATCATCATAATCAACATGCTTATTGTAGCCGTCAGCAGGTGAACTGAAGCCACGCATAACTAGAGTTGTCCAAAACCCTTGTTTATGTTTTGATGAATACATTTTTGGTCGATCCTGGGTCAAGACGAGTAACTGTGTGCGAAATGTTATCAGTCTATTTCTTGTTTTACCCAGGACGTCCTGGTGAGTTCCAAGACTCTTTTGCACAAGGGCTGTGCGTTGGGATGTTTGGCAAACTCCATTCACGAGCGTTTGGTTTGTGGGAGGAAGCTGGAATACCCAGGAAACAGTCCCACACATACGCGGACGTAACACCCGAAGCTCCACACAGATGGAATCAAGAATCGTTTGCTGTACTGCCACCACCTGGCCACCTTGGAGTACAAGTCTATAACGCCTGACGTTCATCGGCAATCTCCCATCTCTAATTACTAACCAGGCTCATCGCTGCTTAGCTTCTGACGACATCAGTCACACTCACTGGAGCCGAGTTAGACATACTTTTAACGTCCCAATTAAAGACGTCTTGACAACCCTTTGCACACGCAATACAAAATAAACTTACACCACAGCTCATTGCGTTTGCAAAAGATACCATGACCTGACCCATGTGACGTTAAACAGTGCTTATCGGAAGATGTTGGCAAACAAAATACTGTACATCGATACATTTTGCTGTTTACACATGTTTTGTCGGCTGGGGCACATGCGGATAGCACATGGCAGATGCCCTCTAGGGCAAACGCAGGTTAGGACAATGTTGTTGTATTGATGACACCGAGGACTAGAAAATTCCCTTGAAATTTCACAATTTAAATCTCTACCCCCCCACCTCCCACAGAGACTCCATTTACCTCCACACGTTACCCAGAATTTTTAGTTTTTTCTTTTACAGAACTATCACCAACTCTCATCTCATTAAATATGAACACCACTGGTCGATTGATCATTTCTGGTGAACTCACTGCCATACGAAAAAAATACTCAGAATATTAGAGGAACATAAGGAGAGTGTATGGAAATTTACTCACCTCCGTAAGATTAGCATGGCAAAACACTTGTTTTTATTACCTCGGTCAAAGTCTCATGAGTGATACATAAATCATCATCAGTACCATAGATCCCTGGTTCCTTACGGTCATAATGAACTCTGTAAAATACAAAAAATGCTCAAATAAGTGCTGGAAATCTCACAGACGTTTCTTGGAATGCAGATGGGACAGCGTGTTGTATCTCGAAAGCATGGGCCCTTTATACGCAAACTTATCTGGCTCCCCCAGTGTGCATAGCTGAGCTACCTGAATTCACACAAGAGCCGATGATAGAGTATAGCCAAGAGCCACATCCATGAACGTTCCTGTTCATATCACAGGTCTCTCTTGCATGCGATTCTTTGAATGTCATTCCTTTTCATCTCCAACTGCAAGAAGCCACTTCCTAAATATAATGCAGTGATGATGTTCATTCCAGATGGAGCGATGAGGTCAGCGAATAGTGCAGGCGCTGGGTGGATTGGTCCATCGTGGGACTGTGAAGAATGCTTTCGACGTGGGGAGGCCTTCATCCCCCGTGCATTGATGGCGGCTAATGATGTTAATTCCACTTTGTGGAACATCAAAAGTGGTTCTTTTATGGAGAGACAGCCACCGTCGTGGTGAATGTGGAATTTCCACGCGTAATAACGACCATTCACAGCCCCTTCGTCAATCCACGGCTGTAAGAAGACCTCCCTCCACGTGCTGTGTTGGTCGTGAAGGGTTCTTTGACCACGCGTACGTGCAGGTTGTGGAGCAGGGAGAAACCAGGACTGGTGTATTAGCTTTGGCCGAGAATGGACATCGGGTCGTGGGGATTATAGTCATTGTACTTACTAACTACGGTTTAGTGGTAAAGCAAGGTCAAACAACCCTCGCGACCAAAGTGTGTGGTGGAAGCCTTCATCCAGCAGTGGATAAAGCAGGACACTCCGAAAAATTGTATCTTGACGGCGAGCAATGTTGTCCTGATAGGATAAAATAGGAAGCAAAAACAAGTAACGATGCAACCTTGGGTATATGTACAATGTGGTGTCTGATAAAGAGTCAAATGGTTTTCCAGCAAAGGAGACTGCCACCAACAGGCACAGCAGGGCATGACACTTTTGATGAACGCGTCACGACATCGTTAAAGGTTCTCCATCATCAACTGCGAGAAACATTTTGGCTTGAAATGTATTAATACAGACGCCAGCAAGCAGCGGCCGAGTGGTTAAGCTTGACTTTTGTCCGTTTTTTTTAATCGAATATTGTGCCACTCATCATTTTGGTCAACAAGTGTAGCTTTAAACCAAGATTAAAACAAGCGGGAATATTGAAATATTGTCCTGATAATCAATTTGCGTTGAATTACTGTGGGTCACGCTGTCCCTCTGCCAGGAAAGCCTTTCAGCAGGGACGTTTGGTCTTGATTGGGGGGGGGGGCACTATCATACAAAGGTTGAGAAACACCGCTTCACAGGCTATTTGATGCATTGACGAAGATGATCGTTGTTCCTGATATTGTATTCACATGAAAGTATTTACAAAAAAAAAGAGTTACAAATTCAAGGCATTTTTTTTTACATATTCTTGAGGAATATCCTTTTATTTTATATTATTATTACAAGGTGATTAAAATTCCATCCACACAGGCATAACTAAACAGCATTGAAAACAAAATCCAAAATAACTTTTTCGTAATGGAAGCCTTGTAATGCAAAGTCCACAAGTGAATTTTCAGACACTCATTTTTTCTTTAAATATACATGTCATATTATACATTTGGAGATTTTTTTTTTGTCGTAGCTACATTCTTACTTTGTTCAATGACAATCTGTTGGCGAAATTAACGTACCAAGGGGTTGCAGCAAATTCAACACCGGAAAGTAATACGTATAAATCCTACGTGAGCTTCTCAAAGGAAGATAAAGGTGCAGCCCTGCAATTGCTTACTCACGCCAATGCCGGCAGAAGGACATCCAACTACAGAGAGCCCTAGAAACCCCCTCTAGAGGTTATTTGGCCTCACTTCCGTGCTGGAAGAGGTTGGAGTGCCCACACTTCACCCCACCGCAACGCACTACCTGCCCATTCGCTCACTACGGAGTGCCCATTTATACTGCTGCGTGAAACAGAAGCAGAGGATTGAATAGATAATGTTAATAGTAATGATAATGATGATAATTTAGTTTTTGATTGCACGCTCTCTCCCACACGGGTCATCTAGGAGCGCTTCACACGCTATGATAAGCGATTTACATATCTAATAATAGAGGTTTGATATGTTTGGGGTTAGATCGCGTAAAGATATGAACGTGTCGTTAAACCCGTCACCACCAGACACAGCCAACAGGAGGACTCTTTCACAATTCTGACTGTCGCCTGATGCGGCTGGTTCTTATTACCAGTGAAACGTTGCACTCGCATTGTACATAGAGTGGGTTTACTCTCCAACATACCGGCGTGCTGAACTAGTAACTGATTGGCATGTTCTGTTTGCATCACAAACCTAAAGAATTGGCTGTGTCAGGTGGTTGCGGGTTTAATGACACATTTCAATGTTTACGCGATCTAACCCCAAGAAAAACTTCTATTATGGATACATACTGGTCACGAAAGCCTAAATGTTTAAAGTGACTTAGATCTCATCTGAATACATTTGAAGGGCCCCTCCTGTGGTCAGCCGTTCCCTGTGAGGCACAAGGTGGCTCAGAACCTGGCCTGCAAGTGGGCCTCAGCATTTCCAGTCGGGAACAATGATTGCCATGTGTATTCCCAGTTGAGTAACAAAACAATAACAACAACAACAAAATAATATATACCGTGCCTATTGCCATAACTTGCCACGCCATGGGATGGAATGGAACCAGTGCTGCTCACATCGCCGCTATTATGATACCATCTCTGTTTCAAGCGTGTGACTCAGCGTTGCAACTATTGAGTGTGCAGGATGTGCAACTGCACCATAGCCCATACGGGTCAACGGGGCCCAGGCAGCGGGTAATGGAGAGGGATGGGTGGCCAGGGTGGGTGGGGTGCGAATCGACCAGGGGGGAGCCCAACGTAATTCCTTGCACAAGGGCCCGTGCCAACCACGCTGCGCCGCTGCTTGTTAACGTGACCAACTTACGGATTACAAGCTCGGACAAAATTAGCTTAAACGTGTGCGAAACACCACAGGCTTGCTGGGAACGCATTTCCCTCATGACGCATTGAAGCAAAACTGCTGCACGTTAGGAGTGCACATCATGTTCAGTTCTCTGCCGCGTGGAAAATATTTGACAATTTTCACAAAACCAACGACGAGATAAATCCATCCACCAATTGTGCACCTCGCCTCAACAATCCAAGACGTCTACATACTCTGGATTTTCATAGGATATTAACCCAGGTCTTTTGCACGGGTATATCCACATTATCACGACGCCGAAGCCAGGAGAATGGTGAATGCAGTTGTAACTTTGACTGTAATGGGTATGAAACTGCTGCACGGGTTTTCGCGGCTGTGCTGTAAATTTATCTGATGTGTCTTGTGGTGCATGTTGTCCAACGTTCCGCCCCAGGTGCTTGGGACCTTCCTCCTTAGCAACTGAAGTGAGCCCGCTCACTTTTTTTCTTCCCTCAATTCGGTTTCCAAAACAAACAAAAAAGATCAAAGGACGTGGAGCGAAACGTCGGACACCGTGCGCCAAGACCACGGCGCAGCGCGACCCGTAAGCGCATCGGAGAGGTGTGCGTGCCATCGCCCGCAGAAAGAGTGCTAGCAAAAGGCTTCTGCCGGGCAGTCCTTGCTTATTACTCTGTTGACCACAACGCTGGTGACATCGTGCCATAAGAGACGGATGGCCTGCTACGGCGACTCGATATCAAACACATTCATGAGTAGCCCTCTGGAAAGGCCACAACGCGCGATGTGTGTGTGGTGGGGGGAAGGGGTTGCCTGTCTGTGTGCGTGTGTAGTTTAGTGTTTTGTAGGTGAGTGTGTAGCACTTGCCCCTACAGCCTGTTAAGGCTATAAGAGGGGGGATCTATGTCTTGTTTTGTGAATGTATATGAGCATGTGTAGGTTTCTATGTGTAGGTACTTGTGTGTGTGTGTGTGTGTAGGTATGTGCGTGTGTGCGTGTAACATGTGTATGTGTAGCAGTATTTCAAGGTGTGCGTATGTATATAGGTGGATATGCATAAAGGTATAAATGTGGGCTTAGGTATGTGTAGCTGCATGTATGTTGAGGTATGTTCACATGTATACGTGTGGAGACATTTTTACAAGTGCATGCATGTGCATATCGGTGTGGGAGGACACGTGTGTGTATGTTTGTGGGGAGTCATCTTCTTGGTTCTTTCGGTAAAGTCACGAAAGAACCAAGAAGATGAATCCCTGCAGTCACGAAAGCTTTAAATCGAAATTTGTGGGGAGTGTTAGTGAAGTGTAAGCGGTTAGCGCGCTGTGCTACGGAACTGGCGACCCAAGAAAGATTCCCGCTCACGGCCAACACCAGTGACGATTATCTGAACCAGTCCTGGGCCTCCCCTAGGTCGACACAGCCTCAAATGAGAACCTGGTGCGGTGTGTAAACATCACCCCCTCGTGTACCGTGCTGGGCTTTCAAAGGTGCTTGCTAAGAGCACTTGTCCCAACAGTCTGATAAGGCTACACGGGGGATCTTTGTCTTTGTATGTGTGTGTGTGTGTAACACAGAACAAGCAAAATGCATTGCGTGCAAGAATAATGCATGCGTTGGCGGTTGTTGGTATGAGCCCGGCCGTCTGAGTTCCACTACGGTCTCATTTGCGTGAGTGCATTGGCGATGGCTAAATTGTCAGTTGATGAATGGGTCGATTTGCCGATCAGAAAAACAAATCCAAACAGCCACATGGTAGGAGGAAGGAATGAGTCACACGGCTTGGTATACATAAACAAACAGAACATTCGTTTTACAGGTCTGAGCAAATAATATAAATAATAAAACGTAATTATGACCACAGCCTAAATTACATACGCATGCATAGCAATAACATGGCGACAATGAGTCGGTTAATGGGTTAAAATAGTTGTTTTATGCTCACGATATGTGTCCAACCATAAGTTGTGAGAATCAATGATTTTAGATTATTCAACATGTCGTATGTAATTAGTTCACGTGACCCATACAGCCATTGCTCCGCCATGTAAAATAAAAAAAAAATCGATCCTTCAAACGAATCGCGACCACGCATCGTGACAATTCATCGAATCTCAAGGAAGCTTAATAGTTACAAGCCTGATAAACCACATATTGTCCAGAATATGAGCACGGCACGTAAAATTGGAATTTAAAAACGCAATAAAATCCTCAACACAGTGTCATGCGGGGAGAATTTAAGCGCGGAGGCAAACCGAGAGTTTAGGGAATTGCAGCAAAGTGATTTATTCTTAACAGACAGAGGGGACACATTTTCTGTATGATTTGGCAAACAAACACACGCACAACAATCGATGATTGCCTTAGTGCAGAGACAGGCAGACTTCCTAACCAAGGGCCGAATAGGACTTTCACATACCTTTGACTGACCACACATTAAACACCCCTCCCCCTACTCGGTCACTTATGTCACTGGAAGAGGCCCTTCCAGCGAGAGAAGTGACAGCGTGGCGCTAAAATTAGAAACACGGCGTTGTCAAGTTGCAAATTATTACCCTCGAGTACCCGATTAGTGCAGCTAAGATGCTTGCAGTGACGGATATATATTGTTGCGGGGGGAGGGGGGTGAGGAACGTGCTGAAAGCCACTTACTGAAGGCTCAGTTACAGTCGCCCGTTCTTTATATTTTCTCGTGAAAATGAGCACACGCTTGGATGAGAAGCCAGGGCGGACTGCATGGTGAGACAAAAGCGGATCGTATCGTTACCCGTTCTGTTTTCGCGTTTTAACACGTGTTTAAAAGTTTTCCTGTTCCTATACAAAACTGTCAAAAAATTTGCATGCATTTCAACGTTCCGGTTTTTTTGCTGCAAAACCCAAATCAATTGGCACGTTTGACCATGACGTCACAACTTGATTTTGTGCGTCCGTGACCGATGGTGGAGGACTTTTAGCTCGAGTTGACATTACACCCACACAGTGATCTAACCCTAAAGGAACCAGTTTATGAATCATAAAACTGGTCGTGAAGGCTCACGTATAAAACAAAGTCTCGGGCCGTCTCGGGACCGTGAGGCATATATCAGGGACGGACAGGTCATAGGGCAGTCTGTGTGGAGAAATTGCAAATGTGATCGGAGTAAAAGAAAAAGTATTCTTAATTTAAACATTTTATTGCCTCTAACGCGGTGGTTCTTAACCTTTACTTCAACCTTGCACCCCTTTGGTTCTAAATCGTAAAAAAAATTAGAATGTTAATAAATACAGAGCTTTGATTAAACAAAGTAGTTGTACTTACGTGCCCGTGGCTTAATTTATATTTCGATGATTTTCCTTCTACAAGAATCTGGCCACGTCTCGCACCCCCAGACAAGAAATCTCGCATCCCCCACGGGGTGCGTGCACCCCAGGCTAAGAACCACTGCTCTCATGTGCACGCTTCATTGCTTATTTACGCTCTCAGTTGACATTGAGTCCCATATACTCGGCAGCCTCAAAGATTCTTCCTCACCGGCCTCATTGTTTTTTTTTTGGGACCCCGGCCCCCAACTGGCCATTGAGATCGCACGGCAATAGACGCCCGCTGTGTTTACAAAATGCCCGGTCGATTTTTTTTTGTTTTGTCCCAGTCCGTCACGGGCCATTAAGCTTCCCACCCCTGCCTAAGGGCACGAGAGCTCCCCATGCAGTTGGGTCTCTCGATCTGGCTGCAGGGTGGGATGTGAGCAGGCAAACACAATTGCCAGTCTCCAGTCTCATCTCCGGCCACGATGGCATTGGCTTGGCGAATGCCAACCTGATGGCGACCCGTTTGATCTACTTGGACATCTGTGAACACCTACTGGACGCCTGTAAAAAAAAGAGCTTAATAGCTCCTCGGATTCCTCCAGTTTAAATCAATATTATGATTCCGATTCTGACCTACACACGCCACGAGCTTCAGCCGTTGCGCTCACTGCAGGGCACGGCTTAGTTGCTTTGTTTGTGGGCAGCAGGAACACGAGAGAGTCGGGGAAAGAGCAGCGGGCAGGGTAGAGGATGTCAAACCAAAAGCAACATTCCCATCTGTACGGCAATGCTCGAGATGGCCCCTCAATATATTCCGAATATATATTATCTAGTTAAAAAATAAACCTTAATCCAAAGTTTGTTTCTTCTTCTAAAATCTCATATAAAAACACAGTATGCTTCTCCCATGTATGAATCGAGCTTTAGTGTTACCTTGATTTATTCCAAGTGATCAACATGTTTATTGTTACGTTTAACGAGAACAGTTAAACGTTTGTTTTGTCCTTTATGATTGTTTTAATATTGTATCACATGATGAAGTAATTTACATTTGTAGCTTTTTTTTTATAGTTTTGTTTTGGTTTCCGCATTGTACTTCACAGTAAAATACTCCCGACTCCACACAGTAATATGCGCACAGGACGGAAATAACTCTCAATAGCCAGGCTCAAATAAAAAAAAATGTAATGCCACAAAATACCCACACTTAACACGTGTGTGTGAAGCATTTCGAACTCAATTCTACGACCAAATAAACGATAAATGACTTCCTACCAAAATGTTTCATTTGCGCGAAAGGATAAAGAGTACGGTAAGAAAATTACCTCTTTGTCGTCAAGAAGGGTGGAACAAACCAAAAAAAATAACTAAAACAGAACATGGTTCACGAAAAATAATTTCCTCGTCATTGTATTTGGAAGCAATAGGCATTTCAACCTCTGCGTACAGCTGGGTTAAGAGCAATGTGTGAAACACTGCTGCAGATTTTCACACGTCCTTTGGGCTAAACGACAAACTTAATGGCTGAAATATCAGCGATAAGCATCATCAGATGCCGCACTCTCACCGTTATTGGGACTCGCTCTATTGCACGACACGCGTTAAACAAGCGTGGCACGATTCCGTGGATTAGACAATATATGTTCCTGCTGCTGCTACACGTCAATCTCCAGTGTGCAAAATCTTGATATTAAGTCAAAGGCAAAATGCGCACGAACAGAAACAAGTGCTAGCCTCTCGTAATGAATTTCATGACCACTTTATAAAGACCGTGTCTGTTATGAAACAAAAGCTACGCTTGTTCTCACGTTCGGTTTCACATTGTCAAAAAAAACATCCAAGTGGTTTCCGGCTCATTCGAGTTTCTGGTTGGCACTCATCTGCTGTTTACAGCCTCAGAGTCAGTGGTGGAAATTCCACGTTACTATGGTGGTGGGGCGAGTCTGTCCTTTGAACAATGTTGAGTTTTCCACAAAGCGGTACTTTGTTGACCTTGGAAGGACAAAGGGCTGAGTTGACCTTCCGATTGAGATGTGAATTTCACACACTTCCACTTGCGAGCCAGGCATTCTACTGCTGTGCCACCTGGCTAGATATCAGGTGTTGTAGTCACGAGATATTTCCAGTGTGGTCAGAATGAACACTCTATATATACTCTATATATATTAATTATGGCTCTATAGCAAGGGCGTGGGAATCAGATGTAAAAAAAAAACATTGATAACGCCTGGAAACAAATACCTAAGCACAACTCACACATATTGCTGATGAGTAAGGCGACGATTTTGGCACGGTAACTCTTAGTAAAATTCACAGCCAAGGTGGGAGGAAAAAAAAAACTGGAATTCATGGAAAAGGTCATGGAACATTCCCGCCGTTGATAAACAACTTTTAAAAGGGAATAAAAGGTAAGCGCCTAATCGAATGTGTTTCGTCGGTCACTTCGAAGATTGAACTAAATAGACTTTTATTCAAAAGTCACGATTACCCCTGGCACTCCGCAACCTCCGTCGTCCACCGTGCCAAAATCGTGGCCCGACCGACGAGTGCAGCGACGACAAGACACGTGGAGCACATTTAACCTTTCGTCAGTTCACGAAAAAAATTTAATTCACCCGTGATGCAACCGCGTGTGTGAAACAGCAACAACAACAAAATGAAGCACCGATGTTGATCTCCAAACGCGTCGGAGTAACCTTCCACTCGCGCCGATAAAAGGTGGGCAAAGGAGTTGTCAAACGACAGGGAAAGTTGCTCAGCCACTCCATTCCCTTTCTGAGCTACTGACGGCGGCCTGAACCCCCCCCCCCCCCGCCATCAATTGCCCGTGGTGGCCGTTATAGAAGTTACGAGTTACAAATCAAGGAGCCAACGTGGTAAAATCCTGACTGCCACTGCAGCGAGAATGTACAAAATAGACAAAAGTTCTACACTCCTCTATGTTTTACAGCATTACAAATGTTTAACCTGTGCACAGTCATTTAAATAGAGCGTATATACATATATGTATGTATGCGTGTATGGTTGCATACATATATGTATAATCGGACGTTTACAGATATATGTATGCAACACGAGGATCACAAAACTTTGGGAATGAGACGATCAAGGTACGCGTATCACGAATATAATGTTATATTCAATAGAGCCATCCGCAACAATGTAACGTATATATGTTGTACGTAATTATGGGAATTATAAGCCTAAACAAAACAAAAGATGAGAAGTATCCTTACTGTCTCATTCCCAATGGTTTTTGGTGACGCCCAAGATGTGTTTTTTACGTATTTTCTTTCATTATATTAGTGCTGGTTTCTCAAACACGAAAAAAAAGCTACATTTTCTTTGTGTATGGCATTCAGATATTCAGAGAAAACACAACAATTCATCGGTTGAATTCCAAAACAGAAACACATCCCCTAACCTTTATTTTATATATAACTTTTTTTTTTAACAATCATATAAATCGGTGTTAGAGGAGATGCCGCAAGGCATTTCAATGGCTTCTTTTGTCATCAGTGTTCTTTTCTCGGATACTGGTAGGTTAAGGATTACAGCTTATTATGCCTCACCGTCCCATGAACTTGTATTCTTTTTTAACCGAGCATCATTCCTGTGCATGCCTCACACAGCTGCTGTACCACACACTCAGTTCCGTTCATCCACATCACGAGACGAAGGTGGGTGCTTGGTACATTCCAGGGCCTCGTTGTTGCGGCCGCTTCTTGTCCGAGTCGGCGACCAAGATAATATTCCCGCACCCGGCACACCACAGCTAGTATATCGCTCGCTGTGGCTGTGGCTACTATGGTCACAAGGCCACCTATACCAGACTGCCAGCAGACCCCGCGAAAACATCGATAACTTAAGCGCTGGTACAAGGATATCCACAGCACCGTCCAGAGGCTCCTGGAGGCCCAGAATTCCACGTCGGGTCCCTTTCTTTATTCGTTGGCAACAGAAAAAATATCTTCCTCGTGGGGCCATCTCTTGTGCGAGGCCCAGGAAAAATTGCCCATTTTGACCCCTCCCCCTGGGTGCCCCTGGATATCCGTATGGGGGTACAATATAGTGGAACCTCGTCTTAACAGCCTCGGTGGGGGAAGAGAGTATGCCTAACCCAAATTCCCCCTTTCGTCGTGAACCTATAACATCAGAGCAAAAGAAAAAAAAATACCGCTGTAACAAATCCCATTATACAAGGACGTGTAGCGACTCGTCGGGAGTATGTACACGTGGTGCCAAAGTGTCCGCAGCAGAGGCTGAGAACAATGAGGTCGAGGCCCTCCCGTTAAGTCATCGTGCGAGCGTGAGTTGGAAGTCATTTCAGCTGACCCTCGGCAGACACAAACCTGCACGGCGCAGCGCAGCGCGCGTGCCACGCAAGGCGGACGGAGCCGGGCGGCAGTTGGGCGGTCGAGCGCTCCGCAGACATCCCATCCCTACATTCGCCTCCGGTTTGGCACAACATTCGATAAGAGGACCGGTGCGCGCTGTCTGTACGCCGTACATGTGCGACGCTGGCTGGTCCGTTTGCAACGTGCGCACAGAGAGGGTTTGGCCGAGCTTCAGAGGTTTGTTCTCCTGCACACGGGGTTCTTCCTCCGACCGATGTAATCCTCCCCAAAGCAAAAAAATATCAAATCATCTCGGGATGATGCGGGGGGGGGGAGGAGATGCGCCCTCCTGGCTCGATGCAGAGGTGCCCTCTGTTCGGAGTTGTCATAGCGGGGTTTAATTTTTGTTTAACCACAAAGGTGTAAATCTAGATCGAAAATCATTTCTTTAGAAACTGCTTTTCGTGTTTTAGTTTGCTGGCCTTCCCCCTGCACCTCCGATTAACACGGTTGGCTATGTACGGTATGAAAGAAGTTCAACATACATACAATATGACTGTAAAAAAAAAAGAAATTGACAATCCCAACATCTGAAAAGCCACGGCAAACTGGTGTAACAAACATCACGTCATGGCAAGACCAGTCTTCCGTTCACTTGTGTTTTTGTTGTTTTGTTAATGAAATGTATTTGGTGCGTAGTCATGTGGTACCGTATTGTGGTAATCACGTGGACGTATTTTAGTGAATAAATGAAAGGTCACCTAACTTAAAGATTGTGTACGCTATAACATAGTTTAGTTTTGGGTGCAATACAACAACACAGCAATTGAATAAAAACAAACGCATGTATGAAGGTTTAAACACAACCTAGGTATATAATCGATAGTACAATGGCAATTATTGCAGATACTCGAATACAGGACGGTGCTAAGGGGTTCACGAGGACCGGAGGGCATCGTGAGATTTGGCGCCAACCGCTTTAAAGGCATCGGCAATTCCTTTTTATCGAACTGCTGGACGAAGCCCCCCCACCCCCCGGCACGAAAATAAAAAAAAAACTGAGACTCCTCCACATACCCGCAGCCCCAACTCGCTCCCATCACCGGTCTCTATTTCAGCCCCATTCCATCTCCACTTGGATCAGGGCCCTGTTTGTTTTTTTCCTCCCCCGAATACCGTTCCGTCACGAGGGGGATGTCCTATAATACCCCCCCCTCCACACACACACACACTCACCCCGCCCGCTACCTCCCTTCAGTTAATGAGTGCGATGTCTCGGATTCGTATTTGTTCTGTAATCCAAGAGGTTACACCTCTGGGTCTGCTCGAGCGATTCCAAGAATGTGCGCTTCGGTTCGGTTCGGTCGCTCTCGCAGTTGTTGTTCTCAAGCGTGGGAGGTCGCGGTGTGGAGAAGAGGGGGGAGGGGGGGGGAGTCAAGGTGTTGACAAACGTACGGATCGGGAGGAGGGAATGGAGGCAAGTGGAGCTCTCTATAAACATCACTTTACTCAACTCATTTACTCGGGAAAGCCACACCGAGCCCCGAAGACTATTCTTTAATTTTTTTCTCATGAGGCTCCTGCTTACCTTGGGATGTTTTGGCCCAACACCAATTGCGTTGTGTGTGGGTTTTTTTTTTCTTTTTTAGGAATGAAAGGAAACGGTGAACAAAAGAAAAAAACCCCAACCCAGAGGAAACCCACGCAGAACACAGAGAGAGAAAGGTACACAACTCCACACACGGAAGGCTGCCCAAGGCCCTAGTGCTTAATTTTGTCTCATAGCGGGGCACGTGTGAGCATGTGCATGAGTAATATGGCCATCATCGCCCTCCCTTGATCTATCCACTGCTATGTTAATGCACCCCCCAATATTTCTCCATCTCTCGCTGTTGTCTCACCACCCCATCTAGCTGCTGCACACGAGATATCATTTGTGGCCAGGTCGCTTCGAAGTCACAAGTTCATACTCCAGGTCGACTTTACCAGATAAGATGAAATCTAGTTTAGTTTTATTTGTATATTTTTTAAAAGTGATTTTCATCTTCCCCATGCTTTGCACTTCTTTCGTGTTTTAGTGCTGTTTGGTGTTGTAACGTTCTTACCCGCCACAACTGGACGTCTGTGAAAAAGTGCTTTATAGCTCATCAGATTCCTCCAGTACAAATACATATTTTGATTAAATTTCACGGTTCCGTCTCTGATACGGTTATTCATCCTCTGCAGCAAGTGAGTAAACACACCCCCGTGGAAAGGCACACTCTTCGGAGCTAAAACCTTCTTGGTTTTAATAAACACGTGAAATAAACAGCCCGATGCTTTAGCCTGCTTAATTCCAATCAAAACAATGCCCGAGAAAATAATAAATAAGATGAGAAAAAAACGTGATAATGACTTGTGAATAACACTATAAACATGTTTTGGGAACTGGCAAAAAAAAATATTCGACTTACCACTTTATATTTTGATAAAATGACGAGTAAAACACTGACGCACTCTTTGTTGTACAATTTAGTCCGCGAAAAGGGGAGTCCAGGAATGACCCCTGAGATGGAGCTCACGTGGCAATCTGTATTTATTTATTCACCAACTCATTATCAAAACTCCGCGTGTAACTCGACTTACCGAGCTGCTAACATGAACAGCTGCTCGTGAAGTGTTGTTAGTATTGTTGTTGTTGTTGTTTTTGAGTAGCTCGGGAAGTGTCGTAATCAGCCCTTTGTATTTGAGAACAATGTTTTTGTTCTACAGCAGGGCATGGGAGTCTACCTAATCAGGTATGAAATTTCCGAAGCAAATAATCAGCATTGTACTACCGTATTCACAATAATTTTGTTCAACTCAACGTTGGTAAAGGTGTTAGCAATTGTGCATGATTCTCTGTGTGAATCTGTCGGTCCATCTGTGTGAAAATCTTTGTCCGTGCATTGATGTGTCCGTCCGTGTGCCTGTATGTGTCCGTCCGTGTGCCTGTATGTGTCCGTCTGTGTGTGTCTGTCCGTGTCCGTGGATGTGTCTGTCCGGTAAAGAGATGCAACAAACCTCGGCTTCGGTTCGCTCGCCACCGTACGACGACGATGTGTTTTTTTGCGCACACCTTCCATTTTCAAAAGTGGGACACTGTGCTCTTACCCTAAACATTACCCCAGAAAAGAAATCAACGACCGAAGGCCCAAACCAAAAAAATAATATATCGATTATATCAGTAAGAGTAGGAATAACAGTTGGCGTAGTAGCTATCGAGTGTGCAGGCGGTGCAACTGCACCGGTGATCCCACGTCGCCAGATGGGTCCAGGCGTGACGTGCTACGAAGAGTGTGGGGGGGGGGGTGAATGAAACTGGACAGGTTGACCCCACTTCATTCCTTGCACCAGGGGTACGTGATCGTAGCAATAATAACACACAACAATAATCCTCTTGATGAAATCAACTCCACGCATCATAACCCACCGCGCCCCCCCCCCATTCTTCTATCGCTCAACTGCCCAACTCCATCCACCCGCATCCCATCCTCGGCCAACCCCATCAACAACAAACCCCTCCGGCACCCTCCAAAAACAAAGCACCGCAGCTCCTCGGTTGGTGGGTGGGAAACTGGCCTCCCAATCGCCGGGTGTTTTTGTTGCTGTTGTTGTTGTTTAATCTCCTAGAAGGCCTTGATGTGACAGTAGGCCTCGAGGCCCGAGAAGAGGATGTAAAGGAGCCAGAGCGAAAAGAAGAAGCCGCTCGTGAGGATCTTCCCCGTGCGGCCACCTCCCAGCTCGCCGCCAACGCTCGGCCGGCGTCGGTAGAGGAGCACGCCGACGCAGACGAACGCGAAGACGGTGAAGAGGGTGACGGAGAAGGCGAGGGTGCCTGGGTCCACCCGAAAGGGCTCGTTCTGCGTCCACCAGTAGATCGCGGCGATGGACCACGCGATGCCGATGCCCAGGAAGACGTTGACGCCGTTGCTGCCCGTCACGTTGCCGATTGAGGCGTCGGCGTACTGGTCCTGGGTGGCGCTCACCTTGCTGGCGAACGTGTCTGCTCGATCGGGGCGTCGAGGGGGGGGGGGGGGGGGTTCCGTTAGTTCGGTGCTCTGCTCGACCCGACCGGGCGCGCCGCGCGCCCAGCGCAACATATTTTGTCTTGTCGATGGGGCGGAGGGGGGGCAGAGATTGGATAAGAGAGGCGACGGATAACGAGAAGGGACGCACGATGCTGTCGGCGGCGGCGTGAGTGTGGGGTGAATCGGGTAGCCGTGTTGATAACCCTGAAGCGAAGCGACGTAAAAGGGGGGAGACGTAAATCGGGGTGTTCCTGTATTTCATTCCCTCTCTGTTTAGCGTCTGATTAGCAAAGCAGCTGATAAGCACAGCATGCAATTCGTTCAAAACGACACGAATTCTCTCCCAAAGCCCTCTCGTCGTGGCATTGAGACATTGACCACTGGACATCTGTGAAACTACTGTACACCTGTGAAAAAGAGCTTTATAGCTCATCGGATTCCTCCAGTATAAATACTGAGTCTTATTCGACGTTGGCATTTAGCTCCCGACCATGTTGCCATCATAAGCAAGCACAGAATAGTTTATATAGTTTCCGTGAAGAATAAAATAGTCGATACAGTTTCCAAAGAGGTACATAAAGGTAGTAGTAGTAGTATTCCCCTTGTACATTCAACTCTGGGAGAGGAGCGTGCTGACGGCCTGCCATGAGAAAAACAAAAGGAATTTCACCAAAGCCATTGTCGATATCAAACCCGTGGGATTAATGCTCACTCAATGTTATCTGGCGGTGGATAGGAGATGTTAACTCCCTCGCCTGGTATGCAGGAGGTCGTGGGTTCGATCCCAACCCTGAAGCCTGCTGTATATATGGAGTTTACAAGTCTCTCTCTCTGTGGTCGCGTGGATTTTATTTTTGGGTCCTCCTGTTTTTCCCTGCACATAATCAACTTCACGCGTTTAGAGTTGTTGTTTGCTGTAAATTTCCACATGATAAGCCACTTTGTTGAGCTATCATCTGTGGCAAGGTCGCTTTTCAAAAAAGAGCTATATAGTTCAGTGGGCTTTACCTGGTAAAATAAAATAAATGTTTAGTAATGGTTTATGGTTTAGGGTTGCTTTTAGACTCGAGTGATTTGCAGCCACAGTCGTATCCTGGATGTGGTGTGCCGAGTACACAAACTGAGTCCGGCTCGCCAACTCGGCAGTAACCCAGCTGAAATGAAGGTCCCGGTTAGAGTTGGTGTCACTTTTACACTGTAAAGTAGGACGCACTCCAAACTTGTGCCCTGTGTCAATAAAGCAATACAAATCTGGTCACACGCACACACACACGCACCTGATTTATAAGACTCGCTTTTATATAAATATATTTAAAGGTGAATATTATCATCCCGGGAGTATGGTAGTAAGTTGTGGTCTCATAGGAATACACCGTTCAAGGTTTGCGATTAAATCCAAGAATCAATTATTGTTACTTTTATTGTTTTTACAAAAAAAGCGAGCCCATTACTGCTCCTAGCGCAGAATAGAAGATCCTGGAGAACAGTCCCGACCGAGAAAAAATTACAGGGACTCCTCTACTTACGAACATTCGACTTACGAACTTTCAGAGATACGAACAAACCTCGTCTGTATGTCCAGTTGCCTGTTCGGACCGAGAGTCGTAAGTTCAACCGCCGCGCAATCGATGGCGGTGGTGGCATCTACATCTACAAAACGTGAAGAACCAGTGGAATCTACGTCTACAGATTATACGACATTTAAAGCCATTCCCCGTGTTTAGTGTACACGCCGTACAACACGTTTTGAATCGACAGGAGTCAAGTTGGACTTAGGAACAAATCGACTTACGAACAGACCTTTCGATTTAAAGCTTTCGTGACTGCAGGTCTTCATCTTCTTGGTTCTTTCGGTAAAGTCACGTAGAAGGGAAATAATAAAAATAAATATTTTCTTTTCTTTTATTATATAATATTATTACTTTATTATGTTTTCTTTTTATTATTTTATTATTTCCCTTCTACGTGACTTTACCGAAAGAACCAAGAAGATGAAGACCTCTGTGACCTAACTCGTTCGTAAGTAGAGGATTCCCTGTATTACTACTACGTAAAAAAAAAACACATTGTTCCGCATCGCAGCGCCTCTTGTCGCTGCCGAGGGGGTGGTGGTGGTGGTGTAGGGGAGGTCAACAAGGTCGGGCTGGTCAGAACCGGCCCTAGACCTTTGGGGGCCCTAAGCAAAATTTGGTTGGAGGCCCCTTTGATGTATGATTTTTTTCACCCACTCGCTAGCAGTGACTCTAGGGGGCCCTCTGCTGGCCACGGGGCCCTTTGCAATTGCAAGGGTCGCTTAGTGGCTGGGCCGGCTCTGGGGCTGGCCCACGGTTCACCTGGCACGGACGTCCCCAGCGCGACGAAGACCACGGCGGTGACGGAGTCCTTGAGGCCGATGGTGCAGCCGAAGTGCGAGGCGAGGTCGCCGATGAAGGCGGTGAGGAGGCCGATCATGAAGATGGAGACGATGAAGCAGGCCCAGCCGTTGAAGTACTCGGTCGGCGGCACGAAGGCAAAGAGGACCTTCCAGAAGACGGACAGGAAGTGCATGACGTAGTCGAAGCAGGAGGGCAGCTTCTCCTCGCCGGACTCGTCGTCCTCGTCTTCGTCACCTTGGGGGGGGGAGCGGCACGACAGGACGTCCCGAGGCAACGGGCGAGAGTTTGATGCGTAAGTGGGCTTTTCGAGACCAATATTATCCGTGGAAGAGTTGTTTTTGTTGTTGTTGTTGCTCGGGGTTAGATCGCGTAAATATATACACGTGTCGTTAAAACCGCCACCACCACCACCCCGACACGGCCAACCAGAAGGAGTCTTTCATAACTCTGTCTGTCGCCTGATGAAGTTGGTTGTAATAACCAGCGAAACTTCGTGCTCGAATTGTAAATGTTGTGGGTTTACTCTCCAAACACAGCGGTGTGCTGAGGAAGTAACTCATTGGCACGCTCTGTTTACGTGACAAACCTTACTAATTGGCTGTCGGGTGGTGGCGGGTTTAACGACACATTTTTATTTTTCGCGATCTAACACAAAAACAAGCTTTATTATGGGTAATGGATACGAGTTAACACGTTTCATGAATTGAGCACAGTTACTGTTGTTAAGAGATTTGGGGGAAAGTGATGATGATGATGATAATAGGAGGGAATTCTCGAGTGGAGCAGGGCAAGGGAAGAAGCAGAAAGCGAAGTGAGCTGACCTGCTGTGTGGTGAGTGGGAGTCAGTGGGTGGGTGAGTTCGTGCGAGGTGAGTGAGTCATGCTGTGACCTGCAGTGTGGTGTGTGTGAGTGGGAGTCAGTGGGTGGGTGAGTTCGTGAGAGGTGAGTGAGTCGTGCTGTGACCTGCAGTGTGGTGGTTGAACACAGTGGGGATGAGACGAATCAGTTTCTGGTTAACCGAGTCCACACCATGGGCAGAAGAATCAACGAGTGAAGTTCACGCGAACTAAACGAATGTTTTTGTTTTACCAGGTAGGGCCCACTGAGCTACGTGGTTCTTTTTCAGAAGCGACCTGGCCACAAATGACAGCTCAACGAATTGGATTGTCACGTGGGTATTTCATAGCCACAGCGAAATACTCTGAACGCGTGATGTTGATTCAAAATAGTCGTCTTCCATCGTGTGCGTAACACTCCGATGTGCCTTCTGGTTCCACCGCGTGTCGTTTCGGCAACGTGTCGTCCCAACGTTTCGCTCCACGTTCCCAATTGCAAGAACAGCACGCAGGCAAGCAGGCCACACACACGGCCATACAGATGTTCATAGGATGTGATTGTATTCTGCGCTCCTGCAATGGTTGGGGTGTTCTGCGAAGGAAAACAAATATCTATAGAAGCGTCATTCTCCATAAAAAAAATAGTATGTTGTTAAGGGTAAGATGATTAAGCTAATTGTCGTGGCCTTGTGTGGGGAGAGGTTACCCCAAATTATTCCCAACTATGTCAATGCAAAACACCTCAAATAACCATGTAAATACTTATTAATTTGACCGATAACTAAATATATAGAGGGCCGCAGAGCTTGGAGAGGGAGTGGGGAGTGGGGGCTGGCATTATACTGGCAGGAACCACCTGGTTCCACCAGCCCACAGGGGATTATTGTGTCTGTCCGTCCGTCGTGCATCCAAAAATGGAAGGGGTCGGGCTGGGTGGAGAGGGGAGGGTGGGGAGGGGCTGGGTGGGGAGGGTGGGGAGGGGCTGGGTCGGGAGGGGAGGATGGGGAGGGGCTGGGTGCGGAGGGTGGAGCTGGGGGGGGGAGTGGGGCTGGGTGGGGAGGGGCTGATCACCCGTGGTGCCCTTATAAAACTCAACGTTTAACCTACTCACGCCGGCTTGTGCCCCCCCTCACAGTCGGGCATATTTGCGGAATACACCACGCCGCCGCTGACCCTGGCCATTGACCGAGCAACCCAACGTTCCTACC
>CM025640.2:2772692-2787570 GCA_014621495.2 Entosphenus tridentatus
GCACGTGTACCAGCACGTGTACCAGCACGTGTACCAGCACGTGTACCAGCACGTACGCAGTGGCGGCGCTCGGCACATGCAAATCAAGCAAAAGCTGAGGGTCCCCAAGTAGTCCAAGGGGCCCTGGATGCTTGAGTTGTTGTGGTTAAATTTCGATTTAAATTTCGATTTAAAGGGTTGTTATTAATGCTAACCCTACTCCCTCCCTTTGATGCTGCTAATTCTGCATAATGTACGGGCATGGTATGACTTTGAAACCCCCCGCCCACCTCCTACGCATTCCACAAGAAATGCGCATAAATATGCTAAATTCCTCTTGATATGCAATTTTTTTTGTCAAGGCGCTCTTCCTCCTCCAACTCAGCTTAAATATACGCTGCCAAGCCTGGTGGTGTTCATTCAGACGCTGTCTTTCCGACAGACCTGTTCTTCACCTGAGGACGGCTGCCTGCGTTGTGGCCGAAACGTCGTGAGAATGATTTTATTATGTTTTATTTTTATTATTTTATTATTTCCCTTCTACGTGACTTTACCGAAAGAACCAAGAAGAGTGTTGTGGTTAGTTCGTTGGCCTTGCCCCTGCGTACGGCGCAAACGAAGTTCAACGCACGTACCTAAACCGAATAGTTATGCATCAAAATATCAGCTGAAATTGAAACCAAATAAATCTAACAATTAACAGTTGCTTTTACAACTTTCTGATCACTATCTTGTCTTTATTTATCTTCTCTCGTCTCGTTACATCTCTAGTCTTGTTGACATTTCTCTTATCTTAGCACACGTTATGTCTCTTGTCTATTTCTCATCTGTCATCTCACAAGGGATCAGCACGTTCATTTCTTCTCAGGGCTCCCAATGGGCCACCACCACCACCACCACGTGGCAGCCCGCTTCCATCTGCAGTACAACAAACTTAAATCGAGTAACGGCTCATTCTGACCAGTATAAACCAATGATCTATGTTATTGATGATGCTCTGTGGATGGCTTAGGTTAACAAGCAAAACACCGTGAGTGAAGATTTTCACCATGATAATCATGAGATGTTTTGTTGTTTAAATGCCTCAACTATTCAAAGTTATTTCAGGTTGTAGCGCGCGCCGTCCGCCACGGTGCCGATCGAGCAAGCGCTCGTTCTGACCAGTGCCAATCAGGGACCTGTTGTATTGACGATGAGACATGTACGATCGATGACCTTTGAACTCAGCTACAAAAAAACACCGACGATGCTCCTCTTGGGATAGCTCCGTGGTGCGGTGGTGATGTGGCGGTGCGACTGTGCTGTTCCACTGGAAGCGAATAGGATGACATCGCCGGCAGTGCGTGTGTGTGTGCGTGTGTGTGTGCGTGCGTGCGTGCGTGTGTGCGTGCGTGTGCGTGTGTGCGTGCGTGTGCGTGTGTGCGTGAGTGGGGAGCGGTAGTGTAGCGGTTAGTGCGCTGCGCAACGAGCCTGGCGACCCGGGTTCGATTCCCACTCACGGCTAACACCAGTGACGATTATCTGAACCGGTCCTGGGCCTCCCCTAGGTCGACTCGTCCTCAAATGAGTACCTGGTACGATGAGTAAACATCGCCACTTGGGAGACAAAGGCTGCCGGGCGTGGTGTTGGCCCTTTCGCGGGCGCTTTCCTCCGTCGGGGACATTTACGAGAAGCCACGGGAACATTTGTGCGAAACCGCCGCCCTCTCTGCCCGTAAACAAAAGCATCAAAGGCTCTGGCGAACGTGTGATCGGTGTGATCGGTGAGGGCGGTCTCATCGAGCGCAAGGGGCTGCTGCTGCTGCTCGTCAGCCGGGTAAGGGGGTGGTTCTCATCGCGAGAGTGTTTGCCCTGCGGTTTGCGCTCTCGTCGAAAAGGGGCACCACCCCCCAAGTTCGAGCCCACGATTACAAAACGGCCTGCACAATTGAATGAGTCGTTCGTCACGGAAATCTGCGATTGACATTGGCGATTGATTTTGATGAGCTCTTTATCATCCGTGCGCGTGATGGCTGGCGACGCGGGATCTTAAATCCTTCCCACTCACTCCACTACACCAATGTTCACTCAGCGGCTGAAAAGGGTACGACTCCTGCACAGTTACTTGCTCAGCAGGTCACGTGCGGTGGGGTCAATGGTGGGTGCTCCCACCTATTCCAAGACGCCTTACCCAGCATGCAGCAGAAACAGTTGAGCGAGAAGCCTTTCCGCCAGCAGTGACGTGAGCAGGCAGTTTCAGGGCTGCACCTTTACCTTTACCGTCTAATGATGGGAAAGTGCTCGATGTGAAAACAACGATAACTCTTTCGCCTGGAGCTAGGATCATTAACCCAGATAGGATGATGCATCACAGTTGTGCATCGGTGATTTGGGGTTGTTATTATCTCCCGTAATAAATAGGCACTGCAGAAATTAAATTATACATTTTACATGTTTAGGTCAGTCGACACTTCAACTGTGGTTAAGATAATTAGTTATAAATGTGTCAATGGCATGGCAGGCATGATTCCTCTTCAGAAGAATTAATTAATCGCATTATAAATGGCTCGCGTTAAAATCAGCATCGTAGAATGTTTATATATACGAATATGTGATTCTTTCTTTTTTCTTTCTTTCTTCTAAAGCCTACCTCCCAGTGCACAATAAGGTTTTACTTAAATTGATTTTCTGGCACAAACGTGGACATTGGAAGGTGTTGTTCGTGTGCGTGCACGCATGCACGTGGCTTCGTTACTCAACAACAGCCTCGTTTTTCCTATTCTTGGGTTTTTTCGGTAAATTCACGTAGGTAAAAAATTACAATTAATAAAAGTAAAATAAAAATAAAAATCACGACGAATATGAATCCATGCAGTCACGAAAGATTCAAATCTAGAATATTTTTTTCCTGCACGGTCCATCCGTATTACAACTAAATTCAAAACAATCGATTCAACAAACCTTGACTTTTTTTATCCAAGGGTGCATGTTTCAACCAATTATTTGGACTCCAGGGCACAACTTTAACAATGCAGAGCTCGGTTTAACGAAGTGAAATACAATTTGGACGGGGCACAGCGTCTCAGCATAACCTCGTCTCGAGCTGCACAAATAAGCGGAATGCATGATTCACGGAGGGAACGGGAGCCGTATGTGTTTTGTTTGTATGTATATGTAACGTAACAGGTAAAGTGCAGCCCTGTAATTAAACTAAACAATTTTTATTTTATCTTATCAGGTAGGGCCCACTGACCTACGCAGCTCTTTTTCAGAAGCGACCTGGCCACATACAGTATGATAGCTCAACGAAGTGGCTTATCACGTGGACTTTTATAGCAGCCAAATAATCGAAACGCATGTTGATTCTAAATGCAGAGGGATCGAACCCACGACCCTCCTGTATACCAGGCGAGGTAGTTAACATCTCGCCACCGAGGCACCCCACGGTGGCTTGTCAATCTGCTGGCCTTAGGGGTCCCGTTAGGGGAAGCTCTAAAGAGAGGGCATTTGGCTTCCTCCTCCTCCTCCACCACACTGGCGAGGCATCATGGAAGAGATGATTGGACCCACACTCTTCCCCCAACCACACTGCAATCTGCCGACAGACGACTAATTGTGGTGCGTTCCAGGAGATCGCCTTTGCGATCTCCTTGTCGCAAGTCCAGCCTGCTGACCATCGCACCGTGGCGGCAGCCACCGCATATACATATACACACACACAACTACGATATGCTAACACTGGGTTTGATGAGGTGCACTAATTGTATACTTTCCACGTGATCCCATTGTACGTTTTCCAATGGACTTGAAAGGACATTGACTGCAGTACGTGCCCGTTGTGGACAACTCGTGAGCGACAGCCATGAAGATCTGGGATAATAGCGGGCGTGGAGGATTAGGGTTTAAGAAGCCTTGGGCTGTGTGAAAATAACACACGAGTAAATGTTCCCGAAGTTATGGTTTGCTTATGTTTACGTAAAGTAGGTTAGCGTTTGAACAGTGTATATGGAATACAGCTGTAGGTGAATAAGTGTTGTCTGCTGGACCGTCTATAAACTTTCACACCGTTTACAGGAAGTGCACCGAATGTGTTTGACTATTATTACTGCAGCTACGTTAAAACATTGGTGGTATTTGTATCCTGTTTAGACAGCATGAAACTCTGATTGGGCTAACAACATGAGTTGATCTTTATTCTACAATAATAACTATGCTGGACCCATTAATATACTATACACATTATGGATAAGTGTCGGAGTTAAATATATTTAGATGTCACATTTTTAGGACCATTTTGGAAACATTTTCATATTTGGCGGATCGTTCACGTTATTGCAATCATGTTTAAGTGTCATCAGGCCGACGTGACGACACGTGACACCACTTTTTGGCAGGAAATGCATCGCATAAAATTTTTCCAATCAATCCAAATACAAATATTTTTTCCCCGATCATCTATTTCACAATTTAGTATCATGGCCGGATGTAAAAAAATAATAATCTGAAGTCTGAAGCTCATCTCTAGTTTCTATGTACAAGAATTGAGATTATTTCCACTATTTTGGTGCTAGAAATGTCCAAATGATGGGCCACTTTGTTGAGCTATCATTTGTGGCCAGATTACTTCTGAAAAAGAAGTTGATACCTCAGCGGGCTTGGTCTGGTAGGATGGGGATGGTTTAGTTTGATTTGTTTGTGTTTGGGTGATGTGTTGACCTTCCGTGTACTTTGCACTGCTGTCGTATTTTTGTGCTGTTTTGTTGTAACTTTCTTACCCACGCCTATTGGATATGTATGAAAAATAGCTTCATAGCTCCTCGGATCCACCGGTATAAATACATATTTTGATTCTGTACATTTAATATATATAGCTTCTTCACATCTTACTGGACAACAACTGGCACTTGATTTTACAAAACATTTAGCATCCATTCCTCCATATCTACTCTATAGACGGTTTGTTGATCTGTTGCAAATGGGGAGAAAAATGTAAGGCTGCGTGCGTCGACAGAGCCTCAATTCGCCATCGTGCATGGACATTTACAAATTGTGTGGCGGTCGACAGCATTAGCTCCCGGTGAGAGTGCGAAAAAAGCGCGGTAATCACACAACGTTAACTAGCACGTAGACTTTAGCAGCCAATATTATCCATAATTGCCATCAGGCTGTCTGCCTAGATGATGCTCGTTGTAATTATCGATGAACGTCGCCCTCGAATTGTAAATGTTGTGGGTTTTACTCTCGAAAACACTGGTGAGTGCTGAGCTAGAAAGGAATTGGCACGTTTTTGTTTACGTGACAAACCCTACTCGTTGGCTGTGTCGGGTGGTGGTGGTGGCGGGTTTAACGACCCACATATTTACGCGATCTAACCCCCCAAAAAAACCTCACATTGATTTAAAAAAAAAGTCTGCCCATCCGATCACCAACGTTGCGCGATGACCCACTTGACGGCGAAATAATTTTACACGGCCAAAAAACAAATCCTATGCTCACGAGTTTCATCCAAATCAATCGATTGTCCACACTTTTCGTGCAGACCCGATTGGTGCTTTTCAGCTCAATATCAGCGGCGTGTAAACACAGATTTTAAGAGCCTCCATTCCTCGGGAATCAATATTTTTTGTGCCTGTAAATGCAGCAAATTACTCTATTTTTTTACGGGCTAACACAATAGTGGCGGTGGTCCATGGTGAGCCAGAGAGAATGCAATTATCGAAATATTTGTTTCGCGTTCACGTGAGCCAGTGCCCTGATTTACAAAGTTGGCTTCGTATAAACACATCTCAAATGTGTAATTACACAAACGGGGGTTCATAAACATACAGAATGCAGCCCCTTCGACTACGCGGGCACCAATAACTGCGGCGGAGTGCTCGGGATATGGATCTTGTCAGCTTTTTTTCGTACAAAAGCGTCAAAATAAAAACTATATCTGGTGCACAATTTTTTTGTTGTTGCTATTTTTCATATCGTTCAGGTAGACTTTGTCTAATGACATCTAAACATACGTGAAATGTATACCCGGGCGAGCGTGGAATGCGATAAAGAAGTTAATGTTGCAAGGGAGACTAAGAGAGACCATGGAACTAAGAAGTCTAGAGAATTGTGCAAATGCCGTGTGGTCAGTGTTCATGGTTAGTTTGGTCACAAAGGGGTTATGCTGCAAACCACACGCAGTTTTACACAACACGTGTTACTAATGTGTTGGCACCACATCACACGTGTTCTTAAAGGAAGTCAGCGCAGCCACTGACGAACAGAGATGGATACGTGCATTGTAAAATGGGCTCGTTCGTCCCGTTGTAGAGATTAACAAAGGGCCAGATTCACATCTTTGAAGAATCAAAGCCAACCACATCGCCGTCGTGATTTCCGGCATATTCTCGGTTTCCAACACAATTTGTTTTCATTCATGAATGAAATACGGTTTAGTCGAATTAAAGTTCTTTGGAATATAGCTCGGATGGATACAAATGTATAGGTTGATTTTTTTCTCATAATTCGTAAAACAAATTGATGGTAGGACATAATGCATGAGTATTAACTTAATATGACCTACAAGTTAATATATTCCAACCAATCACAGACAGCTTTAATCAGGAAGCCACTATAAAAGCAGCCAGTATTAGCTGTTCAAGAAAACCAATTCCTATATGAAGGATGGCGAAGCGACTCAACTTAGAAAAAAATCAACATTTATATTAAAAAAGCAGAGCTGTTCTCGGAACTTTTTTTGCACGGAAACCCGGCGAACGATTGCAAAGGGAAGATATTGCCATAAAACAAATGTTCATCGACAACACGTGAATCGAGCCCGTGGAGTTAGTCGAGGTTTGGTTAAAGTTTTGGTGGCATTTAAATCGACAACCGAAGGGGTTTCTACCTGAGAAATTCACGATGGCAGCAGAAATCATATTCTCTCTGCTCTGTATTTTCCTGTACAGTGGGTGGCCTATAGATGTTTTTTTTTTTCACATTCAGAGGGAGGAAAACATGTCATTGCAAGACAATAATCAGTGGCGTGGCATTCGTGGACATCGAGAGTAGGAATGAGATAAGCACAAGCGGTGAACAACTGCAAATTTACAATCGATGATCTTTATGTGAGAAATAATTGATGAGATGCAGTAAGAGGGAGTGACGGTTCTTACCCTTGAACATGCCACCTGGAAGATGAATGTGGAAATGAGAGCAAAACAACGGAGAAAATATGAAAAACAATATGCAAATTAATAAAAAAAACATGTTACTTTGGAATATATATTTTCATTAAAAAACAAGCATTTATTGAAAAAGTGTTTGAGTATTCTTCACACTGTGCGACACGTTAAAATTAATACTTGTAAGATATATTATTAACAAATAAGCCTCCTTAAGCACATACTAAGTCAAACAATGAAGCGACATAATAACGATGTACATTTTACATCTTTTAAGAATACGTGAATGTCTACTAAAAGTGTACGAAGTATGTGAGAATAATTACTTTTACTAATAGGTTAGCAAATTCCTCATACCTGTTCTCACTAGCTCACCTACAGACAGAAAACGATAAATATTGCATAATCGATTAAATCTTCACATTTTCAATTACCACGAAGTTAAAGGAAGATGCAATCCAAAAATGAACAAATGTTCTCGCGCACTGGGTAGCTTTTCGCTGTGGTGCCCTCCAAGCGTCCCCATGTGTTTTCAGGTTGCACTGCGTGTTGCTCGCCACGATGTCCGACGTTTCGCGATGCATGCGTAGACCCAAACGCACGAGAGTGCCATGATAGTGTACGTGCCCCGTAATTTCGAGAGTATTTTTTTTTCTCTCATGATATTCGAGGCATGGCCCCCTGAGCGGTAGCACGTTCGGCTCTTCTTGCAGAGGCTTGCGGTTCGACTCTGGCAGGCCGCCCTGTTTAATTAAAAGGTAAACTAAACTTTTTAAAATGTTTATTTTCACCAGCTAAGGCCTACTGAGCTATATAGCTTTTTTTCAGAAGTGACCTAGCCACAAACAATAGCTCAACTCAGTGGCCATTCACGTGGAAATGTATGGCAGCCAAACACTCTAAACGCGTGATGTTGATTCTAAGTGTGTAGAGAAAAAAACAGAGGACTCAGAAAACAATCCACGCGACCACGGCAAGAACACGCCAACTCCAAATATATAGCAGCAGGAGGCGTCAGGATCGGGATTGAACCCACAGCCTCCTGTATACCAGGCGAGGTAGTTAGTATCTCGCCTCCATGACGCCCTGCTGCGGGTGCATTAGCACCAGCTGCTTCACAGTGGACGTTTAAGATCCCCGTTAAAGATGCCGGCGTCTTGGTTCGAAATTTGGGAATCGCTCACAAATTATTTGATGGGGGGAAAATGCTCAGCGATCGCCGCCCCCTGCTGCGAACACTTAGCAGGAAGCTCCCGAGAAAGGGTCTTGAGGTTCAGAGAGGCTTTTTTTTTGAGTAAACAAGTTTAAAAGAAACATTTAATGATTAACTTAAGCTTCAAAATCATGTAGGGCAGCCCGGAACACGCAACTTGGATACCTATCTACAAGATGCGAGACATTCGTGGTTTTTGGATTGCACCTTTAAAACAAAGCAAACAATTGAATATATATTTAAATCTACGTGACTTGATTTGCATAGTGTGTGTGCGTATATATACTGCTGTGTGTGTGTATATATATAAACACACAGCCCTTTGGTCAATCCACTGCTGGGTGAGTGCCGGCCCCTGCCGTTCGGGTCGTGGAGGTTATGTCTACCATACGTCACCTCGCCGATCAAGTGTGGGTCGGTGAGCGTAGGAGTGGGAGCATTGAAACACGGCACAACAAAATTGATTTCGCCACGCTGCTCTGTGCCCGCAGCCACTTGGCACAGGCATTCAGCAGCGCGTGACAACCTGGCGTGCATCGCTGGCGCCAATGGCAGCACTATCCAGGCTCGAGGCTGCTTAGCTTGCAAGATGAGACGAGATCGAGCGCATTGCGCGTGAGTTGTTCATCGTGTGCGTACATATGTAGCATTGTACATATTATATGGCGTGTCCGATGAATAACCGTGGTAATCGTGTTTCGTGATTGGCAAAAAAAGCAGCGCGTGGTGGTGGGAGAACAGCTTTGAGAACGAAAGTGGAAACGGAATGGAATCTTACCAGGCTCATTCAGTAACATGGCTGTTCAAGCAAGAAATGAGAAAACACGGGAGGAAGAAAAAAAAACGGCGATTGTAAATAAACGATACGAGGAAGGAAAGACAAAAAAATGTGTGCGAGTCAAGGCGGGTGTTGCGGAGTTAATCCGCGATGATAACGCCTCTGATTCTAATTGTACCGCATGGAGGCAGTGGCGCGGAGGTTTAAAGAAAACCTTCACCAGCGTGCCAACTGCTGCACCTGGAGATCGACTCGAACCGGTGACCTCTGGCTTCCAAGTTCAGTGCGCTAAACAACCCGGACGGGTGAACGCCTCGGAGGTCCCCACCCGCCACGTTCTGGATGGAATTCCCAAATGTCATTCGTAGAACTAAAATCAAGCGCGTCCACCCCCCCCCACCCCCCCCCCCCCCCCCTTCTTACGCTGCCCCAGAGTTCGCCGTCGCGCTCTGGGTCAGGGCACCGAGCCGCGTGACCCGCAAGCCACCGCCAAGTGGGGGGGGGGGGGGTGTGGGGGCGTGAGGACGAGGCGCTAGCGGGCAGTACGACTTGCCAACTCGTCGTAGCGTTGTCTCGTGAGCGTCCCTCGCGTGCGATGCGAAGCGTGGCGCTAAAAGCCCCCACGGCCCAACCGCACCCGAGTGTGTTCTTTAGTTCTTCTCTTCTTGCGATGGCACGGCGAGCTTCAAGCGAATCGAGCGGCCCTTTGGAAAAGGCGTGCCGTTCGTTTGCGGCTGCTGTGTTAATTGTGGCAGGTGAGGCCCACTGAGCTATTAGATGATTTTGCAGAAGCGACATGGCCATCACAAAACGACGGCTCAACGTTAGTGTGGCTTATCGTCATCGCGTGGAAATTCATTGCAGCCAAATACTCTGAACGCGTGATGTTGATTCTAAATGTGGGAGGGGAAAAACCGGATGAACCGGAGAAAAATCCACGCGACCACGCGGAGAGAAACGCAAACTCCAAATATACAGGCGTCAGGGTTGGGATCGACCCCTCGACCTCCTGCATGCCAGGCGAGGTAGCTAACATATCGCCACCGTGGCACCCCTATGTATGCTGGCGTTCCACGTTAGGCGGAAGGTGTTTTCGTAAAAATGTGGTGGGTGGGAGGGCATATTCTGGCGAGCGATTGACTCCGTCATATCTCTTCACCTCCAAGGCCAGCCACTATTAAGTGGCACGTAAAAACGATATATGTTTTGAGACATTAGGTGGCGGAGTGATGAAAGTTAGATTTCCTACGAAAAGTATAAATATTTACGCGATCTAACCCCAACAAACCTCTTCTATGTATAAATATGATGTTCGCACTAATTTCACTGGGGCGCGCGCGTGGTCAGATGGCTGGCGACTGCAACTGAAGACATCTCCCAAGAAGCAGATTGAGCAATCGCTGCCTATGACGATGATCCTCAGTCACCTTTCAGCTTCATAGCTCAGCTGCGTCTTGCCAGTTGTATCACGCATCGCCCGGCCTTTACATCGGACGTGGAGTGGAACGTCGGAACATCATGCCGAACGATCAGCGGCAGCCACCCGGAAATGCGACTGAGAGCTACGATTCTTCGTCGTTTAAAACAACATCAACAAACGTCCACTTTGGCTCCCCCAACCCCACGTAAGTCGTGTCAGTTTCCTTTGAGCGGGGCATTGTATCCTTTGCGAAAGGCGGGCGCTGTCGAGATGTGCTCTCGCCTCTTCTTTAACCTCCACCCCCCCCCCACTTATATCAACGTAACATTTTCATTCACGTATTCATAACGTGGATGTGGCGTGTGTTTTTGCTTGATAAGGGGCTGAAAAGAAAGAGAGAGAGAGGGAAAACCAAACCAAATATCCGTGCAGGAAATACCTTTACGCAGCGAACATCACAGGGCTCGCGGATCAAAAGGTCAACAAACAAAGAAAAAATATAAAGAGAGAGAGCGCGGGAAAAAAAACATGCATACTGGATGAGTGTCACTGCACCACACGATAAGAAATGGGGTAAACAAACGTGCTGCAATTTGAGGCCCCAAACCAACGCAGCTCACAAACGAACTTGTGGCGGCGGCGGCGGGGGGGGGAATTAATGAATAAATCAGGGAAAAAAATTAAGCAAGTTTGGAATGTCGCGGTGTGTCACCACGCGTTATTGTACGAATGTATCGTGAGCGAATGGACACGTCAAGGGTGGGGTCTTTTTAATTCCTTTATATTAAGTTCACTTGCGTGCTTGCTTGCTTGCGCGCTTACGACCGTGCAACTCTTTCGGTCGTTTTTTAACCCACTTCCCGTGATCCAATTGAGCTGACATTTCCCACACAGACTCGTTGGGCGTGACAATTAATGTTCGTGAATTTTTTTTTCCAAAATTTTACACTTTTTAGGACAAAAATATTATATTTTATTACCAATTGCTTAATGCTGGCATGCAATCATCTGACCCATAGGTGGCAGCCATCTCAAGCCAAAGGACGAGAGGACTCTAGCCGCCACGCATATAAAGGATTTAAAGTGAAAAACTTTGTTTTTACGGGTTAAATTTTTTCTTTACAATAATGACAATTTACAATAAATAAAAATATGATAATACAAATAACACCACCACCACGGCAATGCACTTAATGATGGGGTGGGATGACAATGGGAGCGTGCAGATCGATGGCGGAAGGGGTTGTAGTTCCCGAACCTGTCGTGCCTTGGTCTATCCACCTGGGTTCGCCAAGAACGAGAAAAAAATTATCTTGCTTTTCGTATTCTTCATCGTCTGTTATCTTAATGTGAATTGTCTTTCTGTGGGAACACACAGAGGGATGGGGGTGGGGAGGAGGGGTGGGTAGGGCGGGGGGGGGGGCAGAGGTTTTGTTTGGGGAGCGGGGAGTGAGTTGAGGAAGTGTCACACAAGGGGGAGTGCAAGGGTAAGGAGTGACTCGGGTTATTAAACCCAACGCGCACACACTCCATGCACCTGGCGCACGGCTTATTCTTGTTGGTTAGTACGGATTAGCAATGGCAGGGTGAGTGGGTCGGCCAACAACACTTGGACAAGTCGACTCACTTCGCCTTGCAATAAAAAAACAAACCAAGCGATTAGTCAAACAGGTACATCATTGACGTCCTGGGGGTAAGTGTAGAACATCAGCGCGTAGCGATATCACATGGCGGGACATCGGATGACACGTTTGAGATATACTTCCGTTCACGTCCTCCGAGAAGTCAAATTGACAGCGTAATTATTTTGAATCGAAGATATTTAACGTGAACAAAAATTTCGACGGGGAACTCGTTAATTTCACCATGTGATATGTGAAACCGGTGAAATTAGCCGCGTTAGAGAGGCTGGCGCGCACACAGAGTTAAGGGTTCCCACGCAAGGCTTTGTGGGTATACAACCTTTTCTTTCGCTCATCTCAACCATCCGCGGCTCGCCAAGCTCAATAAACATGTTCTTGTTTTTCTCATACTCTTCGTCGTCAATTACTTTGATCGCAATTATTTTGCTGGAAAGAAGAACAAAGTAACACAACAACAACAACAACAACGACAAATCACATACCGGAGGGGGAAGAAATAAAACACCCACGACAATCATTTGGGTTGATAAAAAATATGAAAACACACACATCGCACTTACTAATTGGCAGATGCATTCATTTACATTTCACGGACAATTAATAACGCTGTGGATTGCATCACCCCCCCTCCCCATCCGACCCTAACCCCCCCCTTCCCCTCCAAACTCGACAAGTGGCTCAGAAGTGCATTGTTACAGTTCGTTCAACGTAGCGCTGAATCGTGAACCAGCTCAGCGCGGAATCCAAAACAGCACTTCGAAACGCAATGCGAATATCAGCAGGCGGCGTTACAGCCTCCCGCTTTCTCCAACAGCTGCTCGCGAATTGGATGACGTGCTCTGCAATAATTGCATTTCGTTCGCGGGAGATGGTCGGGGTGCGTGGGTCTGGTGGTACCACGGCGGATGCTGCTGTTTGCGTTAAGTGGATGATTGTTCAAAGTGGCGCGGTGTTTTAGACTTTGGCGGGCACAACGAAGCCGTTGGCGCCGCTTCTCCCCTGTCGCCCTCCGTCGCTGCAGCGTCAAAATAATAAAATTAACCCGTAAAAACAAAGTTTTTCACTATAAATCCTTTATATGCGTGGCGGCTAGAGTTTTCTCTTCCTCTGGCTTGAGATGGCTGCCACCTATGGGTCAGATGATTGCCTGCCACCATTAAGCAATTGGTAATTAAATTTAAAAAAATTTGCCTAAAGAGTGTAAAATTTTTGAAAAAAAATTTCACGAAAATAAATTGTCACGCACAACGAGTCTGTGTGCAAAATGTCAGCTCGATTGGATCACGGGAAGTGGGTTAAAAAACGACCGAAAGATTTGCACGGTCGTAAGCGCGTAAGCAAGCAAGCAAGTGAACTTAACATAAAGGATTTAAAAACGTCTCGCCGAGTAGGGCAGGAGACACGAAACACAAAACCACTCTCTCCCTCTGGCGTGCACGCGCGCGCGTGAACTCATATCTACATCGGCGCCAGTCATTTGCATTGTCAAAGTGACAAACTGCTGCCTTCGTTATAAATGTATATTTATATTAAAATAAATCTGCATACGCTGTTGTTTCTCTGGTCGATCGTGCTGCGCGCGGGTGTGTCACGCGGTAATTACGCGCACGATTTCCCTTTCCAAAAGCGTCGCCGTATTTAATTGGCTGCTGTTTTGATGTTTGATGGTTATTATTTTTTATTCACACACACACACTCGCTCTGGTTCGCCCCCCCCCCCCCCCCGCCGTTAACTTATTTTTTAACGCATGTATCTGATAGCGTGTCGACTAATATCCAACACTCCGACTGACGTTGTCACCCGCATCCTGCCTCGACAGGCGAAAATGTGTCTACCATTCCTGCCAGCGATGTCGCTATCGAGTGTGCAGGCGGTGCAACTGCATCGGCTCGCCACAGGGGAGGATAATTTAGACAACGGCGGGCCACGATTTCACTCCTTGGGCCCTGGGCCAATGCCAACCACCACGCTTAGAGGACACCGATTCGTGTGAAGGGAATGGTTGAAGCACTCATCCCTACGAACGCACGTCACCTCCACCCCCCCCCTCCCCCTTTCTTGAACTCATTCGTTATTCATTCGGTGTTTAAACAGTTCTGGCACTACACGTGGCAATAGGGATCGCACGGAATCAGCTGCCAGGTACGAGCAAATGTCAGAAAGAACAAATGTTAAATGTACAGCGGCAGTTCTAGCAGTTGTTTTTGTATTGTTACAGACAAGCATTTGATATTTTCTCACTCGATATTTTCCGGGTCTCTGGCTGACTGGAGCAGGCACGTGGCCAGTAGCCACAGCCACGTGGAGAGGGCTGCTGGATGCGGTGGTATCGGGTGTACGGAAATATGTCCATACGCGGCTTAAATGAAGAGCCCTGGTTAAATAGTTAGAGTGGCAGTCGTTGTAGCTGTTAAAGTCATAGTGATTCGACGCATTGTCACCAATTGGGATTCCGATTCGATGCAATAATAAGGGGTCGTCCATAAATGACGTCACGCGATTTTGGACGATTTTTGACCCCCCCCCCTCGTCACACGGCGTCACAAAAAGTCAGACCCCCCCCCCTCAAATATGACGTCACAAAGATCTGCCCCCCCAAAAAAAAACCATGCTTCAATTCGCTTTAAACTATTGTCATTGTAGTGCGTATTTAATGTGGCGCTGCACTCTGATGTTGTAGGAGAAAACATTTATTAAAAAGT
>CM025640.2:2793230-2807755 GCA_014621495.2 Entosphenus tridentatus
TACGTGTTAAAATGAGCAAACATCATCATCTGCTGCTGTAGACTCAGTCCATCAGACTTCCAGGATCGATAAAATATCTACCACTTTGTGGAAAAGTCTACAGTGGTTGTCCTACGGGGAGACTCGCCTCCACCATAGGAATTTGGAATCTCCACGAATGGCTCCGCAGCGCTGTGAACAGCACGTGAGTACCGACGCTTCAATGCTCACTTGAGCTGCAAATTACTTTGCCGTTTCATGCTATTTAATCACCATATATAAAACTAACAAAAAATATTTCTGTCTGGCAGGATGGACAGACGGACAGACGAGTCGCTTGCAATGGACGTGTGTTTGCTGCGAGTTTGGATATAAAAAAAAAAAATTCCGTAGAAAAACAAAGGCAAAGCCACTCACCCTGGAAGAAGTCGTTTCTCCATGACAGTGTTCGTAGACATCTAGGAACATGGCTTTGTAGAGTCGTTGTGTTCTCTATGTCTTGTACATGTCCACTGAATCTTTAGAGTGCTCAATATGTTTGACTTAGCGTGATGTCCGAATCTCGTGACAACACATACCTCTTCAGCATGCAATATATTAGGCTTTCTTTTATTTTATTATTTTTCACTTTTAGTAATGGCCTGTCACTCACACATATTTATTTTAAATGAACTACATTGAAATAAGCTGCAACGATGCATTGTCCAAAGTCAGAAAATGCATTAGTTCTTGGAGTGTTGTTTACCTACCTGCAAGCCAGAATATTGATTAATAATAATGACTCATAATAAAGGCGTTTGGGTTAGATCGTGTAAGTATAAATGTTGCGTCTAAATCCTCCACCACCCGACACAGCCAATAAGTAAGGGATTTGTCACGTGAACAAAAAGCCAAATAGTTACTACTTCAGCCCACCGGTGTGTTGGAGAGTAAACCCACAACATTCACAATTCGAGGTACGACGTTTCGCTGGTAATTACATCAACCAGCATCATCGGGCGATTTGCCAGAATAGGTGGAAGGTTTCGACACATTTATACTTACGCGATCTAACCCAAAAAACCTCTATTAATAATATTTGTCGCGAAAGCCTGCTACGTGTTAGAATAACAACGACTTTGCAGTCCTTTGGCAATGGAGCGCTGGGTGGAAGACCTTCCAATTCCATGCCAGTCATGGGATTTGTTTGACCATAACGCACCACGCTGCTCAGTACGGGTTGGCGAAGGCGAGTGGTCGGGAATGAAACTGGGTAACGAATTGGCACGTTCTGTTTACGCGACAAAACCCCTTTGGGGACGTCCATAAATGACGTCACGCGAATGAGTGTTCACACGCGGCAGGAAAGCGGAGGAGCTGGAGAAACCCCGCGCGCGCTCGAGGGGCATGGGACTGCACTGATTGATCTCGCCACTGCCGGGGTGAGAGCCACCACTAGAGGGAGCTGTAGAGAGACCCATCTAACAGAGGGGCTTTGTTTTGTTTGCCCCCCTACTCTACCAGGCTGGTCAGGAGATGTGAGGTGAGAGAGGTTTACCCCACCACACACACACATGGCCTTGTCAATCGACTCGCTGTGGTGTACCCATAGCTACTGCTTGGGTGCAGAGGCGATTGCGGGTGAGGAGGGGGTGGGGGGCAGATTCACTAAACTCGGCCCGTTGTTTCAAATGCCGCGCCGAGAAATGAGATCGAAGCAGCGAAGCTCTGGACCGCAATTCCGGTTCGCGAACCGTTCCACGACTCGTGGCAGGGGTCACGTCGAAGTAAAAAGAATGAGAAAACGTTTGTTTGTCTATGCACGCGTTTTCAATGCGTGTCTCGTGAATGCAAGAAACATGCTTATACCACGAAGCTACGCATCGTCGACACAACCCCTAAGTGGCCAGTCGATCAGCAGAGAAGACACATCGTATCCGGAGTCAAAAACAACAACTTAGGAGCATAAACCACCATCGCGCAAAACTTCGGTCGTCATCCTCGCAGCGGCGGCTTTTGGCTCGGCCATCGAACGAAGGCGGTGGCCACCGCATCGCGCGGCGCCTTCAGACGCGCTTTTGCGGCCGTCTGGAACGTTCTTCCCTCCGATATTAAGAAGCCACTGGGAACTTTGCACTTTTAAATCACCAAGATTGAAAACTAATTTACTTCGAACTGCTCTGGTAAATGGTAATACACCGTTTAATTTCATGCCTATGCAGGTTACCATATATTGATTAACTGTAACGAACCCAACCGGTAATATGTACTGTGTATTTTGAGATTAACAGAACCAATTATAATTTATGTTATTACATTAACCCCCCCCCCCCCCGATCTTCGCACACCGGTGTGCTGAAGTAGTAACGAATTGCCAAGTTTTGTTTTCGTGAAAAACTTTACTGATTGGCTGTGTCGGGTGGTGGTGGGTTAACGACACATTTATATTTACGCGATCTCATCCCCAGAAAACCTCGAGTATCATTGGTTTGGTTTGTAATTAGTTGTCCTTCCACCACATCTCCGATAAACACGGTTAGCAACGTAGGGCGAGAAAGAAGTTCAAGCTGCATGCGTACAAAGTGCATACCCGAAAGGCGGATGAGAAAGGCTCACAATTCTAGATTTGAAGTTTTCGTTAAAGTCACGTAGGTTAAAAAAAAGAAAACAAATAAATTAAATCACGACGTTTCAAGATACAGAAATTTTGCTGTGACGGTTCCACCTGAAGACGGAAGCTTGTGTTGCCTCCGAAACGTCATGATTTCATTTATTTGTTTTCTTTTTTTAACCTACGTGACTTTACCGAAAAAACCAAAGACTCACAAGTCAATGCGGATAAGGAGGAGGAGGAATCCGCGTGGTGGTGATGCGACCGATGACCCCCACCTTTCATGCCCAACACATTTCGAAAGAAGTTTGTCCGACCAGTAACTTATAACCGCTCGGACACATTTTTTTTGCCAGGAAGCGTAAAAAAAAGTAATTGCCTCATGGTTTAAGGAGTAAAAATGGATTTCTAATGCTCAGCTGCAAATCTGTTCTGACAAGCTGTAATTAGTGGGAAATCATTACCAGAGTTGTGATCTTATAAGCACCCGAGCACAAGTAGAATCACTTAATTATTCCCAATCCACTCAACGTCTTAGCGCCACATTCGCAAGAGCGACACTTTTACACTCTCACATGGACACTTGGGAGTTAAATTTAAATTTAAAGAATATTTTTTTTTTTGCTGAAGGGGTCACGCGCGCTTGCAATTCTATTCCATTTCTTTGTGTAAAAACGTAAGGGTGCAGCCCTGCAATTTCTGGCTCATGCCACTGCTACTGGAAGGGCCTCCACTTTAAAGAGTGGTAGAGAGCCCCTATAAGAAAGTATTTTTGCCTCCTCTTGCACGCTGGCCAGACGTGTGAGTACCCACGATTGACGCCACCTCACGTGACCTACCGATTGACTGTGGCTGTAGTGTTATTTGCATAATGGTTACACTACTTTGTGCTTTATTACCTCCCCCTGTTGAAACTCACTGTCTGCAGTATGCAATGGGAAAGTGAGATTTGATTGAGACCTATTGTCTCTGTGGCTTCTAAACCAAAAGGTTACATCGCTATGTTTGCGTAACATCGCCATGCTCTGCGCTGACTGTTTTTTTTTAAATCCCGCCTACTAATGAGAGCACTTTTGTTCGACTTAATAAATAACGCGAGATGTGTAATAAAATAGTCCACGACGGGTGGACGACGAACAACAACAACAAAACGCGGACTATTTGTTGGGCACACGCCACGGCAAAACGGTGCGTTCGGTGATTCGCAAGCGCGGACGAAATGCCACGGCGGTGGTGACGGCAGAAGGAGTGGTCTCCTCCCTTCTCGCTCGGACAAAAAAAACACAATCCCACGCGAGCGCTGCTGGCAAGAGCTGCCTTCTCGTCCCAGCGGGCAAGATTGAGGCTATGAAGAGGGCTGCACCCCCCATCAGTGGCGTAGGCGAGGCTGGCATGAGCCATCGTGCAAGGGCTGACATCGTGTGGGAGGGGGGGGGGGTCCCTCTGTCGCAATTCCTCCTGCCCCACCCCTTCGTATCGCGGTGCCAGGGTCCCTTCCGCCCGTGCTGCCGGCGCGATTGTACCGCCTGGGGCACTCGACAGCTACGGGGCCGATCCCCAGGCGTGAGGCGGATGAGTAATGATGGGCACGTTGGCATCGCTCCCGCTGAAAGGAACCGCTGCTTCAGAACGAGTCAACGGTCTGGCCCTGCTGAGCTTTTCTTTGTATCACGTGGCGTCGTTCAGACGAGTCATCATCGGTATCATCATCGCCGGACGCGATCTAGCACGCTGCTGGACGAAGGCTTCCCCAAGCAATTGCCACAATTTTTCCGTTTATCACAATCTCCCGGACTGCGAAAATCTATCTAGCTCCTTCCTGCACATGAGCCTATTTAATCGCTCCAATTCCGTGGGGGGTGGCACTGTCGGCCGTGTTCCCTCGTTTGGCTGCCACTCCATCGTGAGTCTCGAGCGAGCCAAGTTTGAGAAAGGTTACTCTACCATCGAGTAGCGCAGCCATCGAGTGCGCCGGCGGTGCCACTTCACTCTGGCCCACTTTCCTAGAGGGGCCCAAGTTGCCGGGATACAGAGTGAAGCATGGGCGGGGGAGACATCGTACACGCGGGGCGACGGGAAGTGGGGCACTGAAGAGCTTCATAGCTCAAGGCCGTAATTATAATATATATTGGGATATATATTGGGAGGGGCACCCCCCCCCCCAATATTCAATTATGCTCAAAATGTCCCCCTCCCCAATATATTGCTGTAAACAATATTAAAACAATTGCTATGCTATGTAAATAAAAAGAACAATTTGCGAAACCTTGGCCACAATATCTGGACTTGTCTTCATATAACAATGCATAGATTTATGTTTATATGATCGTGGTTATGGTTGTACTTTAGTAATCCCTAATCTCTGCTATTATATACAATGAAACAAGAAAAGGTAAAAAAGAAAAAACAGAGCAATGTAATGCAATACACTATTAGACATTATTGTAAAAAATAAATAAAAAGTCCATGTGTTAGTGATTTTCTTTTACTATTTTAGGCAGGAAATTAGTTTTCAAATTTAGATTTTTTTTCTGGGGGGGGGGGGACCCCCCTAGACCCCCCGGAGATTCCCCCCCCCCCCCCCCAATGTTGACTCCATGGCTATGGCCTTATCATAGCTCATCGGATTCCAGCATCAATAAATATCCTGATTCTCATTCCTTGCACCGCTGCCTCTGCCTCCACCCGCCACACACAAAACTATCGGCCACTTTGCACTGCCGCCTCCAGAGGAAGAGTGAGCCGTGCATGCTTTTCTTCCCGGTGGGAAGGACCTCGGCTCCGTGCCACCACCCATCGTAAAAGGTGAGCGATGTACGACACCGCCAAGCTGAATTCTAGTCCTTCACAAATCGTCGACACAGACACAGGCGGCCAGAACCGGGTACTCGTTTCAGGCCGAGTTGACCCTGGAGAATCCCCAGCCGGCCACAGAAACCAATTCCATCTGTCAGAGATTTAGATGTCCGAGCCTGCATCGGAATCCCAGAGGCTGTGAATGTACCGTGCCGCAACTCCACGGCGAGCAGAGGGTAACAGGATAAAGCACTGAGCAAGAGTTTATTTGATTGATCGCCGTTTGCAACTCAAAGTGCATTGAGGAACTGAACTCGTGTCGCTCCACTTTGTGAGAGGGTAAAGGCGCAGCCCTTGCAATTGCCGGCTCACGTCACTGCTGGCGGAACGGCTTCGCTCGACAAAGAGCTCCGGGGAGAGCCTCTCTGCAGGGTATGTTGGCCTACTCTTCCACATTGGTCAGACACAATAACAGGATTACAATGAGAGTAGAGAAAGAAAAAAAGCTGGGTCTAAAAAGAGAAATCGTGAGTCATATATGATGCACGCATAGGCAAATCGCATTCATTCATTTTTCTGTTCAATTTAAGTATTTATTTTCATGTTTATTTTATGAAACTGTGACGGTAATGAAAGAAAAATGTAAATTACGCTAAAAGTGCCCAATTCCTTGGCGAAACCAGAAATGTTTCATTAGCATGATAATGAGCTCATTTGCATGCCACTGTAGCACGCAGCAACGTTTACAACACTCACACTCCCTCTTTACGATCCCTTGTCACCCACCCATTGAAGACGTCTATTTACGAGTAACCCTGTGTGCTTGCCTTACATTAATAAAATGCGAAAGGTAAAAGTGCAGCCCTCCAATTGCCCGCTAACACCACTTCTCACGGAAAGGGCCTCCGCTGGACGGGAGGGCAGGAGACCTTCTCGAGGGTAATTGGTCTACTCTTCCACGCCGGATGGAGGTAGGAGTACCCACGCTCTGCTACATCGCACACGATCTGCCGATTGACTAAATGCCGTGGTGTACCCCAACACCGTGTGCGATTCTTTTGTGGACAGGGGTCAAAGGGACTCTGGAACCTCGCCCGTAATTTTAACTTACTGCGATTGGAGATAGAAGTCCACCAGCGTGCTGACCGTGACACCACTGCAGCAGCAGTGCAAGAAATGCCAGAAGAAAATGTGAACTTTAACCTTGGGAGTGACCTTTTTTGGGTGAGATGTTAGCTACCTTGCCTGGTATATAGGCGGTCGTGAGTTCGATCACGATCCTGACGCCTGCTGTATATTTGGAGTTTGCATGTCTCTCTCCCCATGTTTGTGTGGATTTTTCTCTCTGGTTCCTGCGGTTTTTCCCTCCACGTTTAGAATCAACATTTGGCTGCTATAAATTTCCACATATGCCGCACCTGAAAAATAGCTATATAGTAGCTTAGTGGGCCTTACCTAGTAAAATAAAAAAATAGTTGAACTCGAAATTTTAGGCCTCTGAAGATTAGAACATAGCTTTTTTTTAGGAACAAAAAGCAATTATAGCATGTTTTGCCTTTATTATATTTCACACCTTTATGCCAAACGATTGATTGTAACAACAACAAAAAAGCACGTCTGTAAAAGTATTAAAAATAAAGAGTGTGCGTGCACAGAGCGAACGCTTTTGCCGCACAAGGTCTGCAAATGCGGGAGCGTAATTCCAGCTTGTGGCAGGGAGAAGTTTTATTTTCACAACAATGAGTCGCAAATCCCCCACTGACGAGGCGATAAAATGCTTCTACACGCACGACATGTATTCCCGTAGGTAGGCTATAATCCCTAAAGTGCTCCATGTGCAATAATAATAATAATACGCAGCAACAGGAACATCTAAAACAATCAACAACTTTGTGGAAGCATTAAATGACAAAATAGAAAACGTCAGCAAACGCGACCAAAAAAAATGAAAGTTACCGAATACGTATTCTTGGATCTGTCGGTAAAGTCACGTAGATAGAGAATGATGAAGACTGCTTGTGTTGCGATCGAAACGTCGTGGGGTTTTTTATTTTATTTTTTATTTATGTTTAGTTTAGATTTAATTTATGTATTAGTTTTTTTTTACCGAAATAACCAAGAATATTAATTCCTGCAGTCACGAAAGTTTGAAGTCAAAATTTAAGTTACCGAATGTTTTCTCTGATAATTCCCGAATGTTAGTGTTGTTTATCATAAACATGTATATCATAAACAATCATATCTATGTATTTATGTATATCTATCGGTGGCTATGGCTGCTGCCGTGTAGAATATCAATAATGCGGTATTCTGTGTACATGTATTACTGTATATGCACAGCCCCTTTCGATGAGTGTTTAATTGCTTAGATCAATGATGAATTCAGGAACAACATATAATTAATATTCAAATAAAACAATAACATGTATTGTTTAATTTTTATTATTTTATTATTTCCCTTCTACGTGACTTTACCGAAAGAACCAATATTTTATTGTTTATTTTTATAATTTTACTATTTCCCTTCTACGTGACTTTACCGAAAGAACAAAGAATATGAATCCCTGCAGGCACGAAAGCTTTAAATCGAAACATATAATTCATTATGGACAAGCCTGTTGCCAATCCACTGCTGGACGAGGACCTCTCAATGCCGTGCAGATAACGGGGCTATTCGCCATCAAGCTGGTGAGTCCTGGTTGGTGAAAGCAGGTAGCATAGAAGTACGGTATAATATTGCATTTTGCTGCACTGGCCTCTGCTGTCCACCACGTAGCTCCTCGTCCACCTGTAGCAACGCCGTGCCTGGCGATCACACAATCAAGCGCTGTCCAGGCTCAAAACCCTGCTGAGCTTCCCTGCGAAGGCCTATGACCAAGTCAAACCGACTGCGCCCAATCTGACAAGAGGCGCAGTGAACTCTACATATAACCAGGGGTCGTCCAGTGAGAGACGTGGAGCAATGCAATCGGTTCGTGCGGAGGTGCTGTAGGTGGATTGTTACATCGCAGGGCAAGTGAGAGGTTGCGCGGAAGCTTGGGGCAAACCTTCATCCAGCAGTGGATTGAGCATGGCGGCTGCTGATGCTGATAACTAAAGATGATGGCGTGTATTAAACACGGCCGGTGGGTGCTTGAATAAATCGTATCGAGTCGGTCATGCCGAGTCTTTTGGCTATCGGCGGAATCGCTGAATCCAGCTGTCGCTGCCCTGATGAAATTGAGGGTAATGATCTAATTCTAGATTTGAAGCTTTCGTGACTGCAAGGATTCATACTCTTAGGCTTTTTCGGTAAAGTCACGTAGGTGAAAAATTCAATTAATAGAAGTAATAATAGAAACAAGAAGTCACAGCTTCTCGAGACGCTGGCCTTCCTCAAGAGATGCCGTGGAATTTTTCCTCACTTGATGCAGTAATTTTAGCTGTGACGGTCACACCTGATGACGGAGACTTGTGTTACCTCCGAAACGTCGTGATTTATTATTTTATTTCTATTATTACTTCTATTAATTTTATTTATATTTTTTACCTACGTGACTTTACCGAAAAAGCCTAAGAGTGTGGTAATAATCGAAGCAGATGCGAAAGCAACGCAATTAAGTAGCTTCCATTCACACAGTCTCAAACTTCCATGGAGCCCAGGAATTATCTGCTTTCGAGTGGGGGCGAAATAATGAGGCTTTTTTCTTTCTTAGGTGGAAATACTTCATAAGCGTTTAATTGTAATATTAAGCTATTTGAAAAAACATTTATCAGATTTTTAAAATTCAGTAACTTAAAAAACACGTATTTCGGAGTTGTTGTTTTTATTTCTAACCAATTGCATCGCATTTATTCTGTGCTCATGGGCGGGCAGAGCGTTGCACCATGCAAGGCTCAATTGCAACGTTTTTGAAAAAGTAAATAATATCACAGCGCCACGTGAGCAGAAGTGAAGGTGCCACATCACGTGGTGACATCACAACGTCTGCACCTGTGACCGCTACTGAGGACCTCTTGTTAACAGGTCATCTCATCTCTATCGTTCATCTTGCCTCGCCAGATGGCTTCATCACAAGTGGATGCCTTGATTCGAATCCAGGATCTCAGCGATGCTGGCGCAATGTACGCACCTGGCCATTTGGGGCACCGCGGGGGCGAGATATTATATTATCTCCCTTGCCTGATATGCAAGAGATCGTGGATTCGATCCTGACCCTGATGCCTGCTGTATATTTGGAGTTTGCATGTTCTTTCCTTCGTCCCGTGGATTTTCTCTTTTGGTCCCCACGTTTTCTCTCCACATTTAAAAACGTGCGTTTAGATGATTTTGCTGCTATAAATGTCCACATGGTAAGCCACGTCTTTGAGCTATCATTTGTGGCTAGGTCGCTGCTGAAAAAGAGCCATGTAGCTCAGAGGGCCTTACCTGGGAAATACATAAACTCGTTTACTTTTAGTTTATGAGCCCCTGCAGCTAACAAATGCACCTGTTTTTGTTTTTCTCTGATAAAGAGACAATCAAATTGATTCCTTTCCCACCTCTAACCATCACGATGACAAAATGCCTACACTGTCATGGGCACATAGAAAAAAAAACACCAATGGACTGCCAAATAACGTTATGCTTGAGCAATATCCACCACAGCAACCACAGCATCCACAATTTGTGCAATATCAGCGGCCCACAGTAATGACAATGCAACATCAAACACGACCATGATAGCACAACGACAACCACAAATAAAGCACGAACAGTAACCACAATGATGATGAAAAAAATGGAAAAGTGAATTATGGTCACGATACCCACGTGACCGACATGATGTGCGGGAGGCCCGAATCCACCAGTGGATTGAAAAATGTCTGTAAATTATTGTTATTATTATTGCAGCAAAATGTCTCAGTGAATTAAGGATAACAGTTGTATGAAGGATAATCATAATTATTATTTGCATTTATAGGGCGTTTAAATGCCTCGGCAACTGAGATAATCTTACGTCTCATCTCAACCATATCAACGGCTCTGCTGCAGTCCAGCCAGCGGAGGGAAACTCACAGTGGCAGCTTTCCCGATCTAATTAGAATCATCAAGAGATAGGCCCTGCGCCAAACCGCAGAGAAGAGCAGCAGGGAGTTGCAGGGTCAACGAGGAACGAGAGGCGATCAAGGTGACAATGGATGGCACACGAAGAATTTAAACAACAACAACAAGACAAGCCTCAAAGAAGCGCTTTCAGTATGAAAAATAAGCAGCGGCGTTCACCCGTTCTAGCAATAATTAAACAGGAGGTGTTTAGATGTTCAAACATTTTGCAAGGAATTAAGTCCGCATCAACCACACGTTCGTGCAGTAAACATGCAAACAAAACATGCTCCGATGATTGTATTGCATTGTCTTTGAAACTGATTGGCTTACACCACAGCATGTTTTTGTTTGCATGTTCACCACAAGCACCGTGTGTGGTTAATGCAGCACTTGATTCCTTGCAAAAGGTTCCTATTTGGTGTTTGAACATCTTATGTTTTCATACATTGATACTGGCCAAAAGAAAAAGGTCCCATCGCCGGTATATTTTCCCTACGATCACGAGGCCACTCCTACCTATTACGCAATCCCAACACACTCTTTAATCCCCCCACCACCCCACCGCTCCCTCCCTTTCGAAACGTAACAAGACTCCCGCGAGGCGCCTCATACTGTGTGTACATCGTATGCAAATCTCGTCTCAGCGGGGAAAGGCCACGGCCTTCGCCGAAGGGGATGAGGGATCTAAGTGGCGAGCGTGGTTCTTTTTTTTTTTAGAACCCCCTGCGATGCAGGGCACACGTGCCCCCCCCCCACCACCACCCGTAGCCTTGATAGATTGTCGGGAACAAGCGCTGTTCAGCGAGCGCCTACGAAGGCCGGCGACTGTTGGAACACCAGGGTGTGAGTGGCCAACACCACGCCCGGCCGCCTTTGTCTCCCCAGCGGTGATGTTTAAACGCACCGCGCCAGGTAGTCATTTTGAGGCCGAGTCGACGTAGGGGAGGGCCCGTGACCGGTTCAGATTATCGTCACCGGTATTGACCGTGCAGCGAGAATCGAACGAGGTTAGCCGGGTTCGTAGCGCAGCGCGCTAATCACTGGGCAACCGCTCCCAGACGCACACACGCACAAATACGAGCAGCTGCCGCTGTCATTGAAAAAAATAAAGTATTTTTAATGTTTTTGATGTTGCCTCGGAAAAGTCGCAAGTCGTAATCAAAGTGGTCGCACGATGAAAAATAAGAATTAATCTCGGAGCTCAACAGCTTCTCACAGTTCGCGTTTCAGGACACGCCTAATGGATTTTGGCAGAGAGATAAACAAAAGGCAGCGCGGTGGGAGGGATGTTTTAAACGTGCATCAAGCAGAAGGCTCAATGTGTTAGTTATTCTGCGCACAAGTCAGACGAGAAATAAATAAATGTTTTTATAAATAAGTAAGTGCCCATTTCCTTTGGGGTTTTTTTTTTTACCACGCGGTGCCCCAAACTATATTTAGCAGCAGTAGCCAGAAGCCTTAACCACTCGGTGAAAGGTCAAAGGTCTATTCGGGAGCCACCGTCAATTTACTCAAGTGAAGCTTTTCCTTCAGCCCGCAGAGTGGCAGTGCCCATCGCGTACTCACGAGCAGCTCGTCACTACGCAAGCTCCCGTGGGGGGGGGGGGGGGCTTGACGCATCGCAGCCGCTGACGTTAGTTGTTCGTTCGTTCATGAACTCGGGAGAGAGAGAGCGACAAGAGAGAGAATAGAGAGAGAGAGAGCAACCGTCGCGCTCAACGTTAATTGATAAAAATTGACTACGGGCAAAGACGAGAATGTTCGGGTCATCAGAACCTTTGGTCTGCCTAATTAGCCAAGCAAGCGCACGTAATGTAGGTCGTTATATAATGGGTTGTACCTTAATTAATGACGAATCCCCCCCCACCCCACCCCACCCGCTATTTGATTGACCCCCCACAGTCTAACACCTCTGCTCCGCCCGGTGCCTGCCATGAAACGGCGCTACGAGTTCGCCGCCGACGCCGCCGCAGCCGCCGCCTTCCACGAAGGCGCGCGGTGACCCCGTGCGCTGCCAGATCGATGCAGCTCCGTCCGGTTGACGAGCGGCTCGCTCGTCAACGGTGTGCGCAGCGAAACCCCCACGCGCTTCAAACCCCCCGAGGATCGCCCGCCGGCCACGTGCCAGATGCAACCACCGCCGTGACGTCACTCTCCTCGGCAGGGAGCGTTCAACCGGATCGAGCGACCTCCACTCGTCCTCGCAGTAGCGGCGGCAGCGGCGGCGGCGGCAGCAGCGGCAGCAGCAGCGGCGGCTTGTGGCTGGAGCCCATCTGGCGGAGATGGTCGATCCGCGTCGGGCGCTTTCAAGGCGCACTTCCGCGGCCGTCTGGAACGTTTCTTTCTTCCGATATTAGGAAGCTGCCGGGAGCTACGCAACTTTGAAATCATCTGTATTGACAAACTCACTTCGTGAGAGCTGCTTTTTGTGGTTTGCTTGTTGTCCCCCCTCCCCGTCCGTATCTCCGATTAGCACGGTTGGCTACGTACGGTGCGAAAGAAGTTCAACAGGCGTACGCGTCACACGGCCCGTGACTTCATTTCGTACAGCCCACGGCTAACTTCGGAACGGCCCACAGACATTATTCATCGGCAGAGCCGTAGCTAGATGCGTTTGTCGCACTGGTTAGCGATGACTCAAAGCATTGCCCATGTGGAGATTGGAGCGATGAGTCGGCTAAGCATGCAGACGCTTGGGCAATTTATTGTGTCGCGGTACCTTGAGAAAAGCCGTCATCCAGCAGTGGATAGATTACGGCTGCTGCTGCTGATGATGATGTAAGTATCTTCACCACACAAATTTTGTCGCCGCGAATTTCGCTTCGTGCCCGGTCGCCGCACGCACCGCTTTGCGCTTTGCGCGTGTTGCGTTTACGTGCGCGCGCGCTTTGCGCGTGCCCGCCAAAGGAACTATTTGAAATTCCCCACGTGACCCCGGGTGAGGACGAGGTTCCTACCCCCGCTCCCCCCCACCTCTGCTATAACCCCGACATCCACAGCGCGCGACGCCGCGCCACGTGGCGCTCGGCTCACCTGCGGCACGGTATCGCGGGGCAGGCGAAGACGTGGGGGTTGTGCGGGAGAGCGAAGATGGAGCAGGGGCTATTGGCAGAAGGGGTGGGGGGCTTGGGGGGCGGGGGGGGGGCCTGGGGGGGGGGGTGCTACCCCGTGCTCGAGTCGAAAATGAAAAAGGGGACATTGCAAACGTCCGACGTGGATTTACGCGCACGTGGTTAGGCAGATTGCATTGCGCAGAGGCGTCGTCTGAAGGAGGGCGACATTTAACTCCACCGCACGTGGACGTGACGCGTGTGTTGGGTCTGCATCGAGCGCACGCATCACTCTGACGCCCTCGCGCTCCTAGCTTTTGGATAAAGCCATTAAGTAAGTAAACACAGTAAATGCATTGCGGATCAATCAATAATAACAAAATGTATTTGTTTGTTCGCCCCCCCCCCCCCAAGAGAGCCAGCCCTTATGTTATTGTAATAACACAATTTCATTCTCCAGCAAAGCTTATCCGAGTCTCGAGGGTCGTCTTGAATCGGGACGTTCGGCCAATTCCTTTGCAAGGAACAATTGCATGTCGGAGGCAACAGGAGCACTTGGAGACATCCCACGCATTCGAGGGGACAATGTCCACACGGGGAGTGTTGTTACAGAACCCACGTGCTGCGTCGCTTCCTCCCAGCCACCCGCACAGCCCAGCGGCCAAAGCGCCGCTTCACAGTCATTCGCCGTGCTTCGAGACTCGGCGATGTCCTGGACAATTCCCGATGCGAGTGCCTCGCGTTGTCAGCACTCAGGACGCCGCGTTCATTACACGGCGGACGAACCGCTGAGACCCACCCCACTTGTACCTTTCCCATCACAAACGTCACAACTTTAACTCGACGTTGTTGGGTTGTTGGTTTTTTTTGTTCTTTCTGCAAAGACACCGTGGGAACGCGGCATTTTTTTACTTTTGCATCAACCGGTTCTGGCTCACCGGTGAAGGCGGGCGACACATTCCGCCACTCCGTCGCTCGTTCGAGTAGCGAGACCACCGCTCACTTGGGGGGGGGGGGGGGGGGGGGGGGGGGGGGGGGGGGG
>CM025640.2:2836816-2866144 GCA_014621495.2 Entosphenus tridentatus
ACCTCCGACACAACGCAGCGAGTGCCGGGCCTCACCCCTTGCCGACATTGTCCACCCTCGTCAAGCGGCGATCGCTCGCGAATGTTTCGCACTCGTCGGCGTCGTCGTCGGCGTCACGATCGTCACCGTTGGGCCAGTGCTCTATCCGCTGCTGGACTACGGCTACCGCAAGCCGGTGAAGCGATGCCAGCGGTGCATCGTGCGCAAGCGCATTCCACCCTTGGATGTTGTTGTTGTTGTATCATCACAACACGGTCATATGGTGGGGGTGGGGGGTATGACCATACTTCACCACCTGGGCACCTGTGTCAGTGCGGGTCGGTGCAGGTGCAAGGTGCCTCATGACATGGGGAGAACCTCTGCTGGCGACAGCGGGGGGAGTCCTTCATGCAGCCACAGATTGAGCATGAGGCCGACGATGACAATGACGATTCATCCAAAAGGGATGTCCAGAACTCTCCACGGTGGCACGGGGATTAAGAAGCTGCTCCATGTTCGTTGCCGTTGGCGTCTTGACGACCGCAGCTGCCCGCGTCTCAGCCCCGCGTTGAACATTCACGGCGTGCGTTGTTGCAAAATAAATTATGACTTTCTTAACTCGCCATTTATCTGCCTTTTCATTGCTTGTAATGAGACTGGCTAATGCAGCCTCCTTGACAGCGCAAGGGCTGATTTGCATTCGGCCACGGGAGCTGCAATCCGTCGCTATGATTCGCGAATCCGACTTGTGGCTAAGCAGTTACATAAGGGCATGATCTATCGCTGCCTTGTTTCAGTGTTTTATTTATTTTCAATGCCGCAAACATATGCATGGATTTTTTTCCCCCCCCCCATTATATATCACAACGACGGGATAACACAAATCAATGCCGTAATTCACGCGGCAACTTAATGGCGGTTTTTTTTCCCCTCTCCTCGCTTTAAACAGCCTTTGCATTAAATATTAAAATGCATCGCACTGATTTTGTTTTCATTCAAATTAATCGCTCCGCTCCATAATTAATGTCCGTGCGACGTGCGCCCTTGCTGTCCGCGTGGCCGCGGGCACACGAGGTTTCGCCGAAATAAATTTTGCCGCAAAGTTACAGCGGCGAGAAAAAGAAAAACATTACTCACACCGGAGCCTTGAACTGGTAAAGTAAAAAAAAATCAAACCAACGTGCAAATTTATCACGTGGAGCAATAAAACCAGGCCCGGGTGGCACACAGAGTTTGAGAGCCCACGGCCCTCAGCGAGAAAGGTTAGAGTTCAATTCCCGATCGGTGGTGGTGGTGGTGGTGGTGGTTCACTCAGCTGTTGGTCCCACGAAGGTCCGATCGATTCGAGGCTCTCTCCGGTGAGTTCCTGGGCTGCACCGTGCGACGTTAGGCACGATGCCCGACGTTTCGCTCCACGTGCCGGAGGAGAGCTGCTTTCGGAGCGTTAGCAGTACGACCGTGAAAAGATGCGCGGGAAAGAATCGCACCGCTTTGTGCGTTGGTTGGCAGGAGCGATGGTACGGAAAGGCTCGCGCCCGCCATAGTAATGTGGAATTTCCACCACTATGAGCAGCACTGCCCCGTGCTCAATTGAGCAAGAATCTACTTCACCGTTTGTTTTTTTAGCAATGCATACGAGGCCTGTTCACAAGTCTGAACGTTCGGTTATTTGGCAGTGAGCGTAACGATGCACGGACCAGCTCTTGATTGTCCGGGGTAATAATGGGGAGGAGTACCACCGAATGGTTTGCTGAAGAAATAAAAAAACAAATCAATTTCGCGCAACATTTGCCCACGTGACAACTTGATTTGATTGGCTCTGTTGAGTGGTGAGAGCATTGCAGTTAAAAACTGACATTCCTACACGGTGATCTAACAACAACAACAAAAGATAAACCAATTTTCAATCGGAGAAAATCAATAACGTAATGCAAAGTTTAAAACAACACGTGGAAATAAAAGTGCGCGAAAAATAGCACGCAACGTTTGTGAAAATACAAAAAACTACAAATCAAAATTGCCTGAAGAACTGGGAGCAAATGTGTCCGACTGACAGCGGTGGCAGTGGTGCAGTGATAGACTAATTGTGGTCGGTTTCATTCTCATTCGCACTCATCAGCTCAGTGCGGTCACCAACGCTCACTGCTGCGAAGGCTTTCTTCTGAAAACCATGTCGGTGGAATCTGCACTTTAACACTATGGGGCCCATTAGCTTGGCTAATGCCAGGTACAATGAGATATTCAGCAAATGCTGATGGGGCTTCCGCCCCCCCTCCACACACACACAACGGCTGTGTTTTTTGCGTGGTGTTTGAAACAAATCGTTTTGCAGCCCGCACAATTGTTTGCATTTCATAATTTCTTTCATTACAAATGCGTGCGTGCGGTTCTCGTCGTGTGCAAGCTTTGATAGCTGCGACTCTCACCATCGCGTGAAATTATTTGGACTTTTTTTCTCTAAAAGAAAGCCGTGACAGCAAAACGGCGTTTGCGTGTCAGCGACGGTGGCGCTTCATTAGCCGTGCCCGGGCCGCGCTTCTCGGGCAGCCGTCTCTCGCGGGGGATCAGCTGACGGCCACGTGGGACGCAATCAACGTAAAACAAATGGCAAAATGTTGTCGATTTTGGCAAAAAAAAATCCACCGACTCAGCTTCTCACGGAAAGGTAACGGGAGCAAAAAAAGCATTGCATTCCACATCTAACTTTCGAATGCCATTACAGTGCCACTCTTATTGTTGCCGAAATCGTTACCGCTCTCTGCTCAAGAGGAATATTGGCCGTGGCAAAAAAAAAATTCAATTGACTTATTTCTCCCCTTCCAAAGGCAGGCGTACGAGTAGCCCGTGCAACACACGTGTTTTTTTATTACTTTGGGGACATCGGTGCATATGCCGCTCTCGCAAAGACGCTGCTTGGCCACCCGCTGAGTCGGCGTCTTCGTAATGGTCAGCGTGAAATACCCGGGGGGGGGCCGGGCCGGGGGGGTTGGGACGGGTTGAATTAAAAATCGCGCAGCGAAATAAAACCCCAGAGTCGACCGTTGGTTTTATTTAACCAGGAACAGGGGCCTGCACTGTGAGCCTCAAGGCTCTTGCACGGGAGTGGGGTGGGGGGGGGTCCTTGCTTGGCTTCCTTCGTTGATAATCTCTTGAGTGTGAAAGGAGAATCGCGGAGTGCCCCGGAGAAAAGCCTCACACGTGTCTAAGACGCGGCAAGTAGGCGAGCGACCTACTTTCTGCGCTGCCTTCAACAGGGCCACGCTCACAGCCCCGAAGGCCTCGTCGCGCCCCAACATGTACAGGGCGCAGGCCGCGTCTGACTGTATGTGTGAAACACGGCGCATTCAGTGATCGCCTTGCGCTATGCGAACGGCGTGAACGACGAATGCACCGTCGGTGACATGTTACTGTCTGCGTGAGCCACCGAGCTCTTTGCCCATGAACAGGAGGTCGGTACCAGGCAGTCGTTGAAGCCGAACGTTCATAACACGCGGGAGCTCTCGGTGGAGGGGTGGTCTCCAAATTTGGAGGGTGCATTCAGGGAGATGGGAAATCAATATTCCATCAGCAAGAACCGGAAAGAGAGGAAGACCTAACGGAGAATGGCTTGACGACGACGACGACGACGCAAGAGATTGGTGACAGAAAGACGTGCACACGACTGGAGTATTTTTGGCACGGGGCAGAGGAAAGTGTAAAACAAATGACGAAATGTGCAGTGGACACCTACGGGCAATCTGCTCCATGGAACGCGTTGGTGATGACGACGATGACCCAAACAGCGTCCGCGTACCAGGCTGAGTAGCGCTCGTTGCGTGCACGTTGCCCCTGCGTTCCCGCGAATGTGTGCCATGAAGGGGCGCAGGGTGATCGATTCCACCCACGTTCCTCCCGACCTCGAGTCACTGGTCCTACGCACGCACGGCTTCGTTTCTCGCTCAATATTTTCCACGTCGCTCGTAGGCCAGAGGACGTGGAATTCGACTTGTTAGCCACAGACACAGCGAGGGGTACGCTGCACGTGGCGTGCCGGATGAAGGAGGGAATCATTCTCCGCGTCGCCGACACCCCGGACTGACCCGGCTGAAATTAAGGCCCGGTCGCGGGCAATTCACGCCGCGCTTTATCGCAGGTGGAACATGCACGCGGCGAGCCGCGTCGCTGCGCGGAGTGCACGCGCCGCCGGTCCGAGGGCAGAGTGCGTGGGTTTAATTCCTGGGAACCCAATTGTGCGGGGAGGCTCAGCGACAGGACACCGGCGTGTGACCTAAATTTTACAAGCGGCGCCCATTAAGATCAAAATAGAGTCAGAGGCCCCCCCCCCCATCCCACCCATCCTCCCCCCCAACCCTTGCCACGGCATTGGCCCGAGGCCAACAACGTCCCCGCTCGAGCCGGACCCTTCAGGACGAATTCCTCCAGACGAGCCCTCAAGGTTAATCGCTCCGAGACGGGGCGAGAGGCGTGACGTAGCGGCCGGCACGCCGCGTCCCCGCGATCGTGCGACTTTCATTGTGGCGCGGCCTCGATTCTGGTGATGGAACAAAATAAATAAGTAAACTTCTTCGATTTGAGACGCCCTCCCGCAGCTCACTGACGGTGCCGTCTAGGGGTTTGGGCTCCCTCGCTCTGCTGTTTGACGGGACGGCAACGGCGAGGGAGCGGCGGCCCGCGGCCGTCGAGCGGGCGCGCGTGCCCTTTGTGGCGGGCCGAAAATGCGAGAAGAGTGGGGCGAGCAACGATGCATCGATTCGGCGATTAAAATCGATTCTTGGTTATTTTGTACGTACCCATGTGCGTTGAGCTTCTTTCGCACCGTAGGTACTCAACCTTACTAATCGGCTCACGCTATCGTTGGCGAGTGATATCTTAACGTCCCCCCACCCCACTTATTCGCACCAGCACGGTGAAGTATGGTCAAACAACCCCCTAGACGCCCACAACGCAGGAGGGAAAGGCCTTCATCCAGCAGTGGATTTACAAAGTTGCTATCATTACATGTTGTCACACCCACATATCATTGATGCATTGCTGCTTAATAGGGTGGACGAAAACAGGACCGACGAGATGGACATTATTTTTTTTTAAACGACACAAGCAAGAAAGTCTCAACGAGCAGAAAAAAATATATCGATCCTTGGACCGAGTCACGAGCCAGTGAAATGTGACAAATTAATTGAATCCCTTGGGCAGGGAGGGGGGTTGAATTTTCGCTCGCGCAGAAACAATTATCTACCATCAGTGAGAAGCCTGGGAACTCTCAGCGTGGCTTTACTATAAACTAAACAATGTTTCATCTTACCAGGCAAGGCCCACTGAGCTATATCGCTCTACTACAGAAGCGACCTGGAGATCCCAAATGATAGCCCAACGAAGTGGCTCATCACATTTATTGCAGCCAAATACTCGAGACGCATCACATTGGTTCCAAATGTGGATGGGTGGGGGGGGGGTAAACACCGGAGGACCCGGAAAAAAAATCCACGCGACCGCGGAGAGAGAAAGAAACACGCAAACTCCAAATATACAGGAGGCGTCAGTGGTCGGGATCGAACCCACGACCTCCTGAATATCAGGCGAGAGAGAAGCGAACCGGAGAGAGAACGCCCCTCTCTCTCCCTCTCTCTATCTCTCCCCACGTACGCACACTCTTATTTATTCATTCAGCCCTTTAAATTAATAGCCCAATACACTCTAGAAACGCACGTAAATAAACGGCTGGAAATTGCAATAACTCTGCGCGGGGGGGGGGGGGGCTCGTGTGTGGGAGCTCGGCATTACCTGGCCCTAAAATAACGCCCGCGAAGATTCATAGTTATTGGACGAGGAGGGCATTTGCGATTTAAAAAATCATATTTTCATCTTTTATAGCTCAACGTACCGTGAGTTATGTGTACAGTGTATATCGTTAAACGGCACGTCACGTGGATGCGAAAAGCAAGCCGGGATTTTTTTGGTTGTTGTGGTGAGGAAGGGGGTAGAGCTTAAAGTGTGAAAATGTTATCATGAAAGATTGTTTTGATGACATTGTTGAAAAAGAAATAATCCACGGCAACCCATCGAAAAATTGGGTTCCCCACTCGTGCGCTTTGCACACAGAACCGCAACAACTGTTGAGGCGGCTCCAATGCGAGCCAGGTCCCAGCGGTCCACTGAACCCTGCGTGCCTCCGGAGAAGCGACGGTGAACTGTGACCTCGCACGCCTCGACTACCGCTTGCGAATTTTTCCATTAAGCGCGGCCTCACGTATTATCACGCAAGGGGCACGCAAGTTATCCCCACCCCTTGCAAGCGCGCTAACAAGATACAGACGTTACGCTGCGCGTCCGATGAGAGATAACACCTGAAGGGAGTTCGACTCCATCATGGGATCTCCTTTGCCAGTACCAAAATATACTAATAGGGTTTTTCCCCTTTTTTCTGGCAACAAAACTGACACCTTTTGCAAGGAATCATGCTTACATTAACCACAATACCTGCAGTCAAATGCAAACAAAAAACAATACTCTGATAATTTATGCATTGTCTTTGAAACTGATTGGTCCACACCAGAGACAGCTTTCATATGGTGTTCGACCAGATGACGTGTGCGCCTTTTGGCGTCATCTGATCGAACACCATATGAGACTAGGCTATAAAAAAGAAAGCTGTCTCTGGTGTGGACCAATCAGTTTCAAAGACAATGCATAAATTATCAGAGTATTGTTTTTTGTTTGCATTTGACTGCAAGTATTGTGGTTAATGTAAGCATGATGCCTTGCAAAAGGTGTCAGTTTTGTTGCCAGATAAAAGGGGAAAAACCCTATTAGGAGTTCGACTCGTCACGTGTTTCCCTGGTCCAATGCTGCCGTGGGTCGCTGGGTGGGTGGGTTGGTAGGGTGGTGGTGGGTGGGTATGGGGGTGGTGGGGGAGAGACAAACCAATATTCCATACTCACGCTAGCTCTGAGAATAATATATCACAGCAGTCATTCTAAATGTGTGCTCGCCGAAATACCGACTATTATAAATTCCTCTGCCGCAGAATAATTTTAATCATGTTGACATTTCTGTCGACTACGTTTATTTACGGAAGTTACTTTGACACGACTTAATTTGGTTGCGTGCAGATTTTTGGTTTTAACCTAATGCGAGCAACCCTCACGTTCTTTGGATACGGCCATGCCTGCCTCCAGCCAGCCGGCAAAACGTCTAATATCGTATGAAGTATGAAAAATACCCGTCCCTGGACGACGCTCTTTCCTCGCCTGCAATAACCAAAGTTAAGTGCCAAATGTAACGTTTTGGTGGTGTTTTGGGGCAGTTATTGGTGTCAGTCCACTTACACTTAATCACGGGTGGCTGAAACCTGGAATTCAAACACATCATTTCAACGTTACCTGCTCAGTGCTCTCATCAGGTTTATGGGATTGCTGCTGTAACATTCTGACACCGTGCCCCTCCTGGACATCTGTGAGAAAGAGCTTCACAGCTCATCGGATTCCTCCAATATCAACAACGATTCTGATTCTGCCCCCTTCCCTTCGCATTGCTCGCGCTCTGTACCGGGTTCCTGTCGGAATAAAACAATTAAAAATTACTTGGTCGGCTCATTTGAGGTTCTGTATCCTACAGCCAAACACAGCCCTCTCCGTGTGCGAGTCTCCAACTTAGTATTCAGTGTACGCCAGCTTTCATTTAACCAGGTGAGAGTCGTTCGAAATGCATTGCCCCTGTTTCAAGTGAGGCCCGTGTAACCACAATTACGTGAAGACGACAGCGATTCCTTTAATGCCTTACCTCTGGATCATTTTCAAATTAGGGTTAAAGGATTCATTACACGATGCGGTCACACACTAAGGGGGGCTCACGCAGTCGGCAGTGCCACGGTTTTCGGGGCAAGTTAAAGGCGAGGGGGTAGTTATGAAGTGACTTTTTGTTGTTGTTGTTGTTGCACGTGGCGCGTGGCACGTGTCAACCAATCAGTGCTGTGATTGGGGAAGGAGCGACCGGTCCGCCATTCTTGACAGGGGAGAAAGTCTCGTGAATTGACATCCAAATTCGGACGGAATGACCTTTGTCATGGGCGCGGGCATTTCACGAATGCGTCAAGCGACTGGCTCATTCCGTAAAGGAAGCCATATTTTGAACGACAACAAAAAATGAATGGATCATTATCTTTAAATCGACATCCCATACGCATTGTAAAGGATGACTGTGAAATCTTGACCCGTGAGCTCGTCTGATTTGTGGAGATGCCCTCGTGCGAACGATCCCATGGAGTCGCCTGATTGTTCGCACCGCGGCTGCGTTCGCCGGACTGCGAATGCGGTGCCGTGAAATCCGTTCATCGCGTAACCTGCCAGGGCCCATTATACACGTACGCAGCAAGTACGAACGCATATTTGACCTTCGGATGCCATGCGAAAATAGGGCATTCGCAGCGCTGCTGCTGCTGATGATGATGATGATTCTCTGGATCATGAGCGCGGCAGCCGAAATAAGCCAAGAAACTGAATAAAAAAACAAAATGTATCTGCGGCACACGCCACAAACTTCTCCAGGCGACACGCGGCCTGCACTCCGTCGTGGAAGTTGCAGGAAATGCGTTGCCCTTCAGCTGAAGCATACAGTGGACGATAATCTCGCAGTACGGCGAGACAATTTTCCGTCGATTGACCGCACGGAACGCCGTGGAGTGTCGAGCACGCACCAGCGCCCGGCCCCGGCTTCTCCGCGCGACACCACAGCGGCGCCTCGACTGGCATCGCCCGCCCTGGCCCCGGGTGGGACACGGCAGGTGAGCGCAGGTGCCGCTTGCTCGCTACCTTCTCCACCCGCGGGGAGACGGCACTACTGCATTCGCAGCGCTACTGCGGTCCTCCAGAGTCGCGCGTGACGCCGTCGCCAAGTGGCGCCAAGGGCCGGCGCCCTGGACTTGCGATCCAGAGGTTGCCGGTTCGATTGCGCATCCCAGCTCGGTGGTTAAAACGGCGCAATTTGTATGAATTCTTCTCCCCCCCACCCCCATTCCCCACTCCCCCTGTCAATCCCGTGGTATGAATGGTTGGCACCGCAGTCCATCGGCAAGTCTCATGTTTGCGGGGTAGAGTGTGGGTACTTGTACCTTACGGTGGAAGAGTTGGCCAAAATTCCCTGCAGAGGGGCTCTTTAGACCAGCAGTCAAGTGGAGGCCCTTCCGCCAGCAGTGACGCAAGCAATCAATTGCAGGGCTGCGCCTTCGGCTCGCTACCTTGTAGGTTATGTGTAGACTCTAGAGTGAGATGTGTACGCGTGCGTTTGTACGTCCATGCACGTGAGTGTGTGTGCGGGGGGGGGGAGCGGTGGCGCATGAGTTAGTGTCGCTACGCTACCAGGCTGCTGGCTTGAGCAGTGTCAAAGTTGACGGATTTTGTTATTCTAAATTTGTGGATCTAATTGTTTAGTGTCACCCCTTGCGGCTATTGGGAGCGCTATCATTCACCTAAGGCGTCAAAAAGACAAAGCGATTTTGGAATAAAATCACATCCCTGAAATCACGACAATTTACCAAATCACCTGGGGATGCGAATCATCCGACTTCGAGTGCCGATGTCGGAGCGTACGTTTTCCAAATCTGAAAATCGCATTCATGACTTCTACAGAGAAGGCGTCCGTCCATATGTAACCATCATGCATCAGGTCCTCATTACAAGAGCAGATCATGAAGTGTCAATGGACTTCGCCACCTTGTTAAAGGACAATGACTAGTAACGCCCAAGAAAGTCAAGAGAGTGAAAAAAGAAAACACGACTCGCGGTCCAATTTTTCCCATTTAAATATTTTACCAAGGTGCATAAGTGCGCTATGAATATCATACCGGCAACGAACGCGGGTAGCCAAAACGATACAGCGCTCCTCCTCCGCCGAAGAATTAAATCCGCTTTATTAAACCATCGCTCCCGCTATGAACACGAACGGAGATGAGTGTCCACGTAAGTGACAGTCCCCTTAACCGGACACCGAAACTCACTTCTATTACCCAGCCATGCGTGGTATGGGCACGAGGAGTGAGTGTGTGTGTGTGTGTGCGGAATGGCAGTGCACATCACCTTGCAGAGAAATCCACTTCATCACAACCGCGGGTTCAGCTCCACGTTAATTAACGTCAGGGGTGTGTGCCCAGCGTGGGGGGGGGGGGAGCGAACGCGCACACCGGCGCATCATTAAAACCCACGCGGAGGCGAGAGGATGGAGCGGTGGCGCGGTGATTAGCGCACTGCGCTCTGAAACCTGGCGAGCCCGATTCCATATCCCGGCCACGGCTAACATCAGTGGCGATCCTGACACTTGACCAACCGCCACGGGCAAAAAACTATGGTAACGTGAGAGCCTATAACACTTGGCGTGCATGAATGGTGGTCACCTATTAAAGCACGATACAAGCTCTACACTGCTTAGCTCCAGCGTGAGTAGCAAAGCGCAGTGCAGCTACATCCATTGATGTTACTGTACATCGCTGCTGCCTCGGCAGTGCTCCCAAACAATGCAACGCAAATGGAGATTGGAATGTGGCCACTTTACCAACCGGCAGTGTCCAGCGTGGTGAAGTATGGTCAAACTCTAGATTGAAAACGAATTTATTTCCAACTGCTCTTCGTGTTCAGTTTGGTGCCCTTCACGCGCAACTCCGATTAGCACGGTGGGCTATGTACGGTGCGAAGGAAGTTCAACATACAGAGCTGATTTCATGCGTAACACGACGTACCTAGCCGCCCCACGTTCACATTCACACGGCCGCCTTTGCAGCCACCGCCGCCACTGCGATCCAGAGCGTAAAAAAAACTACACGTGTCCTCCACACGACGTTTTGGCAGCTGCTGCTACAACTCTGGGCCCAAGCCAGCTGATCACACCAACACGAGCACCTGCTCCAAAGCAGCAGCAGCAACCAAAACGTTGTGTGGAGGAGGAGGATCAGCAGCCTGACCAGAGTGAGGAAGCCTGCATCCAGCAGTGGATCGATAATGGGTGATGATCATGATTCTCCTCCACCGGTCTCTGCCAGCCTGCCTCCAAACCACTACGATATAAGCATACGACAATCCTTAAAGACGTTCAAACTGGGAAACAGGGCTATAATTTGGAGGCCGTTCATTTCGAAGTTGAGTTTGAATGCTAAATGAACATGTGTCAGAGCTCTGTCAAGATGAACACGACTGTGGTGGGGAGGAAGAACATCAGGGTAACGACAACATAATGATCGTTTCTGCAAAAACACACAGGGATGATTAGGGTTGGCACATGATGTAATTGGTGACAGATGGTCTAGACGTGACCTGAGACTCGCTGCTTGCAAGCACAATAAATTATCGCTTTGTTCAACGTGTCATAAAAGTGAGATTTCCAATGTTTACGTAATCACAGCCTTGACCCACTTTGGCCTGTCCCGGGTCAAAGAAGCCCTCTTTGTGCGAAGTGCGTCGCCGACTCTCCACGCGGCCCGGGGGCTTCCCCACGCCAAGTGGATTGTGGGAGCTTTCTGGCCATACTTGACCACCCGTGCTGGTCAGTGTGGGGTTGTTTAAGGCGGGGGAGCATAGACACGGGAGTATAGAAGTATATGGTCAAATAATACAGGTAGGAACAATGTTCCTTCCACACTGCCCACCGGGGATTTTTTGTCTGTCGTACATAAATATATATATATATATAATACAAACAGCTATTTGATTGGTGGAGACCTACTGCCGGGTACAGAGAGGGGAGATGCCTAAGGAAGGAGGGTCAGCGGAGGGGCCTGAGGGAGGGGGTCCAGGGAGGGGCCTAAGGGAGGGGGGGGGGGTCAGGGGAGGGGCCTAAGCAAGGGGGAGGGGCCGATAGTTAAGGGGGCTGGCTACCTGGCTGGCTGCCTGGCTACCTCAAGTCAAGTTATCTTTTACACAGGTAGGAACAACAGGTTCTACACCGCCCACCAGGGATTATGTGTCTGTCTGTCGTGCATATTTGTCTGTCGTGCACGAATGCGCTGTCCAACCAAGTTCCTACCTGCCCACTCCGAAGGAACGTGTTTGTTTTCGCTGCGTTGCCCTTTGAGGCCTACGACAACGAGAAGCAGCGTTTAGCCCATAGGGTGCTTTGATCAGTGACCACCATGCACAAGAGGTGTTATCCACTGTAATCTCCAAGCATGCATCTAAGGCTATTCACAGAAACCTTAGAAGATGTTTTTTTTCCCAACGCTGTAAAACTGAAATATATTCGTGAACATCAATGGAGAAATAACTCACCAGCTCGTGTCTGTTGAGAACCCAGTGATCATAACAACTAATGGAAATCACACCCTACGGAATGGTTGAAGAGGTTGAATGAAGAACCCAGCAAAGTTGAACCCCGGATATTTTTTAACGAGCAAATCAAACGTCGCGTACAACAAATTCGCGAAAGAGAATGAAGTATTCTTTCGAAAGAAAAATATGGGGCACAATTGGAAAGCGGTGCAATATGAATAGCTCGGGCAATAATGGAAGACAGACTGGGATCGAAATAATAAACGGATAGGGGTGACATAGAGCATGATAGAGTGGCCTTGGTTAAACTGAAGTTGATTACAGAAAGCAACTTGCGATACGTGCCGGAAACAATACGAGATGTCTAAGACTGCAGGTTAACCACCGTGACGGAAGAAAGCTCTCAACACCTTCGTCAACAACACGGCGGCCTTGAAAGAAAATAAAAAGAACACGTTGAGTACGTTTCTAGATTTGAAGTTTTCGTGACTGCAAGGATTCATACTCTTAGTTCTTCCTACGTGACTTTACCGAAAGATCTAAGAGTACGTTGAGTAAGTTTTGTGTTTCATTTTAAACCCACCGCGTTTGAAAAAAATAATAACAATAAGCGTGTCGAGTGTTTGATCGTGAGTGCGTTGTGCACCATCGCCGCACAATTTGCACCGCGATGAAACGTGCGGATCGCAGAGAGGCTGGGATAGAGCACGGCTGGAACCAGGCATCTGAACATGTCGCAGAGGGAGAGAGAGAGAAGGAGCCCTGGGAGAGGGAGACGACCGACACGAATCGAACGGCCTCGATTCTCACGCTCAAGGTTCACGCGAGTGTCGTCAGCTCGGGCGTCGATACGAACGTGTGACCGACTCGAAGCTTTGCGTTACACGCAAAATAAAATAAAAACTAAATGCAGTGAGCACTGATGACACAGGAGGCTAGGGTCACGTGGTGCCGGTGACGCCAACATGCTCAGCCATCGAACAAAGACGGCGGCCACCGCATGACGCGCTTTCAGATGCGCTTCTGCGGCCGTCTGGAACGCTCTTCCTTCCGATATTAGTAAGCCACTGTGCACTTTTAAATCTAAATTAAAAACTGATTTGTTGAGAACTGCTTTTTGCGTTGAGTTTGTTGTCCTTCCCCCGCACGTACGATTTGCATGGTTGGCTATAAATGTTACTAAAGAAGTTCAACATACAGAGAAAGCAGCTTCAGGAGGTGCTCACTGACTGACCTCTGTAACAGCCAATGCAACAGAATAATAGGTCTTTGAACGCTATATACGTACATATTTATGGACTAATGAAATGGAAATTTCACTTGTGCTAGAGCAAGCAAATCGTAAGATACTGCAAGTTCAAATCCTGGGTGGGATTGACTCAGCCCATCAACCGTTTGGGGTCGATAAATAGCTACTATTTTGTGGAGAAGTCAACAGCCGGTTGTTCCTGTGAAACAGGAATAGGAACGTGGAAAATCCATCACTGGCTCAGGGCCGTCAACAGGGGAATTATCACCGCCTCAGTAACTCATTTGAGCAGAGAATCGCTGTTACTTTGTTTGCATTTTCGCCGACAGCGCCATTGGCGTTGGTTGCAGAGTGAAGCTTCATCCGCCGCGCTATCGGAACCCCTGCTGGCACCGAACAAACCTGGAATGAGACTCCGCAGGACTTCTCCAAATGTCTCATTCAATCAGCATGCCCTCTTCACCTGGCCGCACTGCATTTCACGAGCAATTACACTTCACAATGAAGGCTGGGATAGAGCACGGCTGGAACCAGGTCCAGAATGGTCCGGCTCCCCTCCGCCCGTACGATGAATTTTCCAGATACGGGGTCGCGATTCAGCTCAAGAATGGATTCTCTCCACGCGTATTGCCTATTTTATACGTGCTTTGTGGTTAATGTAGCGGCCTCTAGCGGCAGCAGGGGTCACGTGAACCCATTACGTACAAGGCACACAAATCTGAAATGACGTTTTGCACGCGTGATTTAACACGCGTGTCGCCACTCCGAGTGTCACGGTGCATTCTTAATTTAATCAATGTTACAGTTAAATAGGAATTAATTTAAATGCAAATATGCGCGCATCTGGCCCCTTGCAACAACAACAAAAATGGGACAAATAGTCCTGAGACCGGACAAGCGGAAGTGAAGATTTTGCGACGGTAACGCATTGGGGCCATCTGCGGTCTGCAGCATACGGTGTGCATGCGGTGGAGGACATTGGTCTTTCGTATTTAAACTAAACACATTTTTATTTTTTTATTTTACCAGGCAAGGCCCACTGAGCTGTTCAGCTCTTGTTTTTCAGAAGGGATCTAGCCCACGCTGAATCTGCAGGTCAGAGTACCCTTGTCGTGAAAAACAAAACGTGTTACCCCCCAAGCCGGCTTAGCCAGCCCTGCCTATGACTCTTAAGCAGTGTGCAAAGGATTAAGCTAACACATTTCAGAATCAGAATATTAATTTATAGTGGAGGAATCCAATGAGCAACACAGCTTATTTGTACAGCTCCTTTCTCCATCCGTGAACGCTGCCCACTTTAACATTCAACTATTTGTTATTTTACCAGGTAAGGCCCACTGAGCTCTATGGCTCTTTTTCAGAAGCGATCTGGCTATTACAAATGATAGCTCAACGAAGTGGCTTATCATGTGGAAATGTATCGCAGCCAAATACTCTAAACGCGTGATGTTGATTGTTAATGTGGAGGGAAAAAACGGTGGACCCGGACAAAAATCCACGCGATCACAGGTAGAGATAGACACGCAAACTGCAAATATACAGCAGCAGGCGTCACAGCCGGGATCGTACCCACGACCTCCTGTATACCAGGCGAGGAAGTTAACATCTCCTAGCCACTGTGGCGCCCGAAGCGGCGAAAGAGAGCATCAATCTCTCCCCCCGAATCGTTTTAAGGAGTAAAGGTCGAACGTCTGTGCCCTGCGGTGTTTAACGTTGTCTTTTGTTGTTGCCTACGAACAAACCCCAAATATTCGTTTTGATCGCCTTAGAATCTGTTTCCCTCGCCGATCTTCCACAGCGCCTCCCCCCCGGCTCCCCGCCAAGGCTACCGTCTTCTCCTGGCATTTTACAACGAAGCCCCGAGAGGATTTTTAGTTTTTAAAGACGGACAAAAAGCGAAGTATTTCAACACCGCTGGTGGTGCTGCTGGTGTTTGACTATTTGTGTTGCTGCTGCTGCTGCTGCTGCCGTAATTACAAAGCGGGATGCACACACAAACGAGCGAGGTGCCAATCTGTAATCATTTCATATCACTTTGTTAACAATACAATGCAATTAAAATAATTGTGACACCAAAGGAGTCCATTAATAAGGCCGTGGAATTGCACGCCGCGTTAGCATTTGCGGATTCGATTAAAAATAGCCGCTCCGTTATTGCTCCTTCCCCCCACTCCCCGCTTCTGAAAGTGGGTCGCACTCTAGCAATAGCGGGTGGAATTATTTATAAGTTAAGGGGGGGAGGGTAGGGGTATGTAACCAATGTGAGCCATTGCAACTCAAAAATAGGAAAAGCATAAAGCACTCTGGCTCCCGACACACAGAGAGAAGAGAGACAAACATTCCCCGTATCGCCTTCAACAGACCGCTGGGGCAAGTACCGCCAGCCAGCCAGAGCGGCAGGTGGCCGACACCACGTCCGGTCGCATGTCTCTCACCAGTGCACCAGGTACTATTTTTCGATTTAAAGCTTTCGTGACTGCAGGAATTCATCTTCTTGGTTTTTTCGGTAAAGTCACGTAGAAGGGAAGTAATAAAATAATAAAAATAATAAAACATAATAAAATAATATTTTATTATATTATATTATTTTACGTGACTTTACCGAAAAAAACAAGAAGACAGGTACTATTTATTAAGGCTGAGTAAACCTAAAGAAGGCCCCGGAGACGGGTTCGGATATTTGGTCACCAACTGCTGGCCAGAGGTCGCAAACGGGTTTTGATTCCTTACCCGTACCCGTACCCGGCCGCACCAGGGTCGCAATCGGGTACCCGTACCCGTACCCTCCCCGATACCCGGCCGGGAGGTCGCAATCGGGTACCCGTACCCGTACCCTCCCCGATACCCGACCGGGTACGGGTAGCCGGGTATCGGGTAGGGTACGGGTACGGGTACCCGATTGCGACCTCTGGGATGAAGCCATGTTGCAGGCGCGGGTGGGTTGATTCTAGGAACTTGAAATATGAGAAGAGACAAGACGTTGGGAAATGAGTGACAAACGGTGACTCACCAGTGACTCACGGTCTACCCGTACCCGTACCCGGCCGCACCAGGGTCGCAAACGGCTACCCGTACCCGGCCGGGTACGGGTAGCCGGGTATCGGGTAGGGTACGGGTATCGGGTACCCGGTTGCGACCTCTGCTGCTGGCCCTGAGGGAGGGTGGGGGGTGGGGGAATCGAACTGGGATGGCCGGTTTCACGGAGTGTTGCCACTAACCGCTCCTACGCAGCCGCGCTCCCTCGGCCCCATCACCCAGAGACCCACCCCGTCCACCGGCGATCTCCCGCAAACTCACGCGTGCCTCTCTAAGGGCTGCTGCTTCGTCGCGATATTTACCATATTCACCACACAGTGCACTGCGGCTCTTAAAATATTGAGAGGGGGTTGACCGAAATCGAAACAACAAAATGGGTCTTCTTGTTATTTTAGTTTCCCGAACCCCGTGTCCCCCAAGCAAGAGCTGGCGGGGGCTGCCTTGCCCTGCCATGCCTGTTGGAGTCAAGCTAGCCCATGCGCGCCTGACTTTAATAGGACCTCTGCAATTATAAACTGGTAGGAGTTACTGTAATTGGTAAACGGTACTGGCCGATGACAGCCTTCGAGCTACAAAGGGCCAAAAGGTGAAGAAGATGATGATATATTATAATTGGTTTTTTACCCTTCTATCTGGCAACAAAACTGACACCTTTTTATAAGTAGTCATGTTTGCATAGACCGCAATACCTGCAGTCATAATACAAACAAAAGACATAACTCTGATAATGTGCACTGTCCTTGAAGTTGATTGGTCCACACCCGAGACAGCTTTCCTTAGAGCCTCGTCTCACATGGGTTGGACCAGATGACGCCAAAAGGCGCACAACTCAAAGACAATGCACCATCAGAGTATGAGAGCTCGGGGTAAGCCGTTACACTATGGGAACCTCATTTGCCAGTAAAAATATGATAATGAGGTTCCCATAATGATGATATATTGTTGGAGATGGTGACAAGACAGTGGCGTTATCATCTACTTTTATTTTACACGTATATGCGTGGCCCCTCCCTCTCTCTCTCTCTCATCCATATTTGTGCTGGGACATTAATACCATGGAAAATATTTCGTCTTGTCAAATCTGGCACACACAGTGGCCATGGTCAACTTGGGTTGGGTGAGCTAACAGAAGGGACCACTTGCCACACGGCCCGTTTACCAAGGACAGCCTATGGTCATCCATTAGCCTGGCCACAGTTCAAAATCTGAATCTTGATTTAGACTGGATGGAATCCGATGAGCTATAAAGCTCTTTTTTCCCACACATGTTCAGTATGGTGGCGGGTCAGCAAGTTACAACAGCAAACAATACGAAAGAAAAAGTTAGGAGTGGTTAAGAGAGAAAATGGTAAGCAAATCACGAAAATATAAGTCAATTAGTGCGATTATGAGTTGAGTCATCCCCCAAACAGATTTGAACTTGCTTCCTAACAATTTAATCTTTTTTTTATTAAACATTTTTTTATTTTACCAGGTGAAGCCCACTTAGCTATAAAGATATTGATTAGAAGCGACCTGGCTACAAATGGTAGCTCAACGAAGTGGCTTATCATGTAGAAATTTCTAGCAGCCAAATACTCGAAACGCGTGATTTTAAATGTGGAGCTAAAAACCGGAGGACCCGGAGAAAAATCGACACGACCACGGGGAGAGAGAGACACCGCAAACTCCAAATATACAGCAGGCGTCAGGGCCGGGATCAAACCCAGGACCTTCTGTGTACCAGGCGAGGTAGTAAACATCTCCTCGCTCTACCGCTGAGCCACATGGCCAAATCGTTGGGTGCCGTCGTGCGTCTCCCCACGTGCTGTCAACGCGAGTTCCCTCCACCTCTCCTGATCTCTCACCGCCCTTCTCGGTTGTTGTTGTTGTTGTTATTGTTAGATCCCACTGTGCCGAGTCTCCGTCTACTGTGTCTTCCCAACAGAAGCGCCCCACGTAGCTCGTTAGGGAGGGGTGTGTAGTGCACAGCGAGACAAATGCGGGCATGCTGGCAGCAGCCGCATGAAAAACACCGACGCACAAAGCTTCTTATTTGTGCCTCGCAGCGCAGCCTCTGTTGTTGTTGTTATTGTGCATCGCACCTTTTGTTTGCATTCATTTATCGCGGCGGTATAACCGGACAAAGTTAATGCGTAACAGAGAAAATTACAGCCGCAATGAACACACAATCTACAGCGCACTTGCCTCTGACCCAGCTGCAAATGTTTCCGCTGTTTTACCCAAACCCCAGATCACGGCAAAGGGAGCGAGAGAGACAAAATGAAGGCACACGCAACACACGCGCAGCAAAACAAAACGCTTCATTTGCTGCTCCCCCTGAATGTGTACTGAAACGCATGCAGCGACAACAAAAACAGAAACAGCAGTCAAAGCAGAAGCGTGCAATTACTAAGGCAGCGGTTTTTTTTGTGTTCGAAGGTGAGCATCTCAGAGGGCGAGATACACACAACACACACTCCCTCCGCCACGGCTGCTGCTGCTGCTGCTTTGGACCAGGTGCTCGTGTTGGTGTGATCAGCTGGCTTGGGCTCATAGTTGTAGCAGCAGCTGCCAAAACGTCGTGTGGAGGACACGTGTAGTTTTTTTTATTTTACGCTTCGGATCACAGTGGCGGCGGTGAATTCTGCAAAGGCAGCGGTGTGAGTGTGAACGTAGGGCGGCTAGGTACGTCGTGTTACGCGTGAAATCAGCTTTGTATGTTGAACTTCCTTCGCACCGTACGTAGCCAACCGTGCTAATCGGAGTTGCTGGGTGGATTCCTGCTGCCATGCAAGAATCTTGAGAGATTGCGACGGTTTGGGGATCCATTCTGACTGGCGATGACAATGATGACGGCGATGGTGATCCAGGTATGTAAAATTTAACTAGTATTATGTACAAAGTCAAAATCTATTATGTGTCCCATTTGTGGAAGTTCTCGGGTAAACTTATTTTTAAAAAATCAACAGACACATGTGAATTTCTCCATGAAAAATGTTGCATATTTTCTTCAGTCCATCAGGTTATGGCCAAGCCGATCCGGAGCAATGATTCAAATATTTCATCTTCACGTCCAAAGAAGGACTTTTGTCCATTTACAAACTCACGTTACTTCCGATCATTCAGGCTTTGACGACTTTGATGTTTTGCTCTCAACGGGCCCCATAGCTGCAGTGGACATCTCTTGCGAATGCCATGCGGCAACGCAGCAAAGGAGGAATCAGGCCCGGGAGGACGACCAACACGGAGATGGAGCGATGGGAATGGCCCCGTGTGGACCAGCAGGATGGGACGCTGTCTTGAGACCGTGGAGGAATGCTCTCGGCTTTTGGGAAGACTTCATCCAGCGGTGGATTTATCACGGATGATCATTACTATAATAGTACGTACTTGCCTCGCTCAGGCACCTAATTTCTCTGAAGGTTGATGACCATCAAAGACAAAGATCCCCGTGTAGCCTTAACAGATTGTAGGGGCAAGTTCTGTTAGCGAGTACCTATGAAAGCCGGCACGGCACACGAGGGGGTGGGTGTACAACACCATTCCCGGCCGCCTGTGTCTCCCTAGTGGCGATGTTTGCACACGGAACGAGGTACTCATATGAGGTTGATATCACACACACATACACAATGACTTGCTCCACCTCTGTTCAACAAATAACACAATATAAATGAACGAAACACCACACAGCAATAAAGCACCGGGTGTCACAACCGCTATGATGTAGAACGCACGTGCGTACGTGTTCAAGTGAAAACAAGCAACCTGCTTGTCTTGTTAAGTTCGCAACAAATAACACAAATAATAATAAACAGAGGAGCACTAAGCGCAGAAAATGAACTCCCAAAATGACGTGTGCAAGCTGGCGCGGCTTGCCTTCCGTGACCGACACGCGCCCCGCTCACCCCGAGTGTTTTAAACGTCTCCCGCCGCCCTCTGCGGATCGCTCAAGAGCTATTCTTCTCTCCTGCGGGAAGGGATGTTTGCATCCTTCCAAATTAAACCTCATATTTGATCCACCTCCTTGCACACGCGATAAATCCTTGGTGATATCCATCACGAAAGTTTCCCAACAGCAAAACTACCGTTCGCCACCAAGTGCCGGTGACGTCACCACGGCGCTGGTGCCATGCTAGGTGTACTCGGACATGGGGTTTTGCCAGAAGTTTCCATTGTACCTACTCGGATGGCTCTCGAGGAACACGTGACGACGCCACAGCCGCCGGCTCGCCAGCAGAAGGCGGTACAAGACGTGGACTTATCGCCATCGGTTTCCATCTGTACGGGGATGAAGCGTTGCCCCCTTGTGCTGGGTTTTTTTTTTTCCTCCGGGCACCCTGGTTTCCTCCCACTTGTATATGCACTTCATATTTGGCTAAAATCATATTTAAAATATTTTGAAAACACGTGTAGCCAAACGCTCTGGAAATTAACGTCCTTTTCTTGGATAAATATAAACACAGAGTATTTATTAGCTATTAGCCACGCCGTGACATGGGTCGTGGGGGTCATTTTACCACACTTAATCAGTGAGGGTTGGTGACGGCGGGGAGCATAGATGCGGGGCTTGGGATTACAGTACAACAATGGATTGTTACTGCACTGTCCCCGACTAACAATGAAAGTTCTCCACAGCAGCCTATAACACCTGCTGCTGGATGCATGGTGGTTCCCTCATCCAAGCACTCTCTAGGGCTCGACTGCCCTGCCTCCCCTGCCTCAGTGCTCACGTTGTGGGTGTAACGATGCTGGGCACCATCGATTAACGAAGATTCGTAAACTCACGGTACATTCGTCGAATCGTGCACGTAAGGATCGACATTTCTCTATTCGTACAAGCCCCGTGTGCAATGGGTTAACGAGACCCCCGCAGTCACCGCAGGCCACTAAATTCGCACGTGATTCAATTGTGCGGATCTCAAATCGTGACGATTCTCTTCTCTTGTTCGTCCATCAAAGTTGATGATGACCATGGCACGTTTGTCATTTTGTTTGGGTTTTGATGAGTGCGCAGATGGCTGAACAGGCCAATCCGAGCCCGGAATTCTCTGTGGCACACTTGGACAGGTCAGGGAGGATGTAGAGCTCTGAGGTGCATTCACAAGTCCTCACTTGGTAGATTTGCGCTGCTGCCTCTTCAAGATGGCATACGAGCTTCTCCTGCTCTCACAGAGGACTGCACCGTCCTGGACTTTTATTCTCCAGGCAGGTCGGTCCTGTGCTATTACATCGCCGGGGAAGGGTCTTGTGTGCAAATATTGGAGTTAGACATGGCCGGGAATCGAACTCGGGGACGCCAGGTTGCGTAGACAGCGCGCGGTGCGTGCAACACTGAGCCCACTGCCACCACCCATGAAAGCAATGTTATACAGCGCTCGCATTAAAACCACCAATTTCCATAGATAACCAGGACACCGTGTGTGTGTGTGTTTGAGCAAATTGTTAACATTCTGCCCGTGTCACCTTGGCAGGTCTAATTACGGGGGTTCAATAAGTTTTGAAATTGAGCCGTACGCTGGGACGCCACAACATAAACCTTAACCGTGCTTTGTTTTAATAGGGCTTCCCTGTAATATAACAATTTTATGAGCCTATAGAAATGTTTGCCCAGGCACATTTAGCGTATGCAAAGATCTCGCCAGCTGTAAAAAAAAAAGTTGTTATGGATTGCTGCAATATTTTGCTTACCATTATTTTTGGGTTAAGTCATAATTTATATGCAGACTGCGAGGTGCGGGGATCGTGCGAATGACGTCGTTTTAAAGTGAGGTCTTTTAATTTCCGCTCGTGAAATGTCCTCTTCGCAAGCCTTAAGCCTCGCCGCTGTTTGTCGCTGCCACTGAAAGGTTTTGCAAATTAAACCAAAATGAGGCCTCTAATTAAAAGACACGCACAGAAACTTAACAAGGCAGGCTTGAGATCTATTAGAGGGGAAGAAAAAAAAACCCTCTCCAAGTCGTTAATCATGCGAGCGAGACAGAGAGGAGACCGTCCCTGATTTACTCAGTGTTAGCGTGATGAAGTATGATCAAACAAAACCCCACGACCCGCACGGCCGTAGAGAGGCCCTCATCCAACAGTGGAGTGTCAACAGGGCCGTGCAAGATACACGCTCGCATCAAAGGAAACACAACGGACGTGAATATGGCTCTTCGCGAACTTGCATTGCAATTTCTCGAAAGAAAAAAAACACCGACGTAATGAAAGTGACCTTCTAAGAGAAATGCTGTGCAATTTTGTTTCTTCATATTACCAATGAGAAATAGGAAGAATTATTTCACCGGGCTACTCTGGATGCATAAATGTAGCTAAGTGTCTGTGATGAACTCTCTGATTGAAATTCTTGACCCATAATGCTTCTCACCCAATATTTTTCCTGGCTAAGTAAGGATGTCTCTGAAAAACTGATTCCACTTTTCAAATATTAGATGTCCTCGTACACTCTGTATGTGTGGACGAAAACCTTTGGGTTCTGAAAGAAACAATTACTTGGGCCTAAAATTAAAGTTTTCCGTAAGATATATTTGTTTCATCGCAGAATAACAAATAACAGTAGATTCTTTACATCTATTAATAAATGGATCATTCACATGCCTATTCATCATCATCGGAATTGCTTGCAGCACGGCAAAGTGGGTTATAAGTGGGGCCACATTTCAGCCACCAAGAAAATAATTCTGTGCCCAGCACACCACATCCAGAGTATAATTCGATACGGCTGTGGCTACTACTCATCACGTGCCACCTACTTCGGTCTACCGGCGACCCGGAACATATTTAATGAAAAACTAAGCCTTGGACTTACATAGAGACTCACAAAAATACGTGGAGACTCATAGACTTGCATAGAGACCCATACACCTACATAGGGACCCATCGACTTACACAGGGCGAAATTTCTGCCAGGTCCGTCTGGATTAGCGACCCAGCAAATATATCCACACTTGGCACACCACATCGAGTATACTTTCCAGTCTGGCCGTGACAATGACAGTCGTCATCTTGCTTACTCCTGTCTGCCAGAGGCCAAGGAAATATTCCGTGAGAAAGTATCAAGCCCTGGGTATGAAGCAAGAGAAAAAGCGATTCCACGAATTGCTCATCACTGTCACTGAAAATGTGGCAGTGCGATGACGAATGTTAACTCCCCCTGCCTGGTATGTAGGAGTGCGTGGGTTCGATCCCGACCCTGAGGCCTGTATTATTTGCAGAATTACATGTTCTCCCCATGGTCTTGTGGATTTTTCTCCGGGTCCTCTGGTTTTTCCTTCCACATTTAGAATCAGCATCACGCGTTTAGAGTATTTGGCTCCTAAACAGTTCCTAGTAATAAGCCACTTCGTTCAATGATCATTTGTGACCAGGTCGCTTCTGGAAAAGAACCATATAGCTCAATAGGCCTTATCTGGGAATTTTTTGTTAAAAATAATGAGTTAGTTAGCTTTGGACTGACTGCTGGTCAAGTGTAGCTGAGGCACACCAGCTTACCTCAGCCTCGCCAACGAATGTAAATCAGACCTTTTCACTGCCGTCACGACGCTGGGTCTCATCTCTGAGGCCATTAATGAATCCCGAGATGAGATGTCCCCATGCGCCACTTTGGCTGCCTGCGAGCATCTCCGCCACCGGAACTGGAGAGTAATTTGACAGCACGGACCGCTTCTCTCTCCCGTCAAGACGCATCTTCCCCGTTGCCATTCGTGTCTCCGGACGATGATAATGATGACGTTGATCGCGATGATGATTATGCTGCAATTAAATTAAATTATTGTAATTACTGTTTGTGATGAATTGATGATGTGATGGTTATTAGTATTATTAAATTGAATTTAATTAAATGATTCTGTATTTATGAATGTCTATTCGAAATTGATGATGATGGTGATGACAATTATAAATATAATGATGATGATGAATATAATACTGGAAATGAATTAAATAATACCAATCATGTCTCTGATTATGGTGATGTAATTATCCTACTCGTGTAGAAACCAGTTACTAGTATCCCTGAATAATCGGTCACTACACTAGCTTTCAATTAAATATTATGTCTACGATGATATTGTCCTGCTAGAAATTAGTCAAATAATGGCAACTCTTTGGAATCATGATGTTTTCACAATATAGGGTATCGTGATTATATAATACCATGTTGTTGTTATTATTATTGTCATTATCTGCGTGTGTCCGACCTCGTCAGATCTCTAAAGCTGAGCAGAATTGAGCCTGAAACATCACTTGGGAGGAGAACCTTCATTCGCATTACAGGTTGTCGTGATCGGCTTCTGCTGGGCTAAGTGGTGGGCAGCAGAGGGCAGTGCACCAACATCCACTGTTGTACCGTACTTCTATTGCCTCCACGTCTGTACTCTCCCCCCCAAACAAACCCTCCATACCGACCAGCGCAGTGCATTGCGGTCAAATGAACCTCGCAATCTGCACGGCGTAGGGAGGCCTTCATCCAGCAGTGACCGAGGGTTATACATTAAATATTTTTCGACCGACAGTGAATGAGCACGACGGACATTATTGTTATACACATCATGTAGTTAAGTGAATTGAACATTTTATTGAACTTCAATCCGATTTATATGGCGACCACCGGCCAATACCGCTTATTTCGGCAGTCAAATACAGCGCTGACAAATGACACGCGGGTAAATAAGACGTCTGGAAATTGCAGTCAAGAAAAATATGTCGGCTTCCCCTACGATTGCGAAGTGGTGTAATGGGTTGATAGCAAAAATGGAATTCAGAAACATTTGAGTGTTTGGTTGTGTTCTTTTGTTACGTTCATATCAAGAGGTATTTCCTCCCCCCCCCCATAGAGGAATTCAACGGTAATATAAAAATGACAGCTTGTAAGGATGAACCTCTACTTTTTTTTTCCAAGAATAAAATAAAATAATTTTGGAACATCAAAACAAATCGGGGTGAAAATATGGCAAAGGCAATTTAGCAAAAAAAAAACCAATTGCCTAAATTGTACGGCGCAAATGTTTTTCATCTCCATCATCCGCGTCCCAATTGTAATTTCTGGCGGTTGCAAAAAAAACCCGGAATGCTTCACTGCAAAGCCTTTAATGTTTGTAACGAGCTAAAATACCACTTCACGCGCCTCCACACTGGGTCAAGTTGGGTCATTTCAACTTGCCGAGTTAAATCGTGCAAGAGATCATAAAAAGTAGGTAAATAATTTTATATTTAAAATATATATATATATAATCTTTCTCATTTTAAATGTCAGCTCATTCAATAAATTACACGGATGGAAAGTACATTATATGATAATGGTCTGGAATAATGATGAAAGTATGTGTGCTTTACGTTTAAGAAAATGTATATGCTTCCTGATGCAATCCATGAGTATCCACTGCACATGTTTCACATCTGCCACACGTTCTACTCTTATTTCGATGACACAAAAAACGAAATAATATTTTCTTTTTCTTTTACCAGGTCAGGTACGACTGAGCTATGTAGCTCTTTTTCAGAAGCGACCTGGCCACAAATGGTTGCTCATCGAAGTGGCTTATCACGTGGAAATGTACTGCAGCCAAACACTCTAAACGCGTGATGTTGATTCTAAATGTGGAGGGAAAAACCAGAGGACCCAAAAAATTCCACGTGACCACGGGGAGAACATGCACATTCAAAATATACAGCAGGCGTCAGGGTCGGGATCGAACCCACGATCTCCTGTATACCAGGCGAGGTAGTTAACATCTCCCCACCGTGGCACCAATCTCAAATATTAAATAACGGACGGGGAGCGGTAGTGCAGTGTTTATCGCGGTGCGCTATCAACCCACTGACCCGGGTTCCATTCTCGCTCACAACCAACATCAGTGACGATTATCTGAGCCGGTCCTGGGCCTCCCCTAGGTGGACTCAGCCTCAAATGAGTATCTGGTGCGGTGTAGTAAACATCGCCACTGGGGAGACAAAGGCGGCCAGACGTGGTGCTGACCACCCACCCCCTCGTGTACCATTTCTAGCCTTCATAGGTGTTCGCTAACAACACTTTGCCCCAACAGTCTATTAAAGCTACACGGGGGATCTTTGTCTTTGATTCAATGCATTCTGATTCGTGTACCTTGCACACACGAGCAACGAGCGGCGCTACCTTTGACCCCAATGTAAACAAATGTATTGACTCTAACGCTCAGGATTTTATGCGCGCATTGAATTGTACGCGCGCGATAATCCATTTGTTATCGTTTTTGAAAATCAGACGCGATTGACATTTCGATGTGAGGTGTGGGATAATGGAGCAAACGGTACCGCAGCAAAAGCGTTCAAACTCAAGCAAAGAGAATCGATTCTAGAATCAAATCACCGCCACGAACCGCGACAATTCATCGATTCGCTAGAGCGTGCGTGGATCTTCCCAGCGAGGCTGAGCGAGTTTTTTTTTCACGCTAACTCCACGACACATTCGTTACCGTCGTCAGGCATGGTCCACTGCTGGATCGCAACGTTCCATCGGCACCTGCACGCGAGCTGATTTAATCGTTCCATCTCTATGATAGACGTCCTCTTGGGAATGATGCGGTTACAATGGTTTAATACATACTCTGCGTGTATCACTAAAAATCCTTTTTACGCCAATAAAAATTATAACACGTTGAAATATTATAATAAAGTCAAATTACATGTTTCGATATTTAAATAATTGGTTAATTACCACTGCAACTTTTCAGTTCTCGTCGAAGTTAGTTCCTGTTAAAGAAACAAGTCTGAGCAGGGAAAGAGTAAAATAAAACACAATATGTACCATTATTATGTTTTATACACTTAAACGAATTGGCAATGCCTGCATTTCTTCACCAACATTATCTAAATGTGGTTTTACGTTGGGAATTTTTACACATATATACGGTTCAATAAAAACGAGGCACCTACATTATATGACCTGAAAGTTTAAACTGCGCCACCTGCTACAAGTACTTTAATTACTGCGTAGAGAAGTGTGCATGTATAATTAACCAAGAACACCATACTCAACCACTGCACACACACTTACCTTAGCATGGCATAGGATTGAGACATATTGTTTAAGATTTCATGTAATTTCTACCGCTACCAACGCAGTATCACCAACAAATAATAAATCCGATTTTGAATAAATACATACACAGGTGCGGAACAGCAGCGTATTAAACAGGTACTATACGTGGCACGTAACAATTTGAATCTTGTGGCGGTACCCCGGGGTATCCATAGTCCGTGATGCAGTCGTTTTGAGTCTGTTGATGTTCGGCGATGCAGCAATCGACTCATCTCGACGAGCTGTGCACGATGCACCACTACGGTGCGTACCGCGAGCGTTCAGGGTTTCAGCGCAATCGTCCTCGCTGCGTTTCGACATCGCGGAGTGGCACTGATTTCGGATTCATTGGTACCCCAGTCGTGGAGTGAAGTACACCCCTGGAAAAAATTGTGTCCCAGAAATAAAATATTGAATTGCCTCGGCCCATTTTGTATGATTTGGTACCCCGGGGTACCGCCATAAGGATCATTTCCCAATTCCACCCCTCACATCATCCCGTTCATCACCCCCCATCACCCCCATCACCCCCTAGCGTCACCACCACCCCCATCGCCCCCTCACCCCCCACCCGCATTGCGAACTTTTGTCAACCCACTGCTTGGTGAAGGCCTCCCCATGTCGTATCAGTCATGGGCATAGTTTGACCATACTTTACCATGCTGATGAAGCTGATGAAGGGGTGGGGAGTGGGGGGGCTAAGCCCAGGACAGGTTCACATATGACTCTAAGAATAGATTTTATCCTTTCTGGCAATAAAACAGTTGTGTTAAGATGTTAAAACACCAAACTGAAACCTTTGGCAAGGAATCAAGTCTGCATTAACCACAATAATTGTGGTGAACATGCAAACCAAAAACATGCTCTGGTAGTACATGCATTGAAACTGATTGGTCCACACCAGAGACAGCTTTCTTTAGAGCCTCGTCTCAAACAGTGTTAGACCAGAGGACGCCAAAAGGCGAACAGCACAAAGACAATGCCACCATCAGGACATTGAGAGCTCGGTGGTGAGCAGCTACATCATGGGACCGCCCTTGCCAAAATCAAAATATAAGAATTAATTTTAATCTTACTGGCAATAAACAGTTGTGTTAAGATGTTAACACACCAAACTGAAACCTTCAGCAAGGGATCAAGTCTGCATTAACCACATATACACGTGGCGAACATGCAAACGAGAAAACCATGCTCTGGAATCGAACTCTGGCCACTGGTTTCATAGCGCAGTGCATGCGAACCGCAGCGCCACGGCTTCACGCCGCCGCCGTAGGTGGTTGTAAATGAAAGTTACGAAACAAAATCCGTCGGAATATATATATATTTTTTAATATTGAAGAAAAAGAGCTCCGACTACTTTATAACGGTCTGGTTTAAGGCGGAAATAGCTATAATAGAAGTCTCTAAAATTGAACTTCTTGAAAAATATATGGTTCAAAGGCATGCCAACAAAACAGCATGAAAAGTAATTTCATGGCTACTTCCTACCACGGGCACGGATATAAAAATGCCCCAAAGGATGAGCCAATCCAAAGCCTTTCCCAAAAACTCACTTTTCCCTCTCCCCACAACTTCGTGATTGCTATGTTTAGACGACAGATGAACCAATCCCCGGCTCAACTCTAAGATTGTGCTCGCCATCTTCAAGATCCTCGGTGGATTTCACGGTGTCTACCTATGCCCAGCCCTCTCATCTCACTCTACTCCCCTCCACGCACTTTCCTGCCTCTCTCGCTCATCTCACTCTACTCCCCTCCACGCACTCTCCTGCCTCTCCCCTC
>CM025640.2:2876464-2909267 GCA_014621495.2 Entosphenus tridentatus
ATTTTTTATTTTATTATGTTTTATTATTTTTATTATTTTATTACTTCCCTTCTACGTGACTTTACCGAAAAAAACCAAGAAGATGAATTCCTGCAGTCACGAAAGCTTTAAATCGAAATTGTTTTCTTTTTACCAGGTAAGGCCAACTGACCTATATAGTTCTTTTCCAGAAGCGACCTGGTCACAAATGATAGCTCATCACGTGGGAATTTATAAGAGCCAAATACTTGAAACGTGTGATGTTGATTCCAAATGTGGATGGAAAAACCAGAGGACCCGGAGAAGAATCCATGCGACCGTGTGGAGAGAGACACGCAGACTCCAAATATACAGCAGCAGACGTCAGGGTCGAGATCAAACCCACAACCCCCTGCATACCAAGCGAGGGAGTTAACATCTCGCCACTGCGGCGACCCACTACGCATTGAACAGATTAAGAGCTTGCGCACAGAATGGCATTTGTTTTTACCCAATGGAACATGCCTTCATGGAGGAATTCAATAAAACATTTAATTTAATTTATTTGGAAATAAATAATATACATGCTCTAAATCCTAAGTAATATGGTTATGTAAATTGCATACATGCACTACATACGGTACGATGTCACATATCCGACTAAGGTACCACAAATGCAGATGTTGGCAAAGGTGAGATGTGTGACCGTCTGTCGAAATTGACAGTTGTACAATCACGGCAGAAGCCAGATAAAGCCACACCTCATAAGAGGACAGCTCCGTTATAAGCAAGCAATGTTTGTCACCTGAGTGCCTGGCCTAATGACGGGTGGCCGTCACCCAATCTCCAAGCCCCCAGGCCACCTCCCACCTCCACGACTCTGAAGACACCGAGGAGAGCGCGTACAATCAAGTACGCATGTACGTTGAACTTCTTTCGCACCGTACATAGCCAACCGTACTCTTCGGAGGTGCGAGGGAAGGACAACACTTTAAGATGTTTTCTTGTTCATGTTTTTGTTTTTTGTTTGTTGCGGTTGCACCCGATTCAAGAGCCGAATGGCTCTTAAATGAAACTGAAAAACGGAAAATCGCCCAGACGGACGGAATCGTGGGACGCATGTAACGTAAAGTGCCAACGCCTCGATCTCCCTCGAACACAGCAGACGCCACCACCACGTACTCAGCTCTCCCCATGTTTGTAGTGTGCTTGCGTTAGAAGCCGCCCTTCAACTCCCTCTCCCCGGCGGGGGGAGGGCGATGACGACACGGGGGGGGAGGGCGATGACGACCCGCGGGGGGGAGGGCGATGACGACACGATGGGGGAGGTCGATGACGACACAGGGGGTGATGACGACACGCGGGGGATGGGTCGATGACGACACAGCGGGGCGATGACGACACGGGGGGGAGTCGATGACGACACGCGGGGGATTGGCGATGACGACACGAGAGTTGGGGGGGGGGCGATGACGACACGGAGGGGAGGGGCGATGACGACACGCAGGGGATTGGCGATGACGACACAGGGGGGCTCGATGACGACATAGGGCGACAATGACGACACGACAGTTGGGGGGGTCGATGACGACACGGGGGGCTCGCTGGCGACACAGGGGGCGATGACGACACGGAAAGGGAGGGCCGATGACGACACGGAAGGGGAGGGGCGATGACGACAAGGTGACCGCCTGCGTCACGAGTGGACGACAAGGGATGCGACCCAAGTGCGACTGTGGCCACGAGTCCCGGACCACGTGACGTTTTCGCATCGACCTGCCCTGCCCTGAGGTGTGTGCACGTGCGTATGTTGAACTTCTTTCGCACCGTACGTAGCCAAAACGTGCTAATCGAAGGTGCGAAGTTATAACCGGGGCAGCCTGCCAGATTCAAACCGCGAACCTCTGCAACTCGCTTGGCAGACGTACCGCATACCGTAATGCAATTAAGGCGGTGAGCCGATTGAGACGCGCTTAAATCTGAACCAAACTAATTTAAATACAATTTATCATAATTGCATTCAAGCTCAGGCCACCTGAGGAGACTCCACCAATAATTTGAGGCATCAACGGCAGGATCCCACGCACAATAGCGATGGCGTGGTTTCACTGCCTCCGCTCTAATGGCGTTATAAATAGCGCAGGAGTTCAGAAACCTTCACATTACCGTCCAATCTGACACCACTCCTGAAGGGGGGGGGGGGGGGTAACAAAAAAACAATCTCTCCGTTTCTTTTGAAAGTCAATTTGTAGAAATTAGAATTGACTGGGGGCTCATATTACTGTTGAAATTCAACACATTATCCCTTAATGGTACCATATGGTGAGGAAATTATATATATAAAAATACAGGTTATGAAATTCATGTATTTTTATTATTTGCTTAATTAAAGCTGCATTTGCATAATTCATTATTAAACATAGTCTATTCCTGCTGAATCAATTAATTTAGAATGCATTAATAACTACAACACACCGTTTAAATATATATAAAAGGAACGAGAAAATATCTGTGAAATTTCATAATTTAATTCCACATTCCCCCCCTCCCCCCCCAAGACATCGTGTATCCTCCGCACGGTGCCTTTATATTTTGTCCTCATTTTTACAAATTAACTAAACCGCAATTCTCATCCCGGACAACGGCAGACCCACCGCGGCTCACGCAACGCGTTCCGAACCCGGCGACCCGCGTCTGACACACAGCCCAGGGGCTACGGTCAACGTCCCCAGCGAGCGATGTCTAAACCAGGCAAGGTCCACTCGGCACTGCACGCAAACCAGACCCCCCCCCCCCCCGCACAATCAACAGAGTCCTTCATCCAGCAGTAGATTGACGAAAGGGGCTGCTTAAACTGGCACGCCGGGAGATCGGAGCGGGCCATTTATGTGCCGTGCGTGACACCACGGCAAATTCTATTCCATAAATTAATTTAAAAAAAACCGATCCAAACGAATGTCAACTTGAAGCAATAATTAACAACAACGACAGACTGCCATCTTAAGGTAGCTTGAAATCCAGATAATTAGAAATGCACTCGTGTCAATCTCCTTAAGGCATCGACTTGTCAACAACACTGCGGCAGCAGCAAACAACATAATGGCAAGTAAATAAGTTTCGGACAATGACCGTGAGGGCATTTTCTTTCTTTCAATGTGGCAAGTGACCCCTGGTGGCGCTAATTAAATATCGCTCGCGAGATAAACTGCAACAGCGGGCAAAGAGCGCTGCACACAATCGCCGCAGTCCGTCGCCACCGTCGGCAAAGCTTCCCGATGATGGGCCTTCTGCTAAATAACTCCACCGCTGGGCAACTCCGCAAATTACGCGCACTTACAACGTCAACATTTCTAAATCATCCCATGCGTGTTGAACTTCTCTCGCGCACCCTACGTAGCCAACCGTTGTTGATCAGAGTTGCGCGGGGAAGGAGAACAAACGAAAACACAAAGTTCAGTTCTAAAGAAATTAATTTTCTATTCAGATTTCAAAGTGCACAGCTCCGGTGGCTTCCTGATACCGGAAGGAGGAGCGTTCCAGACGGCCGCAGAAGCGCGTCCCGAAGCGCGCGATGCGGTGACCACCGTCTCCGTTCGATGGCCAAGCACAAAAGCAACCGCTGTCGAGGATGACTGGAGTTCACGCGATACTTCACGCACCTTGTCGAGATCAGCAAGGTCAAATGACACGCGCGGGCAGCCCAGTTTGGCGACCCCCCCCCCCGCCGGACGAGGGCCTGCACACTTCGTGCGGGCCGTGGCGGTCGGGGCCTTATCTGCCGGGTTGCAGCTCGACGCGGTGCGGGAGGCGCATCGGCGCGGCGTCACAGAAGTGCAGTACAACAGCAGCGGATGTCGCAGCGCTCGGCGAACGCGCGTGTGCGTTTCGGGGACGAATGCGAAGATCGTCCACGCGGGAGCACCGAAGCAGCATCGTTGACGTTCCGTAATACGGAATGGAAATTATTTGAATCATTCGTTTTCCTGTAACTTTCCAATGGAATTATTGCAAACAAGCCCCACCCCCCCCCCCCCCAAAAAAAAACAAAAACGCGTGTACACAAGCATGTGACGATGACGCCGCCGGCATTCCACGTAAATTGTTTCAACAATTGTTTCAACAATTTTACGAGCGATCTCGTTTGCTGTGTTTGTCGAACATTTAGCCAAGTTTAATACGGCTAGAAGAAGAAGAATAAGTGATTAGGTGCGCTAAGCACTGACATGCATAAACGAATGGCATCATGCTCCTAAGCTAAAGGGCAAAGCAACCCTCATGTTGGGTCCTAAATTATCATTAAGTGCTGCGGCCTACCGCCAAGCGTTGCTTTATGCAAAACGTGCCCTATAAAGGCGCCGTGTAATAGATCGGGCACCACTCTCTGCTAATGGCAACCTTTTCGGCAATAATCCCCCACAATATAGCGACGGAACGTGTTCACGTCGTTTTTGTCTTGCACTCAACTCCTGCCGGCTCGGTTGCAGAAGCGCATCTTCTGCGGCCGTCTGGAATGCCTCTGCCTTCCGATATTAGGAAGCCACCCGAAGCTATGCACTTTTAAATCATCCGGATTGAAAACTCATTCCTTTATAGTTGATTTCTGTCGTCCTTCCCCGAAGGCACCTCCGATTAGCACGGTTGGTCTACGCGCGGTGCGAAAGAACTTCAACACGCAAACACCCATGCACATTGGGATGTTTGAGAGATACATCCAGCAGCTGACTGACGAAGGGGGGCCTGCACCGGAACGTGTACATGTTGACGTGTGCTCCCAGCGTGGCCACGTGGTGCCCCCTTTTCCCTTCCCGACTCCGCTCGCTGCCAGTCAACAGAAAGCAGATAAATAAATAGTTGTACTCTACTATGTTCCGACGGCTATGCTACTCATCATACTCAATCTACGCTGATGAGTACGGTACTGTCAAATAATTCCCACGATCCAAACAGCACGTGGGGGTCCTCATCCAGCAGTGGATTGAGAAAAGGGTGGCGGTGCATGGACATTTTTCTAAAGTTCCTGGCTGCATCATGACTAAACTAAACTATTGTTGTTTTTACCAAGTAAGGCTCACTGAGCTATGACGCTCTTTTTCAGAAGCGCCTTGGCCACAAATGATAGCTCAACGAAGTGGATTATCACGTGGAAATGTATAGCAGCCAAATACTCGAAACGCGTGATGTTGATTTTAAATGTGGAGATAAAAAACCCGGAGGACCCAGAGAATAAATCCACGCCGCCACTGGGAGAGAGAGACACGCAGACTCCAAATATACAGCAGGCATCAGGGTCGGGATCGAACCCACGACCTCCTGTATACAAGGCGAGGTAATTAACATCTCGCCACCGTGGCTCACAGTGGCCTGCTTCTCCTACATGCGGTGTGTCGATTAAAACTGATTCACACACTCGCGAAGAATGTCAACTGAATTGTGTGTGCGCGAGAATAGATTATTTCCAATTCGTGCAAATCATACGGTGGATGCAAATTATATGCTTGTGTTAGACATGGAAATTGCATGCCTAGGTAAAGCGTGAAAAAAATATGTTAATGTGATGTATGAAAATAATATGCAAATATGACAGGTGAAAAGAGCATGAGAAACAATACAAAAGAGACAGAATAAAAGAGAAAATGCAGTACAAAAGAGACAGTTAAAACGAGGCATTAACGAATTGAAAATTGAATGTAATTACATTACAACTCTGATACGTGACAATTCATACAATCGCTGGTGGGTTTTGGTGGGGGTCTAAACCGTGACGTTCACGATGGGGCGACAGTCTATGACTGCGTCTCTCTCTCTCTTTCAAAAGAAAAATCCACAATTGCCCAATGTGTCTGTAAAGCATTCTGAGGATGCAGTCACATTGAGGAGGCAATATAAGACTCGCGTTGTAATTGTATATATCGTACGGAGGCCACAAAAAAGTGTGTGGCCCAGTCGCCGGCCATCTGCCAGAGCTCACCCTCCCCAAAGAACGTTTAACCTCCATGTCGTGTCTCCGGTCAAACTTTACGAAGGGAAATCTTTATTTTTAGCGCCGTTTCTCCCGGTAGTGCTGCTGGAGCCATGTTGCGAGATGAAGGATCACCCCCATGCACCCCCCTCCCCCCCCTGCTCCCCCTCCCCTGTGGACCCTCATCAAGAAACTGACCCAGAAGAAGAACCCACAAAACAAAAGTTCTACCAATCAAAACACGCGGTTGTTTTTTTTTATGTATGTCACGCACGGCCCTTTTCTCAATCCACTGCTGGATGAGGGCATCACCACACCGTGCGGGTCGCGACGGTGGCTTGGCTGTACCCGTGCGTCGTGCCGGTCGGTGCCCGGGATTGGCGAATGTGGGGACGCGCATCGACGCGGCAGCATAGGAGTACAGTCCAGTGCGACGATGGATTCTGATCCACCGACCTCTGCTGCCCTGCCACGTTAGGCCAACAGCCAATACAATGTTTCACACGCAGCGATGTACCCATCCTCGCTCTGCTCAGGCTCAACGCTGCTTGGCTTTAGAGATCGGATACTATACGGCGCTGTTCATGTGATTTGGTCATCGTAGGCGCAAGTCAAATCAATTTTCTTTTATTGCCAATCAGTAGATGCTGCTCCTTTGTGTCGTATAAACGTAATTTGGCCCCTGTCGATCATCCGATATAGTTATAGATTATGGCCATGAATGTGATGGCTCGGCTGAAATCCGTTTAAAAACAGCAATGTGTAAACTGAGCTCAGACCATCAGCCCACTCAATATACAGTCATTCGTAACGTGGTCTAATCATGGGTGGCCACGTGGACTCAATTCGAGAATCTTGGTGGCATTGGCTCATTGCTTCAACATTGCTTCAACAACATTGCCATTATGAGCTCCCTGGAGCGCCCAGCTACCTCATTATGCGAGAGGGCTTTACAAACACAGCCAGCCCCTGACTCGGAGACAAATGAGCGTAGCCAGTGGTGTTTGCTAGCCCACTGGGGGCCATAAGCGTAATTCTTTTGGGTAGTCACCTCCCAAATTCATGAAATGCTAGTGAGATTACAGAAGTGATGCTGTGTACAAGAGATGGAGTGAGCCGATAGATGCATAGGCAAACATGAAGACTTTTTATGTTTATTAGGATTTGAATTTGAGCTGATATTTTGACGCATTTCTACATTTTTATTCATCTAGGTTTCCTCTGAGCTGCTTGGGGGCTCTGCGCTTTCGCTCGGTTGGCTTACCCTGAGCGCCTCGAATGGGCGTAGCACCTTCAAGACAATGTGAATCTTCCACCTCGAGGTGCGTCTCTGGTGCTTAGGGAAATTCACAAAGCAGCGGTCGGCCGATGAAAGCGTTAAAGAAAGGAAAAAAGAAAGGACAAGGCAGATGTTTGCGTCCCAACTTCGTTGTGCGCCGGGTAAGCATTGTGCGTAAAGGGGAGACATTTACGCTCATTAGCGGGCAGCAGCGTGCACCTGGGAAACGATAAAATTTATCATCGCATCAGCAGCCGTGCCTTACGATCGCACGCACGCGCGCGCGCGCACGTCATGTGAGTGCCCGCGCTTGTCCAATCAGCATTTATTAATAGGTAACAAACATAAAAAAAAATTATAATAAAAAAAAACCCTCAAGGTAATTATAATGACGCAGTGAAGGACTCTCAGCTGAAGAAACTGACAGCTTCGCAGTTTTTTGTTCCTCTTCTTTTCGCGATGCGGTTTTCGCGTTTCTTACTTTTTTGCTTGTTTGTTGACGCTTTCAGTGTTGGCACGCGCGGACGCACGCCCGGACACGCGCGCGTCGTGGGATTAGCGGGCCGAAGCGGTGGTCACTCGGGACGGTGCTGGCATCGCAATGCCACACATTATATATTTTGTAATATTTATAATGAAGAAAATAAAAGGTCCACACGCGCAAAGCATTTTCCTACACGTTGATGCCATGGGATTTATGCGTTTGGTTGTACGTCCCCAATATAATTACGCACCCATACCTGACACTCGTGCATCCTATAGATAATGCATGCGTGACTGTACACACGTGTGTGTGTGCGTGCGTGCGTGCGATGGGAGCGGTGGCGCAGCGGGTCTTAGATCTCGCTTACGCTGACTCGGCATGAAATGTGTACTTAGAGCATTGTGTAGAAACATCAGTAGTGGGGAAGACAAAGGTGGTCGAGCGTGGTGGTAGCCTTAATTTATACTCGCTAACAGTAATTGCCCCAACGGTATATGTAGGCAAAAGGGGGATCTTCATCATGGTGTGCATGTGCATGAAGGTTTATCTGTGCTTGTGTGTGTGCATCTCGCCTAGGTCGACTCAGCCTCAAATGAGTACCTGGTTTCGGTGTGTAAACATCGCCACTAGGGGAGACAAAGGCGGTCGGGCGTGGTGTTGGCCACCCACCCCCTCGTGTGCCGTGCCGGCCTTCGTAGGCGCTCGCTAACAGCACTTGCCCCGACGATCTGTTAAGGCTACACGGGGGATCTTTGTCTTTGTTTCGTGTCTCTGCGACTCCCCAGCATCCCAGGGAGTGCGTGTCGGTCAAATTAAGCTCCCCTGGCAGGCACCATCGGCTGCGCGACTGCAGTATTAATTATCGGTGGGTTGGCGCCTTACTGACAGAAGCTACTCCTGGGATGGGAGCACGGTTTCTGGGGACGTGGGGAGGATGTGTGGGAGGTTGCCGGGGGGGTTGAAGGAGGAGGGAGACGTGGGAGGGGTTGTGGTGGGAGAATAGGGGGCACCTCCATTACCGCCGGCTCTGATTACATTAAATATTCCACAGGTCAAAGGCATCTTTTTACTGCCCTTTATCAATCCACTGCTGGATGAAGGCCTCCCCATGCGGTGTTAAGTGAAGGGTGGTTGCCTGAGCGTACTTCACCAATGCTGGCCAATGAGGCTTGGTGGATGTGGGGTGGGGGCAGGACCAGTTCATATATCACGCGGCACTGAGTGTTAGCTGCACCTGGAAATCAAACTCAGGTCACCGGATTCATAGCGCAGTGCGTTAACCAAGGCACCATCCATCACGCCATTAATATTATTGTGTGTGTGGGCCCTGTTGAACGGTGACCCGTGTTCGATTCCCACTCACGTCAACACCAAGTGACGATTATCTGAATCGGCCCTGGGCCTGCCCTAAGTTGACTCAGCCTCAAATGAGTAGCCGGTTCGGTGTGTAAACATCAGCAGGTTCTCGTCAACAGACCTATCCCCAACAGTTTGTTAAGGCTACCTGGGGGATCTTTGGATGTGTGACCCATTTCGCACACGTGCGCGCCCGTGCGTGCGTGCACGTAGACCGATCTCATAAAATACTTCCTCAGCGCGAAATGAATAAGAAATAAGCGGCCGGGACAATCAATAGCCGCCTGATATTCGTGCCGCAACTTGACAACAAGCAACATGAATTAATAACGCGCAAGATTAATCGGGGCAGTGCACGCGATAATCTGGAATGCTGCGAGGCTTTATGTGAAGAATGGAAACTGGCTCTTTTCCCCGAGGAAAAGCCATTAAGCTTTCAATGGTATTATCATTGCCCCACTGTGCATCAAGATTCAAATCATGCGCGCTCCTCAAAATACCAACGTCGTTTTAATGCCGGTTATTCGCATGATGTTTACGGTCATTCCCATTCTGCCCCCCCACCCACCACTGCCACCCTCGGTCGTGTTAATCGCAGCACCGTTAAATGTTTATGTCGAAAGGGGTTTACTTTATCTACTGCTGCGTAGTGCTACAATTCAATTTTGACGATCCGTGGAAATTCATTTAACAAAAAAGCTGTGGTTGTTTTTATATGCCCTGTGTATATGTAACAGAATCAAGCGGGGAATGTTTGGTCGATCGCAAGGCACATAAATGTGTGCTCTGTCACATTATTCTGCTGAGGCTGTAGTAAAGTGCAAGAATTCAGATTGTGTGTGAGAATCGTGTATATTGCTAAACAAGATTTTAAAAAATGTTGGGAGGGAAACCATGGGGAGATCACGGCAGAATGCGGTACGTATAGTACCTGCATATCACAGCCCGCATCTGCAAATACTCGTTTTCCCAGGCAACCTTCCCATACAAGTAGGGACCATGGCTCAACCCAGCTTTATATTCCCGCGACTGGATGAGATGGAGCCCATCTCAGGGCGATTTTGCCCTAAGCAACAACAACAAAGGATGTATCCAAAATCGACAGCGGTGGCAAGGTTTTACGCGACCTCAGGTGTTTGTTGGGATCACGGGTGATCGGTCATTAAATCAGTTGGCTCAGGTGCGCCCAATGCAATTAAAGCACGCTCAGTGGAAAAGTTGAGGAGGTCTCAATTTCATTGACCCGACCCACCCGAGGGCTGTTCTTGAGCATAACCCCAATAACGGGCGCGTAGGGACCCGGGATCCACGCCGGGGCTTTAAGAGGCTTCACAGCCCAAGGGGGAGGGCTCGAATTTGTTTGGGGCCACAAATAAAATATTACAGATTTCCCTCGATTTACGCGGTAAATGCGTTCCGAACGGCGGGGGTGGGGGGCGAAGGGCACAAACGGGAAACAAACTACACGAGACGGCCGCCTGCCTGGTGGCGCGTACGGTACACACACAGCGTTGTCCCACGTCCGACCGCTTAACCGCATTTCAGTGAATTCAGACCGCGTAACAGAGAGGAGCTTTGGGTAGAAATATATGCTAGCCACGTATATATGTGACACTAAGTCGCAGAAGCCGAACCCGCATAAAGCAAGGGGAACCTTTATTATACACTGCTTTAAAATGGTTGAAATGCAATACTGTAAGCATTATGACAAATCCTACACAGGTGATTTGGCAATTAATGCCAAAGAATCCCCGATGTGCATTACTAGTAGTTACGTGGCCAAACCAGAATAGATTCGTTAATTTGAATTTTATCTTTATAATCGGTAGTTTAAAAAAACAGAACTAAAATAACCAAGGCGAGTGACAATTGAGCGTTTTGGCTGGCATTGTGGGTTATGGTGGTGCTAAAACAGTCAAAGGTTAGGGAAGGAATATACAGTCCTGGGCCCCCATCGTATTTCATTCGGCCATGCCCATGTTGCGTTGGCTTGGCGATTGGGCCGTTAATTTGAACCCAGGAATGCATTTACAAGGTAAGGAATGCCCTCTTTCTTGGCATAAATAAATAAGTACGACCACAAAAACCAATTTTCCAATAGATTTCGGCGAAGCGCGTGTTCACGTGGGTACAAATGAAAAAAGAAACGAATCCGCAGGACACCGATTTCGATTAAATGTATGCAAGTGCCACGGGGTGGATGTGTGGTCACGGGAGGCAGATAAGACGTTTGTGGGGTTAAGTTGGACAGTTTTTTTTATATATATAAACGAGCAATCGCCATTAATAATCACCCTGTCATTGGTTAAGTAATTGCCAAGTGTACTGATAACTCTGGAATGGACACACCTGGGATATCCCACACTGCAGTGGTACTTTGCAGAAACTCTATTATTAGATTGTGATGCTGACAGCCGAGTGAAATGTTTTTTTTTTTCCCCTAAGGGGGGAGGAAGAGAGAGGAAATTAAGGTAAAAACAGACAAAAGCTTATCCCCAGTGTCGATGCATGAAAGCTCGTGCGCAGGACGCTGGCGCAACGGTGAAGCCGTTCGCACCGCCGCACTCGCAATCATCCAGAGGTCGCCGGTTCGATTCGATCTCCCGGTGCGGCAGTAAAAAAAAAACATGGTGCAAGTTTTCTTAGATCGCACGTGCATAACCACCACAGTGAATTCGATCGCCAGGTCACGTGTGGTGGAGTCAAACGTCGGTTTCGTACTTGCCACCATTTTCCAAGATGTCTGGCCAGCAAGAAAGAGTAGGCCGAATTACCTTCGAGTGGGGCTGTCTGGAGATCCAGTCTAGTGGAGGCCCTTTCCGCTAGCAGTGGCACGAGCAAGCTATTGTCAGGGCTGCACCTTTACCTTTTACACACCCTCCGATTAGCACGGTTGGTTACGTACGGTGCGAAGGAAGTTCAACACACCCTAACAACCATGCCCACCGCAAAAACAAACCCCTCGCTCGAATTATCAAAACCCCTACAGAATGGAATGACATCTCGTGACGCGGGAACACATCAAAGATTAATTCTATTTTTCCACAGGTTGTTATTGCAATCGATTTTCTAGTCTTTTCATTTAACCCCGCTTTACATGTTTAAAGCTGGAAATTACAAACGAGCCCTCCCAGAATTCTCCTCCCCCCTCCCCCCCACGTTGGCAACGCGAGCATCGTGAAATCATCTGCCCAATTGTCTCATTAATACGAGTTATTCTTTGACGTCTTCTGTGCAGAGGCCTTTTCGAGGCCTGCGTGATAAAAGAAAAAAATTAAACCCGTAAAAACAAAGTTTTTCACTATAAATCCTTTATATGCGTGGCGGCTAGAGTCCTCTCGTCCTCTGTCTTGAGATGGCTGCCACCTATGGGTCAGATGATTGGCTGCCACCATTAAGCAATTGGTAATTAAATATAAAAAAAATTGCCTAAAAAGTGTACAATTTTGGAAAAAACTTTTCACGAAAATAAATTGTCACGCACAACTAGTCTGTGTGCAAAATGTCAGCTCGATTGGATCACGGGAAGTGGGTTAAAAAACGACCGAAAGATTTGCACGGTCGTAAGCGTGCAAGCAAGCAAGCACGCAAGCAAGCAAGCAAGTGAACTTAATATAAAGGATTTAAAAACATCAAATTCTTGAAGGGAGTACCGCTGCTGCTGCTGCTGCCGTTGAGAGCACGCGCCAGACTTGCGAATCCAGAGGCCTCCGCTTCGACGCTATCTCCCGGCGTGGCAGTTTGTATAAATCCACCAATTAATATAAATCGACACATCCGCAGTCAGTCGATAGATGGTCGCATGTGGATGGAGTAAAGTGTGGGTGGTCCCACTTCTCTCAAAGCGTCTGGCCTGCGTGGAAGAGAAAAGCTAACGTACCGTCTAACGGGCGAGGGGCTCTGGAGGGTGACCTCGAGTGGGAGACCCTCCTGCCAGCAGGGGCTTCAGTAAGCAGTTGCAAGGCTCCACCTTTGCCTTCAGAAGGTCCCGATTTGCAATGTTGTCGATTTAAATACCCTCTTAGACGGGTTTCCTAGAGCTCCCTCATACCCAAGGCCCTTGCAGTAGCTGCGGTGTGCGCGAATAATTGCAGGGCTCCCACTTTTGCCCTCAGAAGGTCCACATATGCAATAATGATTGATCGTTTGCCAATACAGTATCCTACAAAGCAGCTGTTTCCATGGCAATATCGTTTTTTTTATTCCTTTGCACTCGGCCTTTGTAGAAACATTGGCTGCAGACCTGTGAACAGACCTTTTTTTGTTTCATGTTTTTTCTTAGTCTTTGACATTCCGTGAACTGAAAAAAAAATGGAAAGCTGATGCAGGAACGTGTGTAATTCATCCCCTCTCCTTAAACAAAAACAGAAGGGTAATAATAGCACGAATAAAAACAAGCCGGAGAGAATGCCGCACACACTGACAGCGATTTGAATAAAATACAATTATTGAAAGCGTCAGAAATAATGTAGCACATACATTATTCATGAGAAAGCTATAAATAAAAACAGCACAACCTTGACCCCTGCTATAAAACAAGCGAAGACTTTGATCTTATAACCATAGCCAGAACATCGCTGCTAGTGCTGCTTCATTAAATATATCTCTGCCTGTGGGTCTGAATGTATGTGTGGGGAGCGGTGGCGCAGCGGTTAACACGCTGCGCTATGAACCTGGCGACCCGAGTTCGATTCCCGCTCACGGCCAACAGCAATCACGATGTATCTGAACGGGCCATGGTCTTCCCCTAGGTCGATTCAGCCTCAACCCAGTACCTGGTGCGATGTGTAAACATCGCCACTCGGGAGACAATTGCGGCCGGGTGTGGTGCTGGCCACCCACCCCCTCGTGTGCCATTCCTTCATAGGTGGTCGTAAAGCCTATATAATGTTTTTTCAAACGTTTTAATGCTGCAGGATGACTTATCCGTCTGCGCTACGACGATGACGACGATGGTGATGCGCGCGATCTCCGAAGCCTCTTTTCTGCGGTGGTTTCTTCGACGAGAGACGGAATGTTTTAAAAAAATAAAAACATGATTTATGATCGACATTACTAATTCCCCCCCCCCCCTCCAGCCTAATTCCGCCGAGTCCATCACCGACAGCGGCGAGCCACGTGAGGTTGTATTTCACCGTGCAGCCATCAACGCCGCCCCCCTCTCACTATGGCACACTCGGCCTCTGGTCGGAGGCGGAGGGGTGTGGTGCTCTGACAGATCTTCGGGCCCCACACCCCACTTCCATCCTCCAGTTCGTTATTCGGGAGGGTAGCCGCGGAGTTCAACTCGGGGTCAGCGTCCGACCTGCCCATCTGTCCCAGCCCAGCTGGAGAACACAATTATCTCAAGTGGAGGATCTGAGGAGCAGGAGAGAAACGCAGCGGCGTTTGGGAAGATCGCCGCAGGATGTGCGGCTGGCGGTCGGGGTTATGCGGGGGTGAGCGAGGCTGTTAGGAAATGTAAATTTATCTCTTTTTTTTTATTTTTACGCACGGGTAAAAATAATGTGCCGGCTTCGTCACGAGCCAAGCCGCTATACCTTGTGAGTCCAATCGTTGATGTACTAGGACAGTGTTCGAGGGGTGATTCTTTATGTGTTACTCTGTGTCAGCGGCGCTCCGCCCCACCCCCCCCAACCCCTCTCCTTTGGCTGCCACTCCATCGCCAGTCTCGACCACGGGCCCATCGTCCATCCCTCCTAGGTGCGTGTCGCGCGGAATCACCTCCGTGTCCTTTCCTATTGAAGTGCAGCATTGAACTGAACGTGAAAACACGGTGTTTAGACTCGATGCGTAAACGAATGCGACACACCACCACGTACGCAATTCACGTTAATCTCCAAGTAAAACGCAGTGCATTATTCATATTATGTCGACAACAAAGACAAACACCCCCCCCCCCCCCGTGCAGTCTTAACAGACTGTAGGGGCAAGTGCTGTTAGCGAGCACCTATGAAGGCCGACAGGGCACACGAGGGGGTGGGTGGTCAATACCACGCCCGGCCGCCTTTGTCTCTCTAGTGGCGATGTTCGTGCGGTACTCGAGGAGGCCCAACACCGGTTCAGAGAAGCGTCACCGGTGTTGCTGCCCGTGAGCGGGAATCTAACTCGGCTCGCAGCTCGTTCGCTGCTGCGCTAACCGCTGCGCCACCGCTCACCCCACCACGTCGCCCCCCCCCCCCCCAAAAAAAAAACACAACGCGCAGTCAAACGCGTCCCGTTGTTGCGCACGCATCCACGTGCTGCTGTACGGGGGGCAACACACTCCACGCTGCTGCTGCGCCTGCTGCTGCTGCGCCTGCTGCTGCTACTGCTGCTGCTGCTACTGCTGCTGCTGCTACTGCTGCTGCTGCTACTGCTGCTGCTGCTACTGCTGCTGCTGCTACTGCTGCTGCTGCGGCTGCTGCTGGGGCTGCTGCTGCTGCGGCTGCTGCTGGGGCTGCTGCTGCTACTGCTGCTATGATTGTTGCTGCTACTGAAGCTGCTCCTGCTGCTGCTGCTACTGTTGCTCCTGCTGCTACTGCTGCTGCTGCTCCTGCTGCTGCTGCTGCTGCTCTTGCTACTGCTGCTGCTGCTCCTGCTGCTGCTGCCGCTCTTGCTACTGCTGCTGCTGTTGCTGCTGCTACTGCGGCTGCTGCGGCTGCCGCTCTGCTGCGGCTGCTGCTGCTGCTACTACTACTGCTCCTGCTGCTGCGGCTGCTGCTGCTGCGGCTGCTGCTGCTGCTGTTGCTGCTGCTGCAGCTGCTGCGGCTGCTGCTGCTACTGCTGCTGCTGCGGCTGCTGTTGCTGCTGCTGCGGCTGCTGCTGCGGCTGCTGCTGCTGCGGCTGCTGCTGCTGCGGCTGCTGCTGCTGTTGCTACTCCTGCTTCTGGTGCTGCTGCGGCTACTGCTGCTGCTGCGGCTGCTCACCCGAGTCCGTGAGAATCTCGTCGTGAAGCGACGTGCGCGAATTGAAATCTCACGCTGCACGGAATTGCAAACGGATAAGAGAGGGCGCGAGTTGAACGAGGAGGAATCTGCGTGGCTTAGCCGAGGGAACCGGCATCACCGGAAGCACCCAGCCCATCAGCCCCCCCCTCCTCCCTCCCCCCCTCCCTCCCCCCCTCCCTCCTCCTCCGCCACATCAGCGCCCGCGTCTCAATAGGATCGTGGATGGCCGCTTCCCTGCTGCGGCAGACCCGCTGCGCTTAATCTCACCCCACCCCAACCACGAGGCAGTCTGTTCCGTCGCTGCGGAGGGAATGTCCGGCTCCGAACGGGGGTATCCCCACACCCCCCCACCCACCCCCCACGTAATCTCCCGCTCATCCTCCCTCTCACATCCACCTTGCCGCCTCCGCCTCCTCCCCAAAGACGAAGATCCCCCGTGTAGCCTTCAGAGACTGTTGGGGCAAGTGCTGTTAGCGAGCAGCATCCGTGAAGGCTGGTACGGCACACGAGGGGGTTGGGTGGGCAAACGCCACGCCCGGCCGCCTTTGTCTCCCTAGTGGGGATGTTTACGCACCGCACCAGGCACTCATTTGAGGCTGAGTCGACCTAGGGGGAGGACCGGGACCGCCTCACTCCTTCCATCACTTCACTTGCCAGCCACCTCGCCCCAACCGAAATCCTCCTTACCTCCCTCACCACCCCACTCACCTCCCCCACAATCCTCACCACCCCTCAAATCCCCCCTCACCTCCCTTGTTACCATCACCACCTCACCCCACCACCCCTCAAATCCCCCCTCACCTCCCTTGTTACCATCACCCCCTCACCCTCACCACCCTCAAATTCTCCCCCACCACCATCCCCCCTCTCCTCCTCCACCCCCTCGCCACTCCGCTCGCCTCCCGCTGTCGGCATTAGCATTCGCAACGTAGCCGCCGCCGCCTCCTCCTCCTCCTCGCGCTACCATCGCAAAGCACTGCCCTCACGCACAAAATGGCGCTCCTCTTCTCTTTCCCTCTCTCTCTCTGCGTGTCGTTGGTTAAAAAAAAACAACGGCGAGTCTGGTGGTGGTGGTGGGAACAATGACCCCATTGTTTTATTTTGTGTGCACAAGCACGCGTGCGTGCGTGTGTGTGTGAGAAAGAGAGAGTTGAGGATGTGTTTCCAGCCATCTCAGTCGGTTCACCCGCACGCGTCAGGATCTCTGTCCGATGACCCTCCTGCCAGCGAACCCTCCCACGCTTCTCATGACTTCGAAGTGTACCTAGCCTGGCACGAACGCCGTGGCCGATAATTGGTGGCGAATTGCGGCAGTTACCGTGAGGAGGGAATGTGTAGCCAGCCATCGCAGACGGTTAACCCATAACAGCAGGCTCCGTCGTGTTACCACCTTCTTGCCAGAGAGCCTTTAACATTTTAGGTAACTTAAAAGTGCACCTAGCCTGGCACGAACGCCGTGGTGGTATCATCCGCCCCATGAGTACTGTAGTGATGATCAGTCGTTGCGTGTCTGTGTGGTGTACGGTGGGTGAAGGTGAAGCAGTGGCTAGCGCACATGATGTCAGGGAATTGATTCCCAAACCTGTGATGGGCCTTACCTAGGTTGGCTCGACATGAAATGAGTTACCGAGTGCTGTGTAAAAAAAAAAACATTTGCGCTCAGAAGACAAAGGCGGACAGGCGTGTTTCTGGTTAAATCACCCCTTCACGATGCACAAGTGTAGCTTTAATAGGTGCTCACTAATTACGCTGACCCCAAAATATTTTAAGTCTAAACATCGGTGCAAGTGAATGACATGCAATGCAATATTTATCCTACGAAGCGTATAATTTCAACAACAACAACAAGAACGACAGCTCAAGGATGATTCACAAAAGAAGGGGCCACAAGAAACGGGAAAATGTGAATGAAAGAGAGGCTACAAAGGAGCAAGAATGGCAAAGAGCACATTGGATGGATGGGAGGCAGTCATTCATAAATCATGGAAGAAAAACATCAATGGAAGGGTTTTCTTAACCTGGATAGGATCTCTCCTAGATCAACTCAACCTTAAATAGATGCCTGGTTCGATGTGTGAAGTTCAGTGCCAGGGAGACAAAGGTTGCTGGGTTTTCGTGTGCGAGGAATTGGCGAATTAGTCCTGGGCCTTCTCTAGGTCGACTCAGCCTTAAACAAGTACCTGGTGTGGTGTGTAAACAACAGCACTAGAGAGACAAAGGTGGCCAGGCGTGGTGCTGGCCTCTCCACCCCCTCGTGTGCCGTGCCAGCCTTCAAAGCTGCTCGATAAATGTGTCCCAACAGTTTGTTAAAGGCTATACGGGGGATCTTTGTCTTTGTATGAGGTGATGGAGCCGTGGTTTTCATACTGCACTGCAGTACGAACCGGCGACTTGAGTCGAATTCTCAGGTATATCTAATTGTATCAGAACGTAATGTCATTGGCCTCCCGTAGGCCAAGCCAGCCTTAAATAGATACCCGATTTGGCGGATTGTCAACATCAGCACACGGGAAGACAAAGAGGGTTAATAACAACAATAATTTAAATTAATAAAGGGACCTTAAACAATCGTTCTCGGGGCCCTGCGCATGGAAATGCATAAAATAGTTAAAGAGCAACCACGGCAAGAAGAAGAAGAAGCGAGAAAGACGTTTTTAAATAACTGAAGAGAGAGGAAGCCATTTTAAACAGAAGCGTTTTTAGTCGAGATTTGAAGGTCTGTAAAGTGTCTCTGAAGTAATCTGGCCTGGAAGGCGCAACGAGTTACATAGTTAAGGTGCCGCAATTTGCTAAAGCACAGTCATCACCCCCACGTGTCAAGCCTGAGACCGTGGGACAGCGAGCAATGCACAATCTGAGGAACTTAATGATCTTGATGGAATATACGTGGCTGAAGGAGGTCATGAATGTAGGGAGGAGCAAGTGCATTTAAGTCTTTGAATACCATGGTGGCAGAGTGTCGGCCGTTCCACCTCCTGGTGCTCGATTTTGGCCTTTAATAGGAGCTCGCTAACAACATTTGTCCCTAGAGTTATTAAGTCTATACTGTGCAGGGAATATGTTTTCATTTCGTGTGTGTGTCGAATTCAGGATAGTTGCCACTGGGCAAAAACTGTCACGAGGCAATAAATGGCATAAAGACAAATGAACAAAAGCAGAGTGAATGGATAGGTGCAGAAAGGCAGCCAAGAAAGGGAACACGCATGAAGGGATGACCGAAGGCGACACGGAGAGATGAAAGCAGGGCAAGGGATGAATTACAGCTGCGTAGGACCAACCCGAGTTACCAATAACAAAGGTAGGAATTCATAAATCTAAGATGATGATTCGTGATGATTAGTGATGATGAAGACTATGATGGCAATACGTGTGATGAAAATGTAAATTATGTGCGTATGAAATTGGTGGTGATGATGGTGATGATGATAATTATAACTCAATGATGGGGATGATGGATAATTATTACACTGCTGATGATAATAATGCCGATGATGGTAATGATGATGATGATGTAATAGACTGACAGAGATTAATAATAATGCATGAACGGACAAGCTTAGGAATAATAGAAAAATGTCGAAAATAAACATCCAGTAGTGCAACAAGACCTTAAAATTACCATAACAACAAAAATTGTATTACCATTCAACAACTCACTCAACTGCATAACCCCATCCAGACAGGCAGAGACAAAGACCCCGTTTAACAGACTGTAGGGGCAAGCATCACGGTCGACTACCTTTGTCTCCCAAATGCTCATGTTTTACCACACCAGGTACTCATTTTAAGGCTGAGTCTACCTAGGGAAGGGCCAAAATCGGTTCAAATATTTGTCACACGTCGCTATTGGTGGTGAATCGACCTCGAAGCGGTGGGTTCATAGCGCAGTGCGCAAACTAGACTACCGCTCCCCAGGCAAAATCGCAAAGACAAAGATCCCCCGTATAGCCTTAACAGACTGTTGGAGTAAGTGCTGTGAGCGATCACTTATGAAGCTTGGCATTCAGACGCTGTCTTTCCGACAGACCTGTTCTGCACCTGAGGACGGCTGCTTGCGTTGTGGCCGAAACGTCGTGAGAATTGTATTTTATTTATGTTTAATTTTTATTATTTTATTATTTCCCTTCGACGTGACTCTACCGAAAGAACCAAGAAGAAGCTTGGCATGTTACACGGTGGGGTGGGTGGCCAGCACCACGCCCGACCGCCTTTGCCTCTCCAGCGACTCGCGTGCGGCTGAGTCGACCTCGGGGAGTCCACCCAGGACCGGTTCAGGTAATCGTCACCGATTTTAGCTGTGACCGGGGATCGAACTTTGGTGGCCAGGTTCGTAGCACAATGCGCTTAATCACTGTGCCAGCCCTCCCCACAGGCAAGGAAGGCCACACGCACACAGACACGCACTCTCTGAAATCTCAAGACGGCCAGATGTGTTTGGAGCCACTGCACAGCCCACGTCCACGGTGGTGATTAATGACTCATTCTAATTCTCCCCTCTCTCGCATATTTCCCTCGAGGCTGTGAGTGTACGCGATGGTGAGAAACCGGGAGGGGGGAGGTGGAGCGGGGGGAGTTCCCAATGCCGATGTCTGATTGGAATCACAACACAAAACCGCGGCTTCAGAGAAGCTGAGTCATGATCACCCAAATCTGTCAATCCAGTTAAAAGCAAACAATTTACGAAAAAATTATAATAACGTATTATATCACCATCATTATTATCAGCCATGGTCAATCCACTACTGGATGAAGACCTTTCCCAAGCTGATGCCGCCTCTCATGATCCTACGATGGAATATTGCGCCGAGCACCTGCGCACGAACAAATGTCATTGCTCCATCTCCTAGGCGGGCGTTCTCTCTCTCTCGCTGATGTGCGTTCCATTCCTGGGTTGCCACTCCGTTTTTATTCATGACCATTGGCAACCGTCCCTTCTAGCTTTGATGTGACCTGCCAAAGCCCACTTATGCTTCTTAATTCTGCAGTTGAGACGATGTCATTCACCTGCGTGTCCATGTGTTAATTCTCTCTCTCTGTGTCTGTCTCAATATAAACTTAGAAAATAGGGCCGCACCACAGGCACGGGAACTGCTCGGGACAAATCTCCTGGCAGCCAGACCAGTGGCCGATTCTGTGTCTGTCCGTGTGAAGATGGTGTTACACTGACACAATAAAAACGACTGTTGTGAAGAAAAAAAATTGTAACAAAAACATTTACATTGATATGTATACTTATTCAATTACAACCGGCTTCCTGCACTTTGAATAAAACATGACAGTCAAGTCCAAAAACATCCTGTGCATTTACACGAAAAATTAGGAAAGGTGTGGAGATAGTTGGAAACTGAAACCCTGCAGCATAAACTTGGCATCTGTCCAGATACCACATGATATAAACATTGCCTCGAGCCTGTGTTTTCTGAAAAATAGAGAACTCGCAATCATGAATAATAAATGTTACGACTTATCATCTGTGACGGATGTTGAACTCTTGATGATGTGCATTGTTTGTGGGATTTCATGACCCACATTTATATGATTCAAAAGGACAGAACCACCCTGGCAAATTTAAAAAATATGAAAAATCTTCCCACGTGGGGTTAAGGGTGCCCATGAATGAGAAGCAAAAGCCCATTGGAGATGAAGACCAAGGTGCAGCCCTGCAATGTCTTTCTCGGCCCACTGCTGGCACGAAGGCCTCCAATAAATTGAGCTCTAAAGTGCAGCTCTAGAGGGTATTTTGTCTTGCTTATTCCATGCTGGAGAGGTGAAAGTATCCACATTTTACCCCACCGCATGTGATATGACAATCGACTGTGGTGTATTCGCTTATCATGTACTGCCCAATAGCTACTAATAGGCAACTATTCATATTCCAATTTTTTTTTAAGTTCATTTGAAAAGAGTTTTTAAATGTTATTCTCATTATGCCCCATGGTGTGAAGAAATGGTCTCCAAACTCTTGTCCACTCCGTTTCTCTGGCCTCTCTATTTACGTGCTGTGAAGGAGGCCCATTGCCCGAAACGTCGCCTATTGTATACCTTTCCTTTTAAGGCCACCGCACAATTGACAAATCTGTCGAGTCTGTTTTGTTGTCATTCAAACTGTTGAGTGGTGAGAGGCGATAAGATTTATGAAACGTGTCCATAGTTTCAGCTGCCGCGCCTGGAGATAAAATCGACCTCTGGACTGAAAGTCTGGCATGCTAACCATTACACCACGTCGGAAGCCATTGTGGATATATATATAAATTATACACGATTACAACACACGTAACGGTACAATTGTGGTCAAAATTGATTCATTTTAATTCCTTTTTAAAGTATGTTGTTACTCATTAAAAAACATGGGTGGGTCTCAGGAATTTGTAATAAAAGCTAAAGATTTAAAATGTCTCGCTGAATAAAACATTAAGCGAAAAGATTTAATTTTCTTGAACTGTAGTAAATTGCACAGGATATCTTTTGAAGTGTTGCTTATTTGGCTTTCAGTTTCGCTCGCTCGGATATTGTTCATGAAATAAACACGCCACTTTACACATGTACACACACGTATATAAAACATTATAACGGCTGCACACTGTTGTGAGAGTAACTCATTAGAATTACAAAACACGAAAACTCAAACGTACAAAACAAAGGAATAAACTGGGCCAATTTTGACCGAATCTCGGGAGCCCTTGAAACATTAACGCTGGAATAATTTCCTTACGTAACGTTCAGAGAGAGAGAGCGAGAAAGAATTTCGCTTTGGAGGAGGTGGGAGGGTGGAAACATTGCCGCCCCCTTTCATCTCTTCCAGTCTCGCCGAGGGTTTGCGTGAGCGTGGGGTGAGCCCGTAGGAGATCCTCGTCCTCCTCATCCTAACCACCCCTTCCTCTAGCATCTTATTATTTAGTTTGTTGTCTTCCCCGCGCAACCTCCGATTAGCACGGTTGGCTACGGTACGGCCGCTATGGCGTGAAAGAAGTTCAACGTGCAGCCTCTTCTCCTATAGCGCGGTAGTTGCGTTCCTGAAGAGCACCGCGTTATGGAAAAATCGCGTGATAATGAAGAATATATAATGTAGGTTAAAGCACGTAAGATGCGTACGCAGGCTGAGCAAAGACTTGAGGTGCGTGGGTAGCATCTAGAAGCATCCAGCAGCATCCCGCCTCATTTGACGCTATGCCAAGGCAGCCGTACAACCGCTTGCTCCTACTCGCACGACGTAGTTCTGTTAACTCGATCGCGTTATATCCAATTCGCATCCGCGTTATAAACAGTTTTCCTTAATCCATTCATAGCGTTATATCCAATTCGCGCTATGAAAACACGCGTTATAGGAGAACAGACTTACATACCTACGTAGACGGTGGTTATCCAGACCGAGGGGCAAACGGCACGCGAAGCGGGCGCGTCGTATTATAACGTTAATAATTAGGTAGATTCACAAGGTGCCCTGAACAAACACGAAATCTCACAGCGCCGTGCATATAAAGGAGTGTCCGTTTAAGTGAGAAGTAAACTGGGGAGACACAGGCTGAAGAAGCAAGATAGGGTACGAAAGAGAGAGAGAGCGAGAAGGCATCTTTAAATAGGCTGGGGTCTTCAACGGGCAATCTGATATGGCACTGCTGATTTGGAGACCCGGGTCGGTCGAGGGAGTCTTCAACTGTTAATTTTCCTTCTCTCGGCTGATGCAGAATCACATCGATTTTGTCCACCCACTGCTGGATGAAGGTCGAAAGTCCACCGTCCAACGCCGTTGTTGGTCGTGCGGGTTGTTTGACCATGCTTCGCCACTGCTTGTCAGTCACGGATTGGTGAAGAGGAGTGGGATGGATGGGGGAGGGGGGGGTCTCAGAACCGATTCAGATATGACTCGCCAATTGATGTTAGCCATGGCCTGCAATCGAACTCGGGGGCACTCCTGTCACAGTGGAGTGTAATCCCCTTGGCACCACCACCACCACTCCCTACCCCCATCCCCCCACGGAGCTATTATGAAGACAAATGACTCTTCATTAAGCCTTAGGACGTGTCAGCAGAGTCACCGCGGCGCGAGGAGTGGCCCTCATCGTCAACAAGGAACACCACACGACCCTCCTACGATCAGCCCACCCGGGTTTGATCTGCAATGAGATCCGAATTAAAACAATTTTTTTTTACCAGGCAAGCACCACTGAGTTATATGGCTTTAATTCAGAAGCGACCTGGCTTTCACAAATGTTAGCTCAACGAAGTGGCTTATCACGTGGAAATGCATAGCAGCCATACACTCTAAACGCCCGGTATTTATTCTAAATGTGGAGGGATAAAACCGAAGGACCTCGACAAAAATCCCACGCGACCACAGGGGAGAGAGACAGACAGAGAGAGACACGCAAACCCCAACATGTACAGCAGCAGGCGTCCGGCTCGGGATGGAACCCACGACGACCTCCTGCACACCGGGCGAGGGAGATAACATCTCCTAGCCACCGTGGCGGCGCCTCCAATGTGCAGCAACCCGAAGTGCAAGCACGACGGACGGTGGCGCTCGTCCCTGAGGACCGTGTCGGCTCACCGAGCCTGGCCTCCTGCCTGAGAGACGCCGTCGCACGCCGCAAAATGACGAAGCTGCTGCCCGACTTGGCGCAAACGCAGAGGCTAAAACACGTTCCTTCGGAGTGGGCAGGTAGGAACATGGTTGGACAGCGCATTCGTGCACGATAGCCAGACAACTCATACCTGGTGGGCAGTGTGGAAGCTGTTACTACCTGTATAAGTGTAGTGTATCGTGTCGTGTATAGTGTAGTGTGTAGGTTAAACGTTGAGTTTTATAAGGGCACCACGGGGTGACCCACCCAGCCCCCTCCCCTTGCTTAGGCCCCTCCCATTACCCCCCTCCCTTAGGCCCCTCCCCTGACCAACCCCCCATATCCTTAGGCCCCTCCACCTGACCCCCTCTCCCTTAGGCCCCTCCTCTGAACCCCCCCCCCCTCAGGCCCCTTTCATGACTCCCCCCTTCCTTAGGCCCCTCCCCTGACCCTCCTCCCTTAGGCACCTCCCCTCTCCGTACCCGGCAGTAGGTCTCCACCAATCAAAAAGCTGTTTGTAAGGTCTCCACCAATCGAAGAGCTGTGCGTATTATATATTTATTTATGCACGACAGACAGACAAACAGACAGTCAGACAGACAGTCAGACAGACAGACAATTAATCCCTGGTGGGCAGTGTGGAACATTGTTCCTACCTGCATAAATAATTGCGCCTTCGAGACTCGCGCGGGTCAAGTGCTATTAGTGAACACCTATTAGGGCTGTTACGACACAACGTGGAGTGATGTAGCCAGCGTGAAGCAGGCCTGTCTTTGGCTTCCTGTTGCTCATGTTAACTCCGCTATTGCAAGGCATACTTCTTTTAAGTCTGAGTTTACTGAGAAGAGACCGAAACCGCTTGGTACTGGTGACAGAAATGATCCATGCTTAATTGGACCATTCCATACATAGCTAATAGGTTATGATAATAATGGCAATTAGTTACCCAGCAAAGCTTCGCTGACAATTATCAAGACTTGTCAGGAGGTTCTTGCTGAACTGGGATACTAATTAACGAGCGTTTGGCTTCATGTGGAAGGAAACCGAAGGAATCAGAGAAAACCCACAAACGTTCTATATATGTTTTTACCAGATAAGGCCCACTTAGCTATAGCCGTTCTTATTCAGAAGCGACCTGGCCACAAACGATAGCCCCATGAAGTGGCTCATCACGTGGGAATGTACAGCAGCCCAATACTCTGACACGCATAAATTTCGATTTAAAGCTTTCGTGACTGCAGGGATTCATCTTCTTGGTTCTTTCGGTAAAGTCACGTAGAAGGGAAATAATAAAATAATAAAAATTCAACATGTTTCTAAATGTGGAGGGAACAAGCGAAGGACCCGGAAGGAAAAAAATCCACGCGAACACAGGGAGAGACATGCAAAAGTCAAAAACACAGCAGGCGTCAGGGTCGGGATCCGAACCCACGACGTCCTTCACAGGGTTGGTGTACGGTGATTTTTCTGCAATATTTTGCTGTCTTTTCTTGGATTTTCTGTTTGCACATAGTCACTTTAAGATGTTTTCTTGTTCATGTTTTAGTTTTTTGTTTGTTGCGGTTGCACTCGATTCAAGAGCCGAATGGCTCACAGGGCTTTCCCTAATAAATTAACTTTGAACACCAGGCGAGGTAGTTAACATCTCGCCACCTCGGCGCCCCACAAGGTTGCAACTCAACACTGCCATCACGTGACCACCTCGCATCCCCACGCACACAACTCAAGGCGGTTACCAATTGACGCAATAAGCGGACTCGAAGCAATGCTGAACTTTCGCAATTCGACGAGATGGGGCGCATCCAGGCTGAATAGGTCACGTCCTCTGTCTCTGTGTAAACCATTGCACAGATACCGCGCATCATTCGCTGTTGCCACAGAGACTTCACAGAAATGAGAGAAAAAACTCAGCTACATTCATTAACTCTGGAGGGCTCTAGGCCTGCAAAACAAAAACAAGAGCTTGATAGCTCATCGGATTCCTCCAGTATAAATAATCTGATTCTGGGGCCTCACAAATGACCAATATCCCCCCCCCCCCCGCCATTGACTGGGTCCATCCTGGTGCAGTTGCACTGCCTGCACACTCGATAGCAACGCCACCGCCTTAAGGTGCACGACTTGGGTTGCCACCTCTGAGGCACCAGTAAAACCAGGATTTATTATGGGAATGAGAATATCTCGCGATGCCCGGTAACGGGAGGACTACACATTCATGGATGACCTTGAGATGGTGTATTATTGCAAAACTGGCCAAAAACGAAAATTACAGTGTTCCGGAAAGACTTTAAAGAGATGTTACGGGGACAAGCTACATCAAGCAAACAAAAGAGGATGATACTGGGAAAACTGGGACGGGTGGCAACCCCGCGGTGTAAGCCGCACATCACCCCCCCCCTAATGCTTGAGGCCTCCTCCGAAGAGTTGAGACCACAACCTCGTCAACGCCTCCTCCCCTCGTCCGCACTTAGGGTGGTGGCTCCTCCCAACGCGATGCGGCAGTACAGCTCTTTCCCGGTAACATACGTTACTCGGTGTGCGTACGTGCGTGTGTGTGCGTGTGTGCGGGCGTGTGTGTGTGTGCGTGCGTGTGTGTGTGCGTGCGTGTGCGCGGGCGGGCGTGTGTGTGTGCGTGCGTGTGCGTGCGCGTGTATGTGTGTGCGTGCGTGCGTGTGTGTGTGAACATGTGTGCGTGTGTGTGCGTGCGTGCGTGGGTGTGCGTGCGTGTGTGCGTGTGTCAACATGTGTGCGTGTGTGCGGGCCTGTGTGTGTGTGTGTGCGTGCGTGCGTGTGTGCGTGTGTGCGTGTGTGCGTGCGTGTGTGCGGGCATGTGTGTGTGTGTGCGTGCGTGCGTGTGTGTGCGTGCGTGTGTGTGTGCGTGTGTGCGTGTGCGTGCGGCGGTGCTGCGGTTAGCGCGCTGGGCTGCGAACCCGGCGGCCCGAGTTCCATTCCCGTTCACGCACGGCCAACATCAGTGACGCATATCTGAACCCGTCGTGGGGCTTCACCTAGGTCGACTCAGCCTCAAATGAGTACCTTGGTGCGGTGTGTAAAAGCATTACCACTGGGGAGACAAAGGCGGCCGGGCGTGCTGTTTGCCCACCCGCCCCCCTCGTGTGCTGTGCCAGCCTTCATTAGGTGCTACTCGCTAACAGCACTTGCCCCAACGGTCTGTTCCAGGCTATAGGGGGGAGTTTTTGTGCGTGCGAGCGTGTCTTTAAACCGTTTAGAATAAGGGGGCTTCAAGCGGGACAAGCGAGCTTCAGAGTCGTTTAGCGAGAAAGTGTCATCGCCGCAACAAAAAAATGAGAAGAAATGAAAGAACCTCAAAAAAAATTAGAGGAAATAAAATCGGGAGATGGTTTTGTTTTAGCTTTTGGCGACTTCACGCGAGAAGTTGTCGTCCGATTGGACAACCCGCGAACCGGAGAGTTGTTTTGAGAACGCGCCCCGAGCGGAGTAAGTGTGATTGCGGCTTCTGCGCGGTGCTGACAATGACGTGCGTTTAGTCATTAATTGGGGGAGGGTTTCTTTTCGCGCCCCCCCCCCCTAACTGTGAACGACTTTTGCCCGTCTGGTGAGTTTTGAAGGAGACGGGCGCTGGCTGATCTACGATTGCAGCGGTAGTGGTTAGCGCGCTACGCTGCACTAGCAACCCGAGTTCGATTCCCGCTCGTGGCAAACACCGGTGATGATTATCTGAGCCGGTGCTGGGCCTCCACTGGGTCGACTCAGCCTCAAATGAGCACCTGGGGAGACAAAGGCGGCCGGGCGTGGTGCTGGCCACCCACCCTCTTCGTGTGCTGTGTCGGCCTTCATAGGTGCTCACAGCACTTGCTGTTGCAGTCTGTTAAGGCTATACGGGGGATCTTTGTGTTGTGTGCGCACGTGTGTGTGGCAATGCATGCATACGGGTGTTTGTACGTGCGTGGGGAGCGGTGGTGTAGTGGTCAGTGCACTGCACTATGAACCCGGCGACCTCCGTTCGATTCCTGGCCACGTCTTACATCGGTGTGCGAGTGGGTCCTCCCGTACGTTGACTCGGCCTTAAATCACGAGTGGCTGGTGCAGTGCGTCAATATCGACACTGGCAAGACAAAGCCAAGGCTTACAACACTCACTCGCGTGCCATGCCAGCCTTAATAGGTGCTCGCGAACAGCACTTGCCCTAACAGCCTGCGGCATTACTGGAGATCTCGAGTCTGAGATTGGGAGCTTTGAGGAGTGATTGCCACTGTGAGCGTTGCCACACCAACTGTTAACTGTACTGCAATGTGCATCCGCTACCGCGTTCACCTTTGAAATGTTTGCCTTAAGTATTAATGCTATTTAGTCGACTGAGAGCTGTGGGTGGATTTTTTTTGTTAATGCTGCACGGGGCCTTTGAGCGCCAGTGATATAGTGGCTATTTATATTAGATTTGACCCTTAGCTGATCCCTTACCCGAAAGTGCCCTTGCTTCAATGCACAGCTGCAAAACGGGCTTCATTGGAGACATTTACGCGGAGCAGACGCTCGTTCCTTGCGCGGTGACGGGAACCGGGACTCCATTCCGCGCGCCCGCCGCATCCGCGCCAGGTCTTCCAGGAGACTTCTTGTCAGATCTGTCTATTGTAGCGTTGCGTGGAGCGCTCCTGCCAATCGTCATCAGCCATGGTCAATCTACTGCTGGATGGAGGCCTCCCCAAGCCGCCGCCGCTGTCCCTCGTGAGCATGCCGGGAAACGATCCGCCCAGCACCTGCACGCAAACTGATTTTCATCGCTCCATCTCTTCACGTCGGACGTTCGCTAGCACGCGTTGCAATTCTTCGGCTGCCGCTGCGTTATTATTGTCGCCAATGACGTCCCTTAAACCGCCTGGCGTTTGTTGATATAAGCCAGACTGCCGGTGAGATCCAGAATGGTCAAAACTGGATCTCGGCTTCTCTTGCTTAAACAAATGCTGCTCGATGATATTGGTCCGGACAGCCAATTGGCCGACGGACTGCAAATAAATATTTGTAATTGTACGTGAAGCGACAGAATGGAGGTCTGTGTGAACCGTATGTGTCATCCGAGTTATATGTAGCAGCTGTCAATCATTTTAATGACCTGCATTTTTGCGGCTGGATGTTTGCGGTGGGAGGGAGGAGGAGGGGGAGGAGGGCGATGTAAATGCAAGGGACTTCTCATCCTGAAGCTGCGGAGTGGCGTTTCGGGTGATGTTTTTGGTCCTCTTTCGGACCGTGAGCTCGCTAACCTCGGGGATGCTTTTGTTGTTCGGAGCCAAGGACACAGGGAGCCCCCAACATAGCAAGAGATGTCAGAATAATTCAGTCAACTTTAGGATAGTATTATTAAAGACAAAGATCCCCCGTATAGCCTGAACAGACTTGGGACAAGTGCCAGGAGCGAGCACCTATGAAGGCCGGCACGGCACACGAGGGGGTGGGTGGCCAACACCACGCCCGGCCGCCTTTGTCTCCCCAGTGGCGATGTTTACACACCGCCCAAGGTACTTATTTGAGGCTGAGTCGACCTAGGGGAGGCCTACGACCGGTTCAGATAATTGCTACTGGTGTTGGCCATGAGCGGGAATCGAACTCGGGTCTCCAGGTTCGTAGTGCAGCACGCTGACCACTCCCCACTATTAAAGGGCCTATTGGCACCTCCACCTTCGATTAGCACAGTTGGCTACGTACGGTGCAAAAAAAGTCCAGCGCATACATACATACATACACACCTGCCACCATCTCAGCTTATGCCAAAATGTTACGCGGGCCAAAAAAACGCAAACCAAAACAGACGTACTTGCATTTGCATACTCTTTTTAAACAAAACCAAATAGATCACCAACAACATAGCTTATTTGTCCCGCAGTATGTATGGGTTGACTATGTATGCAGTATGTATGGGTAGACTACAGTTAGTCCATCGGCAAGCAGCGTGCAAGGGATGCAATGGTCGGCGTACTGGACTTGCAAGCCAGAGGTCACCATTTCGATTTGATCTCCTGGCGCGGCAGCTGAAACGATGATGCAAGTTTCTTAAATCGCCTCTACGCCTGTGTCCACCGCACAGTATAAATGCACACCCAGCAGTTCTCCGATCGCCAGGTTGCGAGTTGGTGGGGTAAAGGGCGGGTATTCCCACCACTCCGAATACGTCCGGCCAGCATATGGAAGAGTAGGCCGAATACCCTCGAGAGTGGCTGTCTAACAGCTCCCCAAGTCGTTGCATGGGCAAGCAATTGCAGGGATGCACCGCTTGTAGACGATTGCGAATGCGTAGAGCACATTGCATTTCAGTTCTAAGCGGTGTATTGAACAGCGGTCTTGTCTCATCAGAAATCCCTCATTCAGCTTCACCGAGCTCCAGCCACTCGTGCTGAATCTCAGAAAATGCAGAGGTGCCTAAGGAACAACGTCAGCCACTTTCTTCTGTCCGTGTGTCCATAGCAAGTTGAAGGCAAAAGTGCGGCTACCACCACTCCCACTACAACCACCCCCACCACAACCACCTTCACCATCGAGACCACCACAACGACCTCCACACTGGGCCCCCACTAGGAGGGGCCCCAAAGGATATTTTGTCTCCACTTTCACACTGGGCCCCCACTAGGAGGGGCCCCAAAGGATATTTTGTCTTCACTTTCACACTGGCCCCCTACTAGGAGGAGCCCCAAATGATATTGTGTCTTCACTTTCACACTGGGCAGACATCTTCGAAGAGGGGGGCGCAAATGGCGGCGCGATGTTAACTACCTCGCCTGGTATGCAGGAGGTCGTGGATTCGATCCCGACCTCGACGCCTGCTGCTGTATATTTGAAGGTTGCGTGTGTCTCTCTCTCTCTCCGTGGTCGCGTGGAATTTTTTCTGAGACCTCCACGTGTTTCCCTCCACATTTAGAAAAACGCGTTGAGAGTATGTGGCTGCTATACATTTCCACGTGATAAGCCACTGTGCTGAGCTGTCATTTGTGGCCAGGTCGCTTCTGAAAAAAACATATATAGCTCAGGGGGCCTTACCTGGTAAAATAAATAGTTTAGTGTAGTTGGCAATACCCACACTTTACCCCACCAAACACGACCAATTGATGAACGAGCAGTGCTGTACCCATTTATACGGCTGGGTGATCAGAGGGCGGTGGGATTTAAATAAACCCGCACCGTTGGAAGATGGAATCGGAGACCTGGATCGCATTCTCCAGTGCGCGAGAAATTAACACCAATGGCAGCTCAAGTGCGCGTGTGCGTGCGTGCATATTAAAAAATATATATACACAAATAATCCATCGTCCAAACGCCCGTGGCCATTATCAGAGCCTCCTACCAACATCAGAGTGAGGGAGAGACTCCTCGGCAGGAGACCTTTGCGCAAAAATGGGACGCAATTGGGTACCTCCCAGGGCTCCATTCAGCTGTAATTCTCCTTTGTGCCACGTTCCGTTTGAAGTCGCTCCCTTAGCCGCGGTCTGCTGCCCCTTTACAGCTGGGTGACCCCCAAATCGCTGCGCCAAAGAAACAGCGCCACGACAAAGATCGAGATACGTATTGCGATGCCCGTCTGATACCGTGGGCCTCGTCTCGATGCCGAGTGTTACTAAAGGTGTCCGCGTATTGCGGCAATCATCCCTTGTAATGCCTGCAAGCGAAATGTGCTTGTGGTGGCACGGTGGTTGACGCACTGCGCCAATAACCTGGCAACCTAAGTTCGAACCCCGGCCGTAGCCAACATCACCGGCATGTGATATCCGAACTGTTCCTGGGCGCCCTATGAACATCCCGGATCGCACACTGTGCATTGCTTACAATGGTACACAATAGATATGTTTTTTATTATTAAATACAATATGAGTCATATCATGTGAACCGGACAATACGAGACCAGAATCGACATCCATCGCATTAGTCTCGCTGCTCCAGGGACGGCGGTTGCATCCGTGCGATGACGAGGCACGCTTCTGTCACTGCGATAGCTGCAGATGAGGACAATGCGGATATTGTGGGTATCGGATATAACATCTGAGGCAGCAGATGCACACCTTTCCCGTATCAGCCCCAGCGGTATTACACAGGCAGAGGCAAGACGCCCTGGCTCGCGCAGTTGCGTAATCTGAGCCGTAGCGGTGGAGGCAGTCGTGAAATATCGCACGCATACATCTTACTCGACCGTGTGCTCGTGGTGGTAGCGATGGTGGAGGTGGTGGTGGTGGTGGTGATGGTGGTGGTAGCGATGGGGGAGGTGGTGGTGATGGTAGCGATGGGGGAGGTGGTAGCGATGGTGGAGGTGGTTGT
>CM025640.2:2909277-2924622 GCA_014621495.2 Entosphenus tridentatus
GTGATGGTAGCGATGGGGGAGGTGGTAGCGATGGTGGAGGTGGTTGTGGTGGAGGAAGTGGTGGTGGTGGTGAAGGGGCAATACAGGGAACATAGTAGTGGTGTTTGGGGAGAGGAGCTGTGTTAGTGAAATATATTGGGAATATATAAGTATTTTATAATACATGTTTTTTTTCGATTACATCGCGTAAATGTATAAATGTGTCGTTAAACCCACCACCACCCGACACAGCCAACTAGCAAGGGTTGTCACGTCAACAGAATGTGGCCGATTCGTCACTGGTACATCACGCCGGTGTGTTGGAAAGAAAAGCCACAACATTTACAATCTGAGAACGACGTTTTGCCCGTAATTACAACCGTTTCGTTCCTTAAAGAGGCATATATGTGATGTGATGCATGCGCATAATGCGGGCCCATTGATCTTGTACTTCTTGTCCATTGTGTCTACCAGATAATGTCTGCTTCACATTTATTTTTATTTTTTTACACAACCCATCAGCTGCATAGCCTTCTGGGAGTGGACCTACATAAAGAATACAGATGGTGGTGGTTAAGGTGGTGGTAGTGGTGGCAGCATGCGGTGATAATGGGAAGTTAATTGTTTTCACTACAGTGTTAATTTCGTGGTGATGGTGGTGGTGAGTAGGGGCCGTATCGGGATAGTGGTGGCGGTGGTAGTGAGTCGGGGTTATATAGGGATAGTGGTGGCGGTGGTGGCGAGTAGGGGTTGTATAGGTGTTTAGCGGTGATGGTAGCGGTGGTGGTCTGTGCACTCTAACGGATCGGTAAGCACACAGTGGAGGCGAAATGAAATGGATTTTGGATGATGACGACATTTAAACGATGGGAGAGCGTTACCAATTTGCGTTTGACGTGCGCGGAATTGCCTGTTGAAGGACGGCTGATCTGAGAGGCTGCGAGCGCTGCGTGACCGTGCAATTACCCGCAGGCCAGCCTGATTAACTCTGGCGCGGGACCACAATCACGCTGGATCACGCCTGACATTTGACCTTGCCGCGACAGTTCTGGTCAAATATGATATATATATGCACGTAAGGCTTCTCCCGACCTATGCATGTAAGGATTTGAGTGTTATCCCACTCTGCACGAAGGGTGCTTTCTCTTGGTCGGGGTGCAGAACCGTTTATCTGAATAGCCCCTTTTAAACACCTGTAGGCGAAGCGCAACGCATTAATGCCCACCAAACTTTGATCACACGAGGACCGTGACATTGGCTGTGTGCTCAGAACTAGTTGGGGGGAGGGGGAGTTCTTCTTCTCTGTCCTGCTGCAAGTGCAACTGAGGACACTCGCGAATCGGTCCGCACAGCCGCAGTCGCCCGCGAAACACAAGCCACGTGTTGCATGTATGCGTGTGTGTTGGACTTCTTTCGCGCCGTGCATAGCCAAACGTGCTCATCGAAGGTGCAAATACGACAGCCGGTATCCTCTCCACTCACGGATGACGACGAAGGCAACGAACTCGGGTTGTTGTTACCAGGTCGAACATATTTGCCCTCTAGTACACGATTAGCGACGCTAAGATGCATTGAATGATGGATGAGCAACAACGGACTTTGGGACCCGTTTGGAAGAGGGTAGGCCTCATGTGGGAGACTGGCCGTACGGAATGAGGCCACGTGTCATATCCAGTCCCATGGGCCGTAAGTTCACTGCCCCTTCTTCTGGACACTTCAGTTTTCTCCGACGCGAAATGTAGATACAAAAAAAAACCTTGAGCAGACGAAAATCAAGCAGGCTCATAGCGAACAAAAGTCTTGAGACTCGGTGAGGATTTCCTGAGCAAGCCTCACAAGGATTCTCCCCCTGACTTTGCGTGTAAGAATATGGCCAATGATATGGGAAAATGTGGTCAATTACCAGCTTATGCTAAAAGGCCTACGTTGTGCCTTCTTAAGTGCCGTTGGTATGACCAACGCCATCATCGCCACCACCACAAGCAGCAGCATTACACCACCACCGAAAAAAATATATAAGAAATGTCTTTTGTCTTTGACCACCGCCACTTCCAACATTACCACCAGCAGGCGCAGGATTTACACATGTCAGCTCCATAGCCTTGAAGTATCCGGCCAAACGTAGGCACTTAAACACTCGCAGGGACGAATAAAATCCGCACCTGCAATTTTTGGTCCCGTGAAGTGTCACGCAAAGACGTAGGCAATGGGGTTAAATTGCCGGGGGAGGCGGTGGGTGGGTGGGGGGGGGGGTGTTGAGGAGCAGCTGATAAATGCGTTGTCTCTAAAAGCTGGCCTAATCTTGCAACCATCTCTTCCCTTGTCATAATCTAATCGCACAATTCCAACGGTTAAAATGAGATAAACCATCCTCTGTCCATGGCGCGCATCCTGCTCGGTAAGATTTTTTTTATTTCATATATAAAAGGTGGCTGCTCTGGGCAAAGGGAACACGCACACGAGTGTGCGCACGTACGTAAACGCACGCGTGCATGCACGGCGGCACACGCTGGAACATATGGGTGCACACGCATACATCCATTCATGCATACGCAACGTTGGCACGCACTACAATACACATGGGTGGACACACGTGTGCACATTGGCACTCACTAGGACATACAAGGTACAAACAAAGATAAAGATCGCCCATTTAGGCTACAATGACTGCTGGGGCAAGTGATGTAAGTGAACACCTTTTTAAGGGTGGCACGGAGCGCGAGGGGGGGGGGTGGCCACCCCCCCCCCCCCCCCAGCCGCCTTTGTCTCCCCAAAGCTAAGAAGACCTCAGGAAGGTCCAGGACCAGCTCAGATATCCGGCACGGATTATTGGCCACGAGCGGGAATCAAGCTCGAGTCGCCGACTTCGAAGAGCAGCGCGCCAATTGCCGTGCCACCACTCCTCCACACGGGCACAAGGACAGAGATGTCCCGTATAGCCTTTAACAGTCTCTTGGGGCAAGGGCTGTACGCACAAGCGCGCACACCACGCGTGCAACACTGCGCACACACCCACGCGTGCGTGCGCGTGTTCTCCGGGAATCATATTTTTGAGGTCAAATTGAAATCCTTGGCTGTCGTACAATAAAAAAAACAATTGTCAGGACAACGCATTGTTTCTCGGCGCAGCTCGCGAGATTGATGTCCTTACACGATGCACAACACCAATCGGTTTCAATATACAGTAGTCACGCTTTTGATTACTTACTACGCGGCGAAATGCAACGCAGTACGCCATTGTCCTGATGTACAGCGCTAAGCATCCAGAGCTAATACCCAGGTAAATTGCCACGTAAATAATAACCTTGGGGTTCTACGGTTTAAAAAAAAAAAAAGGGGTGAAGCCGTCGAGGCGCGGTGAGAGAATACGAGACCGGGTGGGGGGGGGAAGGGGGAGGATATGAAACGACAGATGCGTGATTAGCAATAGTTGGCGTCGAGTGTGAAGAGAGATCGCATATCACATACCGAGGTATGAGATGTCAATGGGCTCCAAGGTTCTCTGCGATCGTATCTCAAATCCCTTCTCTCTCGCTCTCTCTCTCTCCAGCGAATGCGCTCCCAAGCCTTGTTGGTTGACTTTTTTTGGGGGGAATTATTTGCGAGATGAACCTGATTACTCACTCCGACGACGATGACGCTGAGTCACCTCGGCTGCCTCTCCACGATTACATTAATGTATGTTGCGAATCACTTTGCGCCTTTGCAAGCGTTCACAACAATTGTAGTCGCTTTGGACCTGCGTGATAGTCATCCCCGTTACGTAACAACTCACACGACAACGACGCAACTACCCGGTATTAATGTTGGATGTTGTTTTTTTTATGATGATGATGATTATTATTATTATTACATACAGAGTTCCGGCCCTGGTAAGTGTTGAACTTCATTCTGTCTTGAGCGCAGTGCCGAACGCATCAGCGAGTCTCTGTTGAGGCGCTGTCCTGAATCCCTTCTCTCTGCTCCTTTTATCCCCTTTTCTTATCCCATTATTTATCCCCTCATTTTATCGACTTATTTTATCTCATTATTTTATCCTCTTTTTTTAGCCCCATTCTCCTTCATTTCTGGAACTTTCCCCCGACTCTCCACCCATCTCCTTCGCTTCCCCTAACGGTCTCTCCACCGACCCCTCCTTGGCAATTGAGGATTATTTTTTTAGCTCATCTTATCTTAATGAGATTTTATATAGCGCCTTCACCAAGGCAATTTACAGCAATTATAAAATTGTACATAGCATGATAATAATTTTCAATGAAGAATTGGGGTTATTGTAAGTGATGGTGTAGTTTTGATGCAGTACAGCAAGAGGGATTGATAACGAGGGGTTGGTATAGGCCTAGTCGTAGTTAAAGGGGGGGGGGCGACAGAAATCTGGGGGCTGAAAAGTAATCGGTCGACATCGCATTGGGAAGATAGAATCGTTTTTTTAAATCGACGGTACGATCGGTGAACTGGAGGACATCGTCGCTAGCAGGATGATGACCAATGGATGACACTTGTGTCTGACAGTTACATGCTAATTTATCACATTCACATCACGAGCCCCGGCCACTTCTTTATAACCCTTGAGCTACACCCATTTCAAACCTTTTAAAACAGTCTGCCTCAGCAGCAGACCACGCTTTCCCACCTGATGACGGATGCTTGTGTTGCGCCCGAAACGTCGTGATTTATTTTATTGTATTTCATACCTACGTGACTTTACCGAAAGCGCCAAAGAGTTGTGATGGAATGTCAGCCAATGGAGAGAATACGGCTGAGAGCGCGTCCGCCGTGGAGGTGGAACGTCGGGATCGGCTCCTTCGCAGGAAGTGTGATCGATTGTGGCCTCGCAAGACGATGAGGAATGGTGAAATGCAATTCTCTCATTTGGCTTGGGGAGGCCATCGTACAGCAGCGGTGAGACCGTGGCCGAAGACAACGAGGCAGGGTGACCTGGCGAGATTTGCGCCTGATTTTGAATGCTCGCGAACGCAAAAAACTCACAAATAAATTAGAAATCCAGTCGGGGCTCTCTTCCAGAAACAAATCGTGCCTCTTATCTGCTCACCACCAGCTTGTCTCATCCACCTCCGTGCCTATTATCGACCACAGCGATGTGATTTATAAATCTGAAACGCGACGCGGCTCTGAAGAGGTCCGGAGCCCGGCTTCCATTCGGCCTTGCGCGCTTTATTCTAAATTAGAGCCGCCTCTGTTCATCATCGTGACCTCCACCGTAAATCTGGCGGCCTTCCACTATCGACACGCAGGGACTTGCCCTGGTCTGGGCTCATTTTGAAAGCATTCACTCAGGGTCTGCCGCGACGTTCATCTGGTTCGCTCATGCGGGATTTTAACGATCGCAAGCTAAGACGCGCCTACGACCAAATCACACGATCGCATCGTCAGATCTCGCAAGCTAAGCAGGCCCGGACACCACGCGAATTGGCATCGGTGCTCGGGCAGCATGCATTAGCCGGTCGAGATGGCCAACTACCAGGTGCTGATCCAAAGAACTGCGCCTCCTACCGCATCCAAGCGACGCGCATGATGACGCGCTCGGGCAACATCCTGAAGAAGCACGCGGCCGACCAGAAGCTCTTTCAGTGGAAACGGTGGCAACCAGAGGTCGCAAACGGGTTTTGATTCCTTACCCGTACCCGTACCCAGCCGCACCAGGGTCGCAAACGGGTATCGGGTACCTGATTGCGACCTCTGGGATGAAGCCATGTTGCAGGCGCGGGTGGGTTGATTCTAGGAACTTGAATTGTGAGAAGAGACAAGACGTTGGGAAATGAGTGACAAACGGTGACTCACCAGTGACCCACGGTCTACCCGTACCCGACCGTACCAGGGGTCGCAAACGGGTACTCGTACCCGTACCCGGCCGGGTACGGGTAGCCGGGTATCGGGTAGGGTACGGGTATCGGGTACCCGGTTGCGACCTCTGGTGGCAACCCTCACCACGAGACGCACGACTCAATTCCTCCCATCGCCGCGACTCGGAGAACGTTTCGTCATTCGTACTTGACAACAATTCGGCGTCTCCTCGACAACTGCCATCTGTTCCGTCCCAATCGATCTTCTCTGACAAACGGGATTCATTGTCTTCGGGGAAAAATCTGCATGAGTGTAGATTGCTTTTGATCGTTGTTCTACAATAAGCCAACATGATGTACCCAATGTATTTGCTTTGTGTTTATTCTTCGTCCCGACAAATTGGTTTGTTCTTAATCGTGAAGGTTTGGTTAATAGATCTGCCACTTAAATTCCTTGCTTTGAAATTGACAATTATTGTTGTGTTTGCCTTTGTAAGCCTGGTCTCTTAACATGGCATGGATTATAAAGGATTTGACTCACCGCCGACTTGATGTAATGATGCAACAGTTAATTGATTACATTAAATTATTTTGCTCATGATGCACCCATCGAATCATGCGTATAGAAACGATTGATTTATGATGCATCGAAATGACATGCAAATGAAATGCTCGTGTTACATTTAGGGTAACAAATTTACATAAAAAACACAGAGCAAGTGAGAAACTATACAAATGAAATGGCAAAAACGAGGCACATTGTTTAATAGAATGACCACTCTACCTAGTCAGCTGGACAGTGCCGAGTGGGTATGTAAGCAAGGGTAAGTAGGTGCTGTGTGTTTGAGTGGGTGGCTAAGTAGGTAGATGGCGAGTTAGGTCAATCACAAGGTGGATGAGTGGGTAGTACGTGGGGATGTAATTAGATGGGCATGCATGTGGGTAAGTGGCTATATAGATATGTAGGTGAGTATATATATATATATTTATGTGTATACAAACAGCACCTGGATCTGTCCCTTGACCTCCTACCGGCGATCCTCAAGGTGCACCTAGCCTGGCACGAGCACCGTGCTAACGTCAAACGGCGGTTGTTGGTGGGTGAGTGGGTAGGTACATTGTTTGGTGGTTGTTTAGGTAGGTGGGTAGGTGGGTAAGTAGGTGGGTGCTTAGGTCAGTAGGCAGGTGAGTAAGCGACTGGCGTTGTGAGTGGGTAGGTGGAAGGGAATGCAGCTGGGTGGACGGATGGTTTAACAGGCAAGGCCAATACACCATCACAGCAGCATCGAGGTCTGCAACAACAACAAAAACCCCGAGCTCCCATACTCCCCTCCGCCAGCAAAACGAGGGTTTAGCAAAAGGCCCGGGGTGTGATGTCAGCAATGTAATGAATTGAATGATTGATAGGTGCACATGAGACTTACATTCATTATATTAGTCACTCCTGACCTTGGAGCTTTGCAATACCCAGGCGGATGCCAAAACCGGCGGAAGGAAAGCTGCTTTTTCAACAACATTCCGAGGCAGCGGTTATGTAACAATGTCCCCAAAGGCGTACACAGCACGCATCAATTGCGCGCATATAGAGCGAAGGGGGCGTTAACGGCACACGCACTACCCGGTTGAGAAGGACGACAATGACGGCGATACGGCGACTCGGAGGCTCGCGACCCGCGCATCGAATCGCGTGCGCAAAGCATCGAAGGCGCCTCCGGCGCGGCCGTCATGCAACCCACCCGAGAGACGCACAAACAGTTTCCCCGGCCAGCTCCGTGTTTACAGATTTTGACTCAACTCTGTTTTGTTGTTGTTGTTGTTGTTGTTATCACTGTCACTTCATTCTACTCGGCTGCGCCAGCGCGCGTCTGATGCGCTCGAGGCATCCGACGGAGAGGAAGTTAGAGAGACAGAAAGAGAAAGAATAATAAGTAACTAATTCGCACAAATGGGTCTAAAGCACAACAACTTGGAGATTTTCACCACCGACTCTCCCGTTGAGTCTTCGGGCGCCGCGCCGCGAGCGTGGTGCATGCAGCGGCCGGCCGAGTCGAAGTACGAACGGCGAGTTGATGATTAAAGCGTCGGTATTGATTCTGTTTTATTCGGCGCCGCCCGCTCGAGACGGGCGACGCTCATGCAAGTTTGTGAGCTCTTCGCAGGATCGCGGCTGCCAAGTGTACGACAAATCCCTAGCCGCCCCCCCTCCCTCGCCCACCAACCCATCTTCCCACCTTGGCCCTAGCGGTCGTCTTCTGTTGACGCAAACACTCACCTGGAGGAGACCGAGTTAGAATGATGAAGCCTCTCGCGCACACCACCGCCACCACCGCCGCCGCCACCGCCACAGCAACGCACATGCCGAGTGCGGACGGACGTTTGAGAAGAGAGACAAAGTCGAATTCTCGTCGTAGTTTTAGCGTAGACGATGTGCAAACGTCCGAATTTGTTTAGACAACTGTAGCACGTCTGTGGATTTTATTTCAGCAGTCTCTTCTCCGCGAGGTCAACTGCAGCAATCAGTATTTTAAGATTTTAAGTCCGGTGATTCTTAAAAGTAAAACTCCTGTGCATGTCTGCAGCAGGGGCGACCTTTCTTCGCTGATAAATGTTGGTGTAGGCTGTGCTGCAAATTTCGCCCAAACCATTATTGTAAGGTCATCCAATCGTGAATTCTCGCTCACACACACATATACAATGGGCATTTGTAGTCTCCGTCAGTGTACTGCAGTCTCGAATGATGTTACTACATTGTCTCAGTGTGCATCTTCAGTCAGGCGTATTCATGCGTCGTCATAATAAATCACACTTTGGTCCGGTGGGCGGTCGTCGTCACTGACATCCTCGATGATTTTCGTCCGCTCACAGATCTCGTCAACTGCGAGCTCATTGCCGACGAACATCATCGTCACTCGTTTCATCAAAGAAGTTCACAGCGGTCAACATCGGCGGCTCGGCGTCAAAATGAACTTTGACCTTCGTCCCTCCCGGCCAACCCGGTCCGCACAGATCAACACGGCAAGGGGCATTTAGAGCGAGACAGAGGGAGACACACAGAGAGAGAGAGAGAGATCACTAAAGAACAACAACACAAAAACAGCGGGGGGGGGGGGTGGTGGGAAGCCCGCCACTTACATGGTCTCGTCGTTCTGGAACTCCAGCTCGCCGTACGTATCCTCAAAATCCTCGCCGCTGCCCTTGGCCGTGCCCTCCACCGTCTTGTAGGGCACCACGACGGTGCCGCGCGCGCCCGACGTGCGCAGCACGCGCACCTCCATGATGCCCACGCTCTCGCTCACGTGGGCCATCTTGTCCTCGAACGTGAAGATGCCGGCGTGGTCGTCGTCGAAGATGGTCACCGTCGCCACGTAGGGCGGCACGAGCCGCGCGGCGGGGAACACCGACGACGACGACGCCGCCGCCGCCGCGCAGACTCCGACGCCCGCCAATCCGCCGTGGTTCTGCTCGAAGGACGAGTCGAGGGCGGGGCTCACGTGGACGTCGTAGAGGCGCACGAAGAAGTGCTCGTCCTCCTCGAAGATGTCGTCGTCAATGATGCCCACGTTGATCTCCTTCTGCGTCTCGCCGGCCTTGAAGACCAGCGTGCCCTCGCTGTACTCGTAGTCCGAGCCGGCCTTCGCCGTGCCGTCCTCCGTCTTGTAGCGGACGTACACGACGCTGGCGAGGTCGCCGTCCCGCCGCACGACGCTCAGCGCGCACGAGCCGCAGTTCTCCAGGCAGATGTACGAGCACGGCTCGTAGTGGATCTTCGTGGTGTGCTCGTCCGTCTGCTCGGCCACCGACACGCTGTGCAGGCTCGAGGCCCGGCGCGCCTGGTCGGCCGCGTGCTTCTTCAGGATGTTGCCCGAGCCCGTCATCATGCGCGTCGCCTGGATGCGGTAGAAGGCGCGGCTCTTCTGCTGCTGGATCAGCGCCTGGTAGTTGGCCATCTCCACCAGCTGGTCCATGTCCTTCTCGGGGTACTTCTGCTTCAGCTCCTTGAGGATGCGGATCATCTCGCGGCGGCTCTCGTCCGCGTCGTTCGACTCGGGCAGCACCAGCGCGCCGCCGTCCACCATCGAGTCGTCGCCGCCGCCGCCGCCGCCGCCCGAGCCGATCACCTTGCCGTCCATCTCGATGCCGGCCTTGGGCCGCTCGCCCTCCGTCTCGATGATGATGCCGTGCCGCTTGGTGCGGTACTTCTTGTACATGTACTTGTAGAAGAGCAGCCGGCGGTCGGCGACCCAGGCGAAGATCACGCACACGGGGAAGAACATGAGGGTGACGAGGCTCTCCCACACCTCGACGATGCCCGGCGAGATGACCGCCAGGATCAAGTAGAGCCAGATGTAGGCGAAGATGCTCCACGTGGCCGTCACGAAGAACACGCGCAGGTGCTTGATCTTGCGCGACTCGCCGTCGGGGATGACGTACACGCACAGGCCGATGATGACGAACATGTTGAAGGCGGCGCTGCCCACGATGGTGCTGGGGCCCAGCTCGCCCGCCTTGAACTCGTGGCCGATGACCTCGATGATGGAGAGCAGAATCTCGGGCGCCGACGAGCCGAGAGCCATGAGCGTCAGGTTGGAGACCGTCTCGTTCCACACCCGCACCGTGGCGCGCGTCGTCTCGCCGTTGGCCCGGCGGATGATGACCTCGCGCTCCTGCGACGTGATCACCTCGATCGACGCCATGAAGCGGTCGGCGATGATCGACACGCCCAGGAACATGTAGACGAGCGCCACGAAGTAGACGATGGCACGCGCCACCTTGTCGCCCAGCGACGGGTTCTCCGGGAACCAGATGGGCAGCATGATGCCCTCCTTGCACTTGTAGGAGCCGCTGCACGTGCCGTTGGCCGGCGAGACGCCGCCGCCGCCGCTTCCTCCCGGCTCGAGCGCCGAGCCGGCCTCGGCGCGGCACAGCAGCGACGCCAGCGCGGCCGCCGCCAGCGGAGGCGACAGCAGCAGCAGCGGCGGCCGCCGACGCGGCCGGAACGCCAGCGGAGCCATGCGAGTGCGGCCGCGGGCGGAGGGGGCGTCGTAGTCACGCCGCTGCTGCTGCTGCCGCTGCTGCTGCCGCTGTCGCCGCGCGTCGCTTCGCTCTCGAGGGTCCAGGACGGTGGGAGCGGCTCGGGCGGCAGGGAGCGGGGGGGGGGGGCCCCCCCAGGGTTTGGGGAGCCGCCGGTTAGAGGAGAGGTACATTGAGGTGCAATGTTGGTGCCGCGGTGGTAAGATGTTAACTACCTCGCCTTGATAATTGATTTTTACCCTTCTATCTGGCAACAAAACTGACACCTGTTTACAAGGAGTCATGTTTGCATAGACCGCAATACCTGCAGTCATAATGCAAACAAAAGACATAACTCTGATAATGTGCACTGTCCTTGAAGTTGATTGGTCCACACCCGAGACAGCTTTCCTTAGAGCCTAGTCTCACATGGGTTGTCTTTTGTTTGTATTATGACCGCAGGTATTGCGGTCTATGCAAACATGACTCCTTGTAAAAAGGTGTCAGTTTTGTTGCCAGATAGAAGGGTAAAAAAACAATAATCATATTTTTACTGGCAAATGAGGTTCCCATGGTGTAAATACCTCGCCTTGTATACAGGAGGTCGTGGGTTCAGTCCCGACCCTAACGCCTGCTGCTGTATATTTCGAGTTTGCGTGTGTCTCTCCACGTGGTCGTGTGGGTTTTTCTCCCGGGGTCCTCCGGTTTTTCACCTCCACATTTAGAATCAACATCACGCGTTTAGAGTGGTTGCCTGCTCTACATTTCCACGCGATAAGCCACTTCGCTGACCTCTCATTTGTGATAGCCAGATCGCTTCTGAAAAAAAATATATACAGCTCGGTGGGCCTTACCTGGCAAAATAAATAGTTGAATAATTGAACGGTAATAGTTACTTTGGGATGGTAACACCGTGGTAATCATTGTTATTTTTTGTTTTTGATAGGGGGCGCCCCTTTTGCATCCGGGGAAGTCTCGGCAGAACTTTGCGCTCGACAAGCGACTCGCATCCCAACGCATTTTTGAAAGGGCACCCCCAGTGGCAGCTGCCCCTGTGTCGCACAACGCGACTCGGCACCGACCCCTGCAAGCAGCAGGTGGAGGGCGATGTTTGCTGCCACTGTTTGCATAATCCCGATTGAGTAATTTGCGGGTAATGTTTTGAAGCCGACGAATTTTTGACCATGATATGCCGGCACACAATGGCTGACTATACTCCGATCTTTAATGTCCACTGTGAAGTCGACTAACCTCGTGTATTGTTGAGGTGAATACGCCCGGGGCATTAACTAGGGTGGCCTGCCATATCAGAACCGCAACCCTCTCTATGCAACAAGAAGCGATGCCATCGCCCCTGCATTACAAATGTGTTACACATACCGCCCAAATATAGACATTCGTATCCGAATGCAAATGTGTAAGTGCGGATCAGGGTTTGCGTTCATAGGGCAGTTCAAGGACACAGCAACTTAACATAAATTCTCATGTCAACAGTCGCAATGCTCTGCTGCATGCCAGCCAAAGGCACCCCAGGAGCAGCTATCCGTGCCCGGCACGAGGAGCAGGGAGCACCGTCCAACCTGTTACGTAAATGTGTCATTTTCAAAGTCGCTTGAAGGCGGGGAGCGGATTGGTGAAGACCTGAGAACATGCACGTTGGAAGATAGTACAGTACAACAACGCATGTTCCTGCATTCGCCTGGGTAGTAGCCTCATGGCCGTGGTCCGTGGCCAGTATGGGAAAGGCGTTGGGCTATAATGTGACCCCGCCTGACCGACGCGTCAACAATTTAACATTTATCAGCGGAAGGGCAATTGGATGAGGCAAGTGCTTTCCGGATCGGGTTTTTTTTCGTGACGTCTGTGGAAGAAGCCACTTGGGATTGGGGGGGGGAGGTTATGGGGTGGAGAAACCCGCCCAGACCGAGCCCATCGAATTGCAGCACGCGGCCTCATTTCCATTGTTGTCCAGCGCAGTCAACTCCATTGTCTCGCGGAGGAGAATTCCATTTACACTATGAGACCTCCTTTACCAGTGGCAAAATATAGTAATAGTTTTTTTTTACTCTTTAAACTGGTACAAAAAACTGACACCTTTGTACAAGGCATCTTGTTTGCAATAACCACATGATGCCTTGTATAAGGGTGTTAGCTCGGGGTAAGCATTTACAGTGTAAATGCATTTACAGTGTAAATGCTTACCCGAGCTCTCAATACTCTGATAGTGCGCTGTTTATGAGTTGTACGCCTTTTGGCGTCATCTGGTCCAACACCAATGGAGACTAGGCTCTAAGAAAAGCTGTCTCGGGTGTGGACCAATCAACTTCAAGGACAGTGGATATCATCATTATCAGAGTTGTTTCTTTTGTTTGCATTTTGACTGCTTGTGTTGTGGTTATTGCAAACATGATGCCTTGTATAAAGGTGTTAGTTTTGTGTACCAGTTTATAGGGTAAAAACCTATTACTACGAGAATTGCATTTGTTTTGCACGTCTCGAATTCGGTGTCAATCCATTCCGAGCGAGCGCGAGAACGCACGGGCAGCCCCGTGCGCGCGTTAGGCGCTTAGCGATGCAACGTCGATTCATCGATTGCAACCAATTCTTACAGAATCGGAACATCTATTTAGACCGGGGGAGGAATCCGATTAGCTATGAAGCTCTTTGTCTCTGGTGTCCAGTAAGGGGCGATGCAAGCACATACATCGTGCACGTGAAATTCAAGGGTGTGCAATTTGTGTACAGCACACGATACGCAAATTCATTTTCGAATGGCAATTGATTTATGAATTACGTTAGAACGTATTAGCCGTCTGGGTTTTGCTAAGGACGCCCGTTATTAAATCAACGGAATGTAAATTAACCGCAGGAGAATATTGAAGGTCCGAGATTATATTCACGGATTAATATAATAAAATTGTGCGGCTCCGTGTCGATCCACAGCCAGATGAAGGCCCTCCCCACGCCATGCGGGTCGTGGGGATCGTTTGACCATACTTCACCACACTGCTCGCTGTGCGTTGCTGCAAGACAGAACCCGCGAACGGATCGGGATTTATATATAGAGATGTTAGCCGCGGTCAGGAATTGAACTCGGACGGCCGAGTTCACAGCGCAAAACGCCACCACGACCTCCACTGTCAGCACGTGTTTACGCACACAAAGGAAACTAGTCGGGTTGTGAAAGTAAACAATCGGTAGGCGAGTGCCTTGTTTTCGCATCGTTGTTTTAAATAACGTACACGTCATGTCCCTGTGCTTGTCGATGTCTGTCAGCTGCGGACGCGATGATAGGGTTAACCGTGACAGACGGCTTGCACCGAGCTCACTCATAAATTACGAATTCCAATATTAAAACGCAGACATCTAATTACCATTACAGGTATAAATGATGCTCGCACACCACCGGGTTATTCGCCGGTCAGCGAGTGAATAACCTACGGACGTAAAAAATGGTTTGTAAACGACAACAACAATAACAACAACAACAACCACTAACATCATCAGCCATGATCTATCCACTGCCTGTTGAATACCACCCTCCCACAACAATGTCGCCATCCGAGATGGATGGAGTGGACTACGTAACGGCGCAGAAGAAGTTCAGCATACACTCACACATCGTGAGCGGCAGCTGAATGGGTTGTTAATACTGTAACGTCGCCGCATCGCTGTAAAAAAAAACTGAAATTTTTAACTCATCATTTATTCTACTCAACCGCTGCTCACACTCCTCTCCCACGCACGGATCCACACGAGAGATTCGCCAACAAAAGATGAACCAAGATGATAATGACAACACCAACAACAGCGAGCACACGTACAGCAAGTCTGAAGCTCTAAACCAATTAAGCCCTTTGAGGTGTCTCATATCCCTGCGAACGCAGTCGATATTGGCCAGAAGGGAGTGCATGTTTAAATTATTTATTTCGATGCGTCCATGTCCCTGCTGTGTCGCCTTAACTCGTCCATGGCGAGCGCACCCCGCTTGCCGTGGATGCCCCCCTCCCACCCCCGCCCATAAAAAAACAAACCTCTATTATGGAAATCACAATGGGCTTGGTCGGGGAGCGAGGCGCGTTCTTTCTGAGAATCGCCAATCTTCAAGTTCAATTCTCACCAGGCCCCACGAAGTCGAGTGTCGTCTCCGACCCTGACGATTATCCACTCGTGGCGCTCGACTGGCCCTCTCGCCGTGCTGTTATTGCGCACGACGGCACCGTTCCCGAGCTAGATGCCGATGCCGAGGTCTGCCAGCCACGAGAGGGCGGCGAAGAAGAATACGACGAAGAAGAGCCATTGCCAGAAATGTCGTCGATGATACGTGTATATAATTGTTTTCCTTTTAAGGTCACGGTGTCGTTGGTGGATGTGTGGAGGTTGGTTCGTGCACCACTGCCAATGCAGTAGCAGCATCGCCAAATAATGAGTGTAATCTTTAAATGGTTGTTTGATCTTCTTGGTTTTTTCGGTAAAGTCACGTAGAAGGGGAGTAATAAAATAATAAAAATAATAAAACATAATAAAATAATTCTCACGACGTTTCGGCCAC
>CM025640.2:2939622-2960620 GCA_014621495.2 Entosphenus tridentatus
ATTTTTATTATTTTATTACTTCCCTTCTACGTGACTTTACCGAAAGAACCAAGAAGATGAATTCCTGCAGTCACGAAAGCTTTAAATCGAAATCTTCTTGGTTCTTTCAGTAAAGTCACGTAGAAGGGAAATAATAAAATAATAAAAATAAAACATAAAATAATTCTCACGACGTTTCGGCCACAACACAAGCAGCCGTCCTCAGGTGAAGAACAGGTCTCTCGGAAAGACAGCGTCTGAATGAACACCACCAGGGTTGGCAGCGTATATTTAAGCTGGGTTGTGACGTGACTTTACCGAAAGAACCAAGAAGATGAATCCCTGCAGTCACGAAAGCTTTAAATCGAAATTCATGAGCATCTCCGTTACGTATCCCTCGCGAATAACGAGGGAACCATGTACACATTGTGGAGACAGTATACGAAATAGGCTCACGTACAGGAACGTGGATTGTGATGGGAGGGGGTGGGGCGAGGGGGGTGCTTCATCCAGCAGTGGATAAAACATGATTGATAGTGAATTCAGACTACGGCCAGAGCTTCCGCGGATGAACGCACACGCGATAATGAGGCCGCTGCAATATGCCCGATAAAAACCTACACATCTTACGCAGTAGGGATGAATCGACTCGTCCATTCAGCGTTGCGTGCGTGCATTTTCAGACTCGCGGCAGAATGAAACGAGCGGGTGGTTAATGAGGTGGACGCGGGTGTTTGGCGGGGCGGGCACACATCTCGAATACAAACCGCTCGCGAAAGAAGATGGCCCGCAAAGCGCTTCGCTCACATTCCAATTTCACGCCGCTTACATATTCGCATTATCTGCCATCATTATTATTACCAGTACACGCCAGTAATCACAGTGTGCATTAATTCTAGAGGCGTCGCCAGCAATAAATTTGTATAATTATTCGTGTAATTTTTTTCTTTGCTGCTTGCTGCTGCTGCTGCCACAGTGGTCGTACTGGTTATCGCATTGGAGTTGTGATCCCAGATGTCAGTAAATTTAGCTGTGACGGTCCCACCTGATGACGGAGACTTGTGTTGCCTCCGAAACGTGGTGATTTATAATTGTATTTATATTATTATTTCTATTATTTGATTTTTATTATTTATTTTTACCTACGTTACTTTACCGAAAAAAACCTAAGAGTATGAATGCTTGCAGTCACGAAAGCTTTAAATCTAGAATCCCAGATGTCGTGGGTTGGATTCCATCTGCCGGCACGGTATCGTTACAGCGACGCGCCGACTATTCGTCGGGGAAGCGTCGTGTTGAGCACCAGCCGCACTGACGTTTTGTTGATTTAGGGGTGAGACGACTCCCACGACTCGCACTCCACTTCCCTTCCCACCCCTCAATCCCTCCGACATACAAGCCAGATGTTATACCCCCGTTCCACCCTTTTTTCCCCATTAACTTTCTCATACATAGCCAACACTCCCCATGTTACAAACAAAAAAAACGAATGTTGTACCAGCCGCGATGTTCCCATGTAAATGAGGCAACCGCTTTTCCTTCCCCACCACCACCCTTCCACGAGTTGTCTGTCCACCAACTGCCCCCCCTCCATCAATCAGGACGCATCGAATGCGTGGGGCCTGGTGGTTATATTCACGTGGGGTTGTTTTTTGTCGACCAACGTTCCGCAGCGGAGTCCTTTTGTTCTCATGTACGGCAATCATCTAATAGAAATATACATATTCTTGGTTCTTTCGGTAAAGTCACGTAGAAGGGATATAATAAAAAAGAAAACAATGTTTTATTATTTTAGTATTTCCCTTCTACATGCCTTTACCGAAATAACCAAGAATATGAATATCTGCAGTCACGAAAGCTTTATATCAGAAATATACGTGTATTTTAAATGCGCCCAATGGTGCTAGTTTCTTAACACATTCCTGCGGAGGGAGCTGGTAGGAACGTTGGGTTGCTCAGTCAATGGCCAGGGTCAACGGCGGCGTGGTGTATTCCGCAAATATGCCCGACTGTGAGGGCGGGCACAAGCCGGCGTGAGTAGGTTAAACGTTGAGTTTTATAAGGGCACCACGGGGTAACCAGCCCCTCCCCACCCAGCCCCACCCTACCCACCCAGCCCCTCCCCACCCTCCCCACCCAGCCCCTCCCCACCCTCCCCTCTGCACCCAGCCCCACCCCTCCCATTGTTGGATGCACGACGGACGGACGGACACAATAATCCCCTGTGGGCTGGTGTAAACCAGGAGGTTTCCTACCAGTAAAATCCTACCGCCTATGTCCACCCAGCAGTATTGAGTCACATCGGTTGCGCGTAGTGGGGTGAAGCGCGGGTACTCCCATTTCGTCAACGATGTCTGGCGAGCGTGGAAGAGCTGGACAGAATGCTCGCTGGTTCCCTTTGGTGGAGGCCCTTCCGCCAGCAGTGGCACGAACAAGCAAATTGCAGGGCTGCGCTTTTATCTTTTTTTACCGTTAAATGATACCGTATATTATTTTGTTTTAATCTGTTATTTTTGAAACCGGTATACGTTGTGAGCAGCAGAGGGCAATGCAGCAAAATCCAATGTTGTATTGCACTTTTACGTAGTCCACGTCTGCGCTCCCCCGCCTTCACAAACCCGCACTGACTCGCGTGGTGAAGTATGGCAGAATAACCCCCAGGACCCTCATCCAGCAGTGGACAGATGATAACGGGGTGTACATGGGAACACGCGCGCACATATTTGTCGCAGGCGCTGAGCTACAAACCCGGCGACCTCAGCTCGATTTTCTGCTCACGGCCAACACCAGTGACGATTATTTGAACCAGTCATGGGCCTCCCCTAGGTCGACTCAGCCTCAAATGAGTACCTTCCGACGTGCATCACGCCTGTAGACTTGTAGGCGTGATGCTGGCCGGCCATCCCTTCGTGTGCCATGCCAACCGTCATAGGCGCCAGTTAACAGCACTTGCCCCAAAACTCTGTTAAGCCTATACGGGGGATCTTTGTATTTGTCCTTGTGTACTGTTCATATATATATCAACATGCGGCCGCATCTAACAATACGTGGAGTCGGCCCTGGGCGTTCCCCTTTTATCAAACGGCACCAACCTCCGTGCTGAAGTGTGGTCAAACAACCTCATGACTGACGAGGCACGTGAGTACTGTCACACGCCACGTGACGCTAACCACACACAGAGTGATTAATCAGATATCAAAAGAAAGGTTTGCTTTTAAGTCTCGAAATAAACATGAGATATGCAGCACTGGAGTGATAATGAATAGATACTGCAACTACGTATGGATTGTAACCTCGTTTTGCATCTTGTACGTGTTCACGAGTTAATTATGCAAACAATAAAGAATCGGCCTGTTCAGTGATTCCTTGTTCATCAGAAATCAATGCGATAACCCGTCTTAAAATAAAATTTTTTTACATAAAACGCATCAACAAATTGATGATTAATTGATCCTTCGGAAAATGTTTCACATGAAAAAAGACAAAGCATGTTCCCATTGTGTTGAATTATTCATGTGAGGCACGTGGTCCACGGAATTATTAATTATAGCTAGTCCGAGCTTTTCAATCACAAATAAACTTGAGAAACAATATGTTGTTGATTGATTAATCCATAGTGACCTTTTCAATATTTAATACGTTGCAAGACATTCTTGATTAATTAAAGCTCGTGGCGTTACGCTGTAGCCCCGGTAAACACAATACATTGATTCAATGGTTACAACCAAGTTTCAACGTTGGCTCAACGTTGAATGTTCACCGCGGTGGTCAGCGTATTGCTCCGTGAACCCGTTGTTGCTTATCTTTGACCTGTCCGCCTTGGCGAGATGTTAACTACCTCGCCTGGTATACAGGAGGGTCGTGGGTTCGATCCCGACCCTGACGCCTGCTCTATATCTGGAGTCTGCGTGTCTCTCTCCTGCGTTGTCGTGTGGATTTTTCTTCGGGTCCTCCGTTTTTTTCCCTCCACGTGAGCTATCATTTGTTTCCAGGTCGCATCTGACAAGAGCTCCATCGCTCAAGTTGGGGCCTTACCTGGTAATCTACGCCTCTATATAAGGAACGAAACAGGAGGACTTATCCACATATCTGGGTGTCGCCTGATGAAGCTAGTTGTAATTACTTGCTCTCTAACACAACTGTGTGCTGTACTAGTGACGAATTGGCATGTTGTGTTTACGTGACAACCCTTACTAGTTGGCTGTGTCGGGTGGTGGCGGGTTTAACGACACATTATATATTTATGCGATCGAACCCAAAAAACCTCTTATGGATAATTTTGCTCGCTAAAGCCTGCTACGTGTTGCTGCTACTTGTTCAGTGTATCGTTTATTTCCCAGGACACGGCGAACATCAGGGGCGAGTGAAATTTTCACCGGTACCGTCCCTTGCACCATCCGCTGAAATAAGCCGTGCGCGGTGAAGTATGGTCAAGTAACCCCCACGACCCGCACGGCACGGGGAGGCCGCTCATCCAGCAGTGGACTGATTGCAAGAGGGGTGTGCGTGTGCATGCAGGTACAAGACAACGCGATGCGCGTGGTCCCAATCCCTTGTATAAACGCGACTGTTACGTAACTTTCCCCAAAAATGTATACTTGTAAACTTAACTACTTTTTTTATTTTACCAGGTAAGGCCCACTAAGCTATGCAGCTCTTTTTCAGAAGTGACCTGGCCACAAATGACAGCTCAACGAAGCGGTTTGCCACGTCGAAATGTATTGCAGCCAAATGCTCTAAAGGGATGTTTCTAAATGTCGAAAGAAAACCGGAGGAGCCAGAGAAAAATCCAGGCGACCACGGGGAGAGAGACACGCAAACTCCAAATATACAGCAGGCATTGTCAGGGTCGAGATTGAACCCACGTGACCTTCTGTACACCGGGCGAGGTAGTTAACGTCTCGCCACAGTGGCGCCCTGAAATGAACTCTTTCCCACCACGGAGTGGGTGACCTCGTTAAACAATGAGCACTGCTTCTTATGCAGACTCAGGGTCAGCATACAGAATACTGTAACAGCGAAAATACAAACCTCAAAGATAAATTGAAAATACCGCATATTGTTGCTTACAATATACACAGCATTCAATATTTTAGAGCTGGAAAGCAATATGAAATGTGTTCAGTTTATGAATACCGCGATATAAGAATATTATAGCGTGATATTCATGCATGCCATTCATTGTACATTGCATTAAATACACACGCACACAAACACGTGACACGCACATACAAGGTGGTCCAGTTATAGATACCCCTCTGATTTATAACGACCCACGTTAAACCTTATTCTCAACAGGTGATTGACTATTGTTAAATAATTGCTAGGCAAAGTATATCCGGAAAGTGTTCCACGGTGTGATGTGTGTGTGTGTGTTGAGATTGAAACCACGTGTGCAGGTGCCAGGTGTGATGTTTACATCACAACATCGTGAGATATCGGAGGCATTCATGATCATGACTAATTCGGATAAATGATTGAGAGTGTTGGAAGAGATGTACGGCGTGGTCCAGATGTCTTGTGATCCCCAGTTACATTTCTAAAACGTAATATTTAGAAATGGGTGTGAACACAAAAATTAATAAGCAAAGGCAAAATAATATTAGGGGTCATTTGCATTGCAACGTCTCTTGCTCCGTCATTTCCCAACGCAAGTATTACTTTACTACGGTATCCGTAAATGGATCAGCCTGCGGTAATACACTAAAAATAAAAAAGGCTCTACAATACGGATGCCCCGGGGAAATCGTCTCAGTAGCCTCTGCGAAGCACCCTACAATATTAAGTGGCCCAACTACCAACCATTTCGTATCGCATAATGACATCGTGCATATGCTAACTAGGCGAGGCATTCGCTGTACATTATGCACAGGCACGCGCACGCGCGCGCGCGCACGCACGCGCGCCGTTTAAATAATGCGGCCATCCCATGCGTGTCAAGATAATATCCCCCGGCACGTAAAAACTAAAAAAGTGGGCTCGTCTGTTAAGTTAAGGACGTACTCCTCATTGCACGGATGTGCTGCAAGTGCGCGGGGCATCTTGGGAGGTGGCACACGCGGCTTTTATTCGTGACAAATGCCACCGCTCGCGCAGACTGCCCTCCCTGCTCACGTTGAGTCGGCGCAATAACCCGGAGCTGATTTTACATTTGGAGGAGCGGTGGCGCAGTGGTTGGCGCACTGAGCTAAGAACACGGCGATCTGAGTTGTTTGTAATTGCTAGTATTAGCACTACAGGCTCAAAGAAGCGCAACACGTCAAGCGGACAGCAACAAAAAGCGCCATTTGAAGGTGTAACAGAATACGATTTAGCACGTGTCTTGACTTGATTGAGGTTTGGTAATAACTTGGTGAAAAAATTCGACGACGGGAGGGAATTCCAAAGTGGAAGAGTGCGAGGGAAGACGCAGGAAGAGGAGCGTGTGGGTGACCTGCAGGGTGGTGGTTGGACGCAGCGCGGATGAGAACGAAAAAAGTCTGTTCCTGCTACAGAGCCGCGTGGGTGGAGGAGTCGATGGAGTGAAGTTCACGTGGACGGCAGCAACCGTGCACAGCAGCAGCGATAGAAGAGTGACGGGGAGGCGACTTGACTGCCGGCGAGCGAGTTTGAATCCCGGCCACGGCTAACACCAAGTGGCGAGTGATGTTTGGACTGCACCGTGGATAATCCTCGTCCCCATTGTTCTTCTCCAGAATGTGATGACAGTGCTGTGTATACGTGTGGCAAATTGTAGAAAAACCTTTCTTAAAAACCCCGGTTTGTTCCCGTGATGTGTTGGCGTCTGCGTGATCCTCGTGAATAATTTGAATGCTTGGAATTAGAGGCCAATGTGTCCGTAGTCATTTTTTTAAAGAGCAAGATAATTGATTGAGGTATCAATTAGTGACGACGATGATTATCCTCTATGCATTGTGAGCCGGCACATTGTCCCAATGGCACCGTGGGTTTGCTGTTTTCGATGCCGCCAAATTTGTTCCTTCTCACGAATGCCCCTTGCGGCTAAACAACTCGATGGTTGTCCCGACAAAGCCCCGGCAGGCCAAAGTGTTCCAAGGCAATATCCGGTTAAGCGATTTGCCGCTCGCAAAAACATGCAGAGGCCATTATGAAACCACCGACTGTTGCAAGAGCAAGCGAACAACGCGACCGACAGAAATTGGCATTCGGAATTTACAAATGAAAGTTTCATTTACAGCTGACGGGAATCACGTTAAGGGGACCACGCGCGCTCAAACATTACAGCGCACTCCATTATTGTGTTGTCACGCCACACGCCTTTTTGCTACGCAATAATAACAATGATCAACATTGGAGCCACTCACAAACGAATGTCAATTGCCTCCAGGCGCGTACACCGTCTCCTTTATTCGCCGTCTGGTGCGAGCCCACTGCGAGCGTATCCCTCGTTCGAGGGAGACCTCGCAACTCAAATAATTAGAGCACGAAAGTAAAAAAACACTTTTACAATCAATAATAAAAATACAATTAAAATTCTGACATTTTCAATGTTTAATCCACCGATGGCTGAAAGTCTCCTTAAGCCTTGTCGGTCATAACGGAGGGAAGGGGGAGGGGTGGTTGACCATACTTCACCACGCTGGTCAATGCATGTCGGTGAAGGGGTGGGAGGAGCAAGACTGGTTCTGATCATACTTTTGCCACTGATGTTGGGCGTGACCGTGAATCGAACTCGGGTTTTTTGGGTTCGTAGCGCATGGCGCGGACCACTGCACCGCCTCTCCGCCATGCATTCAAAACGGCTAATTTAATTTGCGACTTCAAGCCTGTCTTGCAAGGTTGGCCTGGTTTACCGAGTGACAACCGATGCAGTCGTGCGTGTTGCACCCAACCATACGGAGCGACGGAGACTACAAAGTAAGTGCAGATCCCCATCAGCTGGAGACAGAGACCTGCTGAGTCAGTGGATTCCACATAAAGTGCAGATTAGACGTAAACATTCAGAGCTACGAGGTCTGAATGAGACAGTAGCAGATGGACATCGCAGCGCGCAGGGACTGCATAAACGGGCCCAAATGTGCAGCTATTTCTTTACGAACACACCTACCTTCGAAACACCTGAGGATGGAACACATCCCATTGGCAAGTGTCCAAGGGTGTCAAGTGATGCACGAGCAGCAAATGAAACAGCCCAGCACATGGATAGACGGGCCCAAATGTGCAGCTATTTCTTTACGATCACACCTACCTGCAAAGCACCTGAGGATGGAACACATCCCATTGGCAAGAGTGTCCAAGGGTGTCAAGTGACGCACGCGCAGCAAATGAAACAGCCCAGCACATGGATAGACGGACCCAAATGTGCAGCTATTTCTTTACGATCACACCTACCTGCAAAGCACCTGAGGATGGACCACATCCCATTGGCAAGTGTCCAGGGTGTCAAGTGATGCACGCGCAACAAATGAAACAGCCCAGCACATGGATTTACGGGCCCAAATGTGCAGCTATTTCTTTACGATCACACCTACCTGCGAAACACCTGAGGATGGAACACATCCCATTGGCAAGAGTGTCCAAGGGTGTCAAGTGATGCACGCGCAGCAAATGAAACAGCTCAGCACATGGATAGACAACTCTCACCTGGCCAGACGAGAATTCCAAGGAGACCTGTCGGGGGGAAGAGCGTGAACGTTTAAGCGGCACGGTTAAGAGGACCCATGATTTAATAATAATAATAAAAATAATATATATATTTTTTAAAGCTCGGAATAGCTCCACGCCCACCTTATCAACGTGGCCTCAATTTCCTACCCTTACATGGGCGGCCGCTTATTTCAGAGGGCTCGTCGTGTGGCTCGCAAAGGAGGGACGGGAAGAGGGTTGCACTCCGAGCCATCAAGTCACACGTGCGGCAATCACGCGTCGCTCTCACTTATCACGGGCATGTGCGCAGATAACTCGAGCGGCCACATTTGGGGCTTCTCTTTTTTTCCACGCGTCGTGGCTTTTATAGCCCACACTTGCGCGCGTGCACGCGCGCGCGAGAGTGTCCAGCCCTCGTGTCAATCGTTTGCTGGACGAGCAACCTGATTCCAGACCACGGCCAACATGGGTGGCAAAATGATATGGGAACCTGTCCCCAGACCCACCTTCGGTCGATTCAAGTTGAACCAAGTGAGAATTCAAGAGGCCATGATGAGTCTCATTTGCAAGAGTGAGCTGGGTCACGTACATGACATAATTGATTCAAACCATAGACGAGTACCTGGCGCAGTGTGTGGACATCAGCGCTGGGGAGACAAAGGCAACCCGGGCGTGGTGCTGGCCGCACTACTACCCTATGTGCACCGTGCTAGCCATAATGGGTGCTCGCTAACAGCACTTCCGCCAACAGCCTATAATGCTACATGAGGGATATTTGTCGGTATTGTGTCTGTGTGCGTGGGATGGATGGATAATTACATTCTAAATTGGTCACCGCGAGGAAGTTACAACGTTGGTAAATGTGGGTCTTGGCACAAATGTAGAATTATCCACCTACTCATGATAACGTCGGGCGATATTTAAAGGTTGCTGTCAATGACATTTGTGATCTTTATTTGGAACTGGGTGAGAGCCGATTGAGATAAGAAAACAAAAACAATGTCCCAATTCACGTGCAGGCTCCCAGATACATTTTTGTTGCGAGTTTTTGGCATAAAAAATCGGCTGATTAACATCTTCACCAGTCCCGAGGCTACCTTCCATTAACAAATGAATTCGGTCACTGGGTGAAGTTTTTTTTTGCAAAGGAGGCCAGAGCTAGAATTTAGTATTACAAATTTCAGGGTATTTTTTTTTTCAAATAATAATAACGTATGTTTGTTGAACTGCTTTCACACCGTACGTAGCCAACCGTTCTAATAGGAGGTGCGGGTGAAAGACAACACACTCAACACAAAAAGCTGTTCTAAAGGAAGGAGTTTTCAGTCTGTAAAAACGCTCAGCCATTTGTCAATATACTGCTGGATGAAGACCTCCCCGTGCCCTGTTGGCCAGGGGGGCTGTTTGACCGTATGCTGCCACAGTACGGGGCACAGGTGGTGCATCGGCCAGTCATCTCAATCAGTCAACCCAGGGCACCTGGGTCTATCCCGTGATCTCCTTGCCAGCGGGCGTTCGACACTTGACGTGGCCTTAACGTGCACATAGCCTGGCTCACGCGCCGTGGTGACATCACCGCCACTTAGTGGCGAACGGCGGTTGTTGTTGTTGTTGTTGACCGTACGTACGTAGGGCTTAATTCCTCCTATATTATTTTCTAGCCACCCCCCCCCCGAACCATAACCACCCGGAACCCACGAACCCCCACCGCCTCCCTGGACAATGGAGGGGCAGGGGGTGGGGGTGTTATCTTCTGGAGCTCAGCGCCCAGAGAGTTTGGCCTGCGAGGGGCAAGTTGCTCCAGGGACTATATTGCTCACCACTGAAGTGATCCGTGACTCAATTTCATACGATCCTCAGCCACGCGAGGCCACCATGGGCCCACAAACAATATTTGCCCGTCGCTGCAATGCATCTTAGCCGCACTAATCGGGTCCTGGAGGGGAATATTTTTGAGGTGGCAGCAACATTGCGTTTCTAATTTTAGTGCCCTCAGTGACTTCTGTCAAAGCAAGGGCCTCTGAGGTGTGTGCGTGTGGTTGAATGGAGGAGCGGTCGTGTAGCGGTTAGCACACTGCGCGACGAACCCGGCAACCCGAGTTCGATTCCCACTCAAGGCCACCAACACCAGTGAGGAATATCTGAACAGGTTCTGGTCCTCCCCTAGGTTGACTCAGCCTCAAATGACTACCTGGTACAACGTGTAAACATCGCCACTTGAGAGACAAAGGCGGCCGGGCGTAGTACTGGCCACCCACTCCCTCGTGTGCCGTACCGGCCTTCAAATAGGTGCTCGCTAACTGCACTTGCCCCAAAAACGCACGTAAAGGCGACACGGGGGAATCTTCATATTTGTCTTTGTGTACACATATTGAGCTCAATTCCCGGTGGAGGAAAGTCCTTTGCGGCCCACGGCGAGTTAAAAAAAAGTTCACCCACCACCTGGTGTGTATACCGCAAGTTGCATTTCAAAAATAAATAAATAAACGTGTATATTTATCAACACATTTAAACCCTCCCGGTACGAGAAGTGAACGCCTCGAGGAATCTTCAAATTAAATTGAGAGCCTCAGTTCCGCGAGCACCCCCCACCCCCCGTTAGCGCATTTGGAAAATCAAATTTGGATTCTCTTGCGCGTCTCCGGCGGCGACGAGCAAGCGAGCGAGGTCACTGGGCCCACAGTGAAGCCGCTAGGAACACGCCCGGTCGTCAAAGCACGCGGCAGGGCCCTGGCGGCAAGACGCTCGGCACAAGGCCCTGGAGGGGCGAGCGACGGGCAGAGAATGGGAGATTGGGAAGAGGTGAGGGTTGAAGAGAGGAACGGAAGGGAGGTTAAGGAGCGGGACTGATTCATGTACAGGAGCAGTGTTGAGTCTATTTGGCAGTGTTGAGTCTATGGGCAGTGTTGAGTTTATGGGCAGTGTTGAGTCTATAGGCAGTGTTCAGTATATGGGCAGTGTTGAGTCTATTTGGCAGTGTTGAGTATATGGGCAGTGTTGAGTCTATGAGCAGTGTTGAGTCTGTGGGCAGTGTTGAGTCTATGGGCAGTGTTGAGTCTATGGCGCGGTGTTGAGTCTATGGGCAGTGTTGAGTATGTCCGTTATAAGAGAAGATGCGAGATCGCGGTGGGGTTCTTTCTTTTGGTGTTCGCCCGTGCGCTTTCACGACGAACCCCTCTGCTCCAGCGCGCCGCTCCTACGCTGCGACGGGGATGACGGCCACGCGAAGGCGCTCCGCTGCCGGCTGAGCACCTTCATGGGCAGGGCCGAGGAGTCACCCACGGAGGGCAAGGGGCGAGTAACGGCGGAGACGGCTGCGTCATTTCGGTAATGAACCTCGGTCGATAGACGCCGGGGAAAGGAAAAAAAGGGGGGGCGCCCGTCTTTCCATCTCGCACGCGGCGGCGTTAACTGCGTCAGCCCCCCACCCCCACCTCTGAGCAAACGCCGCCGCCGTGGCATCGGGGCATGATTCCGTGAAATAATCGCGGGGCGAATGAAACGAGAGCGAGAGATTTGGAGAGGGCCGTAAATGCGGACGGGCATTCTCCGGATTTGTTTTGTTCGAGCCGTCTGCACGTTCGAGCGTTTATTGACCCGGAGGTGATTGCCGGAATTACGCGGCGCTGCCAATTCTTTACGCGTCGGCCGGCGCGGCCGGCGGGCTCCCCCCCCAAAGTTTTCACCGTCGGTGGCTCGGCTGGCGAGACGTGGTTACGCAACACCCCGCCCTCACCGCAGCCAAGCGACAAAGGGAATTCTCGAAGCTCACTCGTGAATGTGCATCGACTCCCCCTTCTCTCTCCTAACGTTGCCATCAAATTCCAGGAATCCTCAAGGCGGGAGGTGGCACGCTCGGAGGTGTCTCCCGATAAGCCACTTTCAGTGGAGAAGAAACAAAAACGATTCTGGGCTTGACGCTGGCCGTGGTCGTAACGATCAGCACCGCACTGGCCGGACTTGCATTGGGGAGGTCCCCGCGGTTCCATTCGATCTTCCGGCGCGGCAGCTGAAGCAATGGAGCGAGTCCCGTCTCCGGCCACGAGTTGGGTAAAGTGCGGCTACTGCCAACGTCTTCCCAAGACACTTTGACGAGTGATCGAGTGGGGCTCTGTCGAGCGGCCTCTCGAAGTGGAGGCCCTTCTCGCAGCAGTTGCGTTGAGCACGGCATTGCAGGGCTGCGCCTTTTCTCAGAAGTAAATAACATAAAAAGGGACTTGCGCTAACGTCCCCTTCTCACGGCACGGAATCCCTTCCAGGCTCCAGTCACGGGTTGAGCGAGGAGTGGAGTGGAGTCAGCATGCACGTGCACAACGCACGGCCGCAGTGTGCCATCAGACCGGCGTGGTGAAGTATGGTCAAATAACCCACAGCACGAAGCGCACTGCGTGGGGAAGGCTCAATCCATCGGTTTATTGACACAGCGGCTGTACATGCACATTATGCAGTGTTACTAAGATCCATTAGACAGACTGGTGATGAGCTTCTGAAAATCAAAACCGATCCATCTTTTGAATGCCTGCTTACAGAAATACTGCTGAAAAACCGTGGGTAGAAAAACTCACGCACTAATGGGACGTAAGCATTTTTTTAAACCTGCAGAGATCGACATTTGCATCTTTAAAGTATTGTACAGCTTGCTTGTTCCAACATTAACAGTATGCTTTGAACTGCTTGTCTTATGCGATCAGTCACAAGTCATTATACATATTCACAAGTCAACAACAGTAAATTAAAAAAATAACCTCAAAATATCACGCACATGACCACAGGGATAAATTACATCCCGACTTGAATACCCAATTATTCCATCGTAAAATTTGTTAAGTCCTAACACTCAACCCATCACCTTAATAACAATCATTCTTTGGAGCCAAAGTTACCGATTTCATTACGTACTTTCCAACACGCAATTAAGGAGGCATAAGCGATTGTTACAACAATAACGGCGACCGCATTGTTACGAAAAACAGTTGAGAACGATATTTCACCTAAATACAGGAATTAGTGGCGTGGAAAATAATACGAGATATTTCCGTGCTACAGCAGACCCGAGGCTGTTATAAGACCGTATACAAATGTTTTTTTTCCTTAATGAGATTGTGGGATACACAGATGGAAAATGTTAACATTTTGGCTGACAAGCCTCAAGGCTTAGTGATATATCGGCACCAACACTAAATGCTTATTTTCTCTTCCCTTTGCCAATTACATCAACCTATTTATATTTGATGAAGCTAATAAGTCATCCTTCCTTTAGGCATTTAAGTACACAATGCGTTTTTTATATCAGTTACTTTTTTTCAGAAAAAGGGTAACATTTGAAATGCCACTCTTTTTTTCATTTCAACTATTTAACATTTTTAGTTTTTAAAAAAACGTCATCGAGACGATAATCTCTGAGAGGTTTGGCAATTTAAAAATGTTTTAAAATAATAAACTGAACTCTTGAGATTCGTCGAGGTGTTAAAAGTGATCGCTTTTGGAAAATTTGCGGTTTCACACGAGGAGGCTTCGGCCTTCCTCTGCAACGTCACCACGTTGGTGGCATCGGCCACCGTGAAAAGAAGATGCCAAAGTGAGCCGAAACTGAAATTGTCAAGTTGAAAATTTAAACAAAAGACCGGGGGAGAGGGGTGGGGAGAGAGATGCCCTTAAATGAAAAATGTGCCGACTTGCGCTACTAAAAAAAAACATCCATAAGAGGTTATTTGGGTTAGATCGCGTAAATATCTAAATGTGCCGTTAAACCCGCCAATGACTTACTAGTACTGCACTAACCGGTGTGTTGGAGAGCAAAGCCCACAACAATTACAAACCGAGTACGACGTTTCGCCAGTAACTGCAACCAGCTTCATCAGGCGACAGCCAGAGTAGTGGAGAAATCCTCCTGCTTCGTTCCTTAAATAGAGGGGTAGATGTGATGACGACACTTGTGTGTTCTCCTTGCGTGAAGTGGGGGAGGGGCGGGTTTAACGAGACATTTATATATTTACGCAATGTAACCCAAAAAAAACCTGTATTATGGATATTGGTCACGCAAGCCAACGTGTTAAACAAAAAAAACCTTAAAAGGAAAATGTTACAAAGAGCCTGGAAGGGATTCCATGCCACGGAAAGGGGACGTTAGTGCAAGTCCCTTAGGTTACTTCTCAGCATGAATAAAGGTAACCAGTAAAAGGTGCAGCCCTGCAATGCCTTGCTCAACCCAACCGCCGCCAAAAGGGCCTCCCCGCCTCGAAGTCGTTCGACAGAGCCCCACTCGGCAGTGCCCACAATTTACCCAGCCACTGGCTAGCGGCAGGATTTGCAGCAATGTTGCAAGTGTCGCGTGGGGGGAGATCGAATGGAACCGGCGTTGCTCCCCTCTGCCGAACGGCTTGCAGAGGCAGGAAAAGGTCGTGAGGTCACGTGGCAGGGGCGCCTCTGCCGGTGCAAAGCCTCCGCGTTCGTGGCGTTGTCTTCTCCGCAAGATAAACTATAAACTAAACACATTTTTTTTCCACCAGGTAAGGCCCTCGTCAGAATATTCCAGAAGGTGTCACACTTGAATTCACATTTTGACAACCGCTGTTTTTTAGTTGACAATATAATTTCACATTCACGTGATAAGGTTGCACTCTTTATGTCTTCACCGTGGCATTTGAAAAGCAACGGATGGACTCATGGCTGTAATCGTTGCTTTCACGAAACCTGCCAGGATGGCCTGAAATTCGTTCTAAACTAAACTATAAAACTAAACTTTTTCTTATTTTACCAGGCAAGGCCCACTGAGCTGTGTAGCTCTTTATCAGAAGCGACGTGGCCACAAATGACAACTCAGCCAAGTGGCTCATCGCGTGGACATTTATAGCGGCCAAATACTCTACACGTGTGTTTCTAAATGTGGAGAACACAAAAACTCCAAATATAGAGCAGGCGTCAGGGTCGGGATCGAACCCATACGACCTGCTGTATACCAGGCAAGGTAGTTAACATCTCGCTACCGTAGTGCCCTTGGATGATGGGAAGATGCGACCTGCTGTTCGGAGGATCCTCAGCTGCCTGGGCATCAACACCAACGACAAAAACTCAAAATGACGAATCGTTCAAAGCGATTCAAAACCGAGCAAACGGGGCAGGATTCAGGTATCTTTGCCCCCAGGGAGGAAACAGATGCCGTGTAAGTGGGGTGGACATATAGTATACACGCCGGGTGTGTCGGCAGGGCGGAGGAACTGGGACAAGGGTCATGGAAGACCCCATCTGGAAGCCCCTGGAACTTGCTAGTGGGTTCGAGAAGGGAGGCGCCGCCAGGGCGGAGCCAGGCTGCGCCGAGGGGAATAAAAGCAGCTGAGAGCGGGAGCTCACGGCTGCCGGTTCTGGGAGTGGACTCGTCTCATCGTCGCTGACGTCTTCGCTAGATATCGTGCAACCGAGATGATGGATTTTTTTATTGAGCAGTCATTGTAAGGATGTAATTAACCAAGTTAAAACTTTATCTGCCGTGCAGTTTACTGCTAGACAGCCCTTCCCCCTCCAACCCAGCTTAAAAATACGCTGCCAAGCTTGGTGGTGCTCATTCAGATGCTGTTTTTACGACAGACCTGTTCTTCACCTGAGGATGGCTGCTTGTGGCCGAAACGTCGTGAGAATTGTATTTTATTATGTTTTATTTGTATTATTTTATTATTTCCCTTCTACGTGACTTTACCGAAAGAACCAAGAAGATGCTAGACAGCCAGTTTAGATTTATTTTCATAATCATATCCTTATTCCCAGTCTATAACCCCCAGCTTCACACATTACCATCACCATTGCCACAAGTTTTTCAGCTTGCGCATTTATAATTTTCCCCCCCCCCCCGGCAGCATAACAAAAGGCTGCTTAATCTTAGCTTTCTTATGTACTTCCGCCCCCTGCATCACAAAGCTTCAGTTTGAACTCCATGTACTGCCTCCAAGCGCCCACCCCGTTCCTCACGTCGTTGCCTCCCAGTCCACAGCCCCCGCCCACACACTCACCATGGCCCCTCCCCTCCCTCCATCCCCCGCGACTATATAATTCCTCGTCACAGCCATCTCTTAGACACACTTAAGCGGTTGTGCTTTCGCTACGTTGTCCCCACCTGAAGGACGCTTGTGTTACGCCCGAAACGTCGCGATTTAATTTAGTTGTTTTCATTTATTTTCTTTTCTTTTTTACCTACGTGACTTTACCGATAAAAACAAAGAGTAGAGTTGCTGGCTGTCTCGGTCAGCGCCATCAGTGCGACACGGTCAGGGTTGTGTTTAGGCTAGGCTAGACGACAAGGGAGAGTGCGAGGGCAAACCTGTGAAGGTGTTAATAAAGAAGGTGCCTCCTGGAACCCCTCATCAACGAATCGATGACACGACACAGAGAAGAATTCATCCCCCCCCGCCACCACACCCCACTCCCCCCAGAGCCTCTCCACCCAGACTCGCACACAAATATACAATCCCCGATCAATCCTCAACCCTCGCTGCCAGGACGCACCCCAACAAAGGTGGTCGGGGCAGACAACCTCCACGACCGGCCGCGGCATGGGGAGGCCTTTCATCCAGCAGCGGACTGATTCAAGAGAACACACGTTTTTTAATTGAATTTTATAATGGAAGCCATCAAGTATATATACATATCATATTAAAATGATAATATGAATAAACATACCTACTTTTATTTTCTTCTAGATTTGAAGCTTTCGTGACTGCAAGGATTCATATTCTTAGGGTTTTTTCGGTACAGCACGATAGCTGTATCAAGTGAGATACAGCTATCGTGCTCTGACGGTTCCACCTGAAGACGGAAGCTTGTGTTGCCTCCGAAACGTCGTGATTTTTATTTTATGTTTATTTTACTTTTATTAATTTGAATTTTTTACCTACGTGACTTTACCGAAAAAAACCTAAGAATATGAATACCTACTTTTCTTGATCATAACAAGCATTGTTGATTTATCGTGGGTCCCCCCCCGCTAAAGTTTTGTTACCACGAACGCACGGCACGTCCCCCCCGTTCGCCCCCCGCGTAAAATCCGGCCCCTGCGCGCGGATCAGTAGCGGGAAACGACGCGGCCACTCTCCCTCCGCCCTCCTCCGCCTCCTCCGTCCTCCTCCGCCTCCTCCGTGGACGCCAGCTCACGGCTGCTTCTGGATTTCCTTCCGCTGGGCGTCCTGCACCTTCCTCGAGTCCTCCCACGGCCGCGGCCCACGGATGTTGACCCACGCGTCCGCTTCTGCCTCCTTCAGCTTCTGCAAACGTCGCACGCGGCGGCACACGGAGGGGACGATTTCGTTGAGTGACGCGGCGCCAAAATGACCGAACGCCGGGCCGGCCCGGGAGAGCTCCAACGTCGCATCTCATCCGCCCGGCAACAAATGTTGCAAATGAAATGTCGCCGGGAGGCCACGGTGGCCAGATGTTAAATACCTCGCCTGGCATACAGGAGGTCCTGGGTTCAATCCCGACACTGACGCCTGCTGCTGTATATTTGGAGTTTGCGTGTCTCTCTCCCCGTGGTTGCATGGATTTTTCTCCGGGTCCTCCGGTGTTTCCCTCCACATTTAGAATCAATGCGCGTTCAGGGAATTTGGCTGCTGTACATTTCAACATGATGAGCCACTTCGTAGAGCTGTCATTTGTGGCCGGGTTGCTTCTGGAAAAATAACTAGATAGCTCAGTGGGTCTTACCTTGTGAAATAAAACATAGTTGAATCATTTAAATGAGGATTTCACAGTGGCAGATGTGTCTGGCGGCACCTGGTCTGATAATGGGCTTTAGTCTGCCGGTAGGGGACCATGGTCGCCAAGCTTAGGTATATAGCAAAAAAAAAAAATTTACGTGTTACCCTGCGCTATATTTTAGTTTGAAATCTCACCTTGCGTTCTTATTATTAATCCTATCCGCATTTACTCATTTATTTTGTGCGTGGGTGCACTGAAATGTTTGCGCTGTGAAAAGCAGCAGCACTGCTCGCCAATACGGAGGCTGCTCCGCCCGCAAGAGAAACTTTACTTTCAATGAGCTCTTGGCCGGTTATAAATAAAGAATAAACAATAATTTATTTATTCAGGAAAGCCTCGCTGAGCCTCTCTGAGCCAAGTGGGAAGACACCGGAGTGGTTACGGAAAGCGAGCACTCACACGCGCGCACGAACGAACGCACGGACGCACGTACACACGACAGGGGATCAGAATGCTAGCGCTTTCATACCACCGCCAAAACATCCGTCGCTGGGTTGGGCAACGACGGCGGTGGGCGATGCGTCGATTTAAAAATCGATTCTCAGGCTCGGGACACGCTCTTGAAGAATCTCGTCGTTGTTGTCGTCGTCGTCGTCATTGTTGTTGTTGTTGTTGCCGTTGTTGTTGACGTTGTTGTTGCCGTTGTTGTTGCCGTTGTGAGCGGGCTGCTAGCCAGGGCCACGTACGGAGTGGCAACCAAAGCGAGGAACGCGCCAGAAGTGGACGCCCACCGCGAACGGGGACCGGTGAAAGTCTGCTCGACCGCCGATGCTCGGTGCGTCGTCATCATTGTCGTCACCACCACGATCCATGGGGCAAGGTAGCCCCGTCAGTGTCCACTGCACATTTCGTCATCTTTCGATTTAAAGCTTTCGTGACTGCAGGGATTCATCTTCTTGGTTCTTTCGGTAAAGTCACGTAGAAGGGAAGTAATAAAATAATAAGAATAATGAGAATTATTTTATGATGTTTTATTTTTATTATTTTATTACTTCCCTTCTACGTGACTTTACCGAAAGAACCAAGAAGATTTCGTCATCTGTTGACACTTTCCTCTCCGTCTCGTGCCAATATGCTCAGGTAGTGGCAACATCTTTTTGGCACCAATCTCTTATGTCGTCATCGTCAAGCCAATCCCTGTTAGGGCTTCCTCTCTTTCTGGTTCCTTCCACTTTTCCGAAAAACAACACTTTTCGGTGCGTGGCTGTATGTATGTGTTTAACTTCTTTCGCACCGTATCCAACCGTGCTAATCGGAGGTGCGGGGGAAGGTCAACAAACAACACAAAAAGCAGTTTCCAAAGAAATGTGTGCATAGCTCCAGTGACTTCCTAAGATGTAAACGAAGAGCGTTCCAGACGGCCGCAGAAGTGCACCTGAAAGCGCGCGGTGCGGTGACCGTCTTTGTTCGGGGACTAGCCATCGCAGCTCCGTGAGGAAAAGCGATGGTTGAAGAAGTGGATCAATCATGGGCGATGATGATGATGATACATTGAGATTCATTTGAGATTTAAAGCTTTCGTGACTGCAGGGATTCATCTTCTTGGTTCTTTCGGTAGAGTCACGTAGAAGGGAAATAATAAAATAATAAAAATAAAACATAATAAAATAATTCTCACGACGTTTCATTCAGAGGCTGTCTTTCCGACAGACCTGTTCTTCACCTGAGGACGGCTGCTTGCGTTGTGGCCGAAACGTCGTGAGAATTATTTTATTATGTTTAATTGTTATTATTTTATTATTTCCCTTCTACGTGACTTTACCGAAAGAACCAAGAAGATTCATTTGAGACTTTCCAAAGCAAATCGGATATTATTAGACCGCTATAAAATCAATCACTTGCATACAATGGTGGAATCGTGAATTGACGTCGCGTGCGGTAAATTGAGGATCGACCATGTGAGCCCAGGGGGCAGGACGCTCGGAGGAAAAGTCGCACCGCAGGACCGCTGGAGATGGCCACGGCTCGGGGAGGCCTTCATCCAGCAGCGGATAGACCACAGGCCCGTGGTGACGGTGACGATGACGGGGGCCCCCCTTGGGCCCCCCCCCCCCCCAAGGAGCGACAGGGCGTCGCGAGGACGGCCGTAAATCACTTGATTAACCGCGTTGGCCTCACCTGATGAGGCCAAGCGGGCGAACGCGCGCCGCCTCGTTTGGCTAATCGTGGGGTCAAGTCGGGGGGTTAATTCCCGGAGGGACGTAGCCGCCACCAACAACCTCGGGGAAGCGTCCCCAATTTCCAAAACGCCGATAAACAAGCGTTTGCCGCGTACTCGGAGAGCCTAGTCAGATTCGTAACGCTACGCAAAAGTAAAAAACAAAATGATAATAAAAAAACGACGGGCCGGGGCATCCGGCTCGACGTGCATCGATGTCGTGAATGCGGCAGCGTTTTCTGTTGTTTTTACGGGGCTGCTACGGCCGCTGTTATGCTGATGAGGGGCATGCCAGTGTGGGTAATGAGGAGCAAAACGTCGGCGAAGATGCGTGAGTGAAGGCCTCCAACCTCAAACTCCTTCTCCAGGCTCACGGACTTCTTCTCCTTCAGCTGCGCCACCAACTTCGGGTCCATCTGCGAGCAAAGAGACGGAACACACGCGCGTCCACTTGTGTGTGTGCGTGTGTGCACTTGTGTGTGCACGTCCACTTGTGTGTGTGTGTGTGTG
>CM025640.2:2972777-2988887 GCA_014621495.2 Entosphenus tridentatus
CCTGCTGTAGTTATAGCCTGCTGTATTTACAGCCTGCTGTAGTTATAAACCATCGTAGTTATAGCCCGTCGTAGTTATAGCCTGCTGTAGTTATAGACCATCGTAGTTATAGCCCGTCGTAGTTATAGCCTGCTGTAGTTATAGCCTGCTGTAGTTATAGACCATCGAAGTTATAGCCCGTCGTAGTTACAGCCATCGACGTAGTCGGTTACAGCGACTTTTGTCACGGCCACACGTTTTGGCCCCTGGTGGGGGTCGTCGCAGCCACAGGTCGCCCTCCGTCCGTCCGCCGTTGTTTTGCCAAACGACGGCGACGCCGCTCTCGGGGTTAAACGCACGGGGAAGGGAGGAGAGGAAGCAAGCGGGGGAGGTGTGCGGAGGAACGGGCCGCGTGGAAGAATCGGCGAACAGCTTGAACGCAATCTCACGCAATTACCACATTAGCTTCCTCACGAAGGCAAACGCCACGGCCTCGCGGTGATCATTAACGGGCGAAGATTTTCCTCATCTTTGTTTCAGCTTCCGCTCTGCGTGCGGTTTGTTGTTGTTGTTGTTGCTTTCGTTCATTTATTTTCACAACCGCTCATTTACGTGCGCAAAACAGCGCACGGACCAACGGGGTTTGGACGCGACGCGTAACAATCTGTGGACACGATGCGGAACAATCGGCTGGAACCCCCGCTTGTTAAAGTTTTAATTTCCCTCGCCGTCCGTGAAAAACAATCAGCCTCCGAGCATAATTATCTGTAATATCTAGGCGATATCCCTACGTTATACAGCCGTTTACCCGTGGCATACCGCGCGGGAAGGGGATTCGAGAAAAACAGAGCGGGCACGGCTCAAGGCGAGCAGCTGGAAGGAGGAGCACGAGGTGGAGAAGCAATAACTGGGCCAAGCTGTTGGTGATGATTTTCCATGAGTTTTTTTGGGTTATGTCGCGTAAATATGAATGTGTTGTTGATCCCCCCGCCACCACCCGTCGCAGCCAATTAGTAAGGTAAATTATATCAATTATAAAGGAGTTCCATAAAGGCAAGTCCGTGGTTATCACGAAAAAAACAATTAATAAAAAAATTTTGGGGCCACTAAAAAAATGACATCAATGAGATTCATTGCTTTCACTCACAGGGCCGCGTCACAGCCTCAAGTCTCACATGGCTCCCAGCCTCCCGCGCCGCACTTCCACGTACAGGGTCCCAACCGTGAGTAAACCGAGTGACTTGCCTCCTGTGGACGGTGACGCTCAAGTCAATGAGCACACGTACCGGACCCCCCCTGTCAATCCACTGCCGGATCGGGGCCTCCAAAAACACACACGTGCGGGCCCCTGAGGTAAATTTCACCGTACCACACCGTGCCGCTTTGGTAAAGGCGACGGGAGCATAAGGCCATGGCAGCATAGCGGCACGACATGTACAACCGCCGCCATCGCTGCACCGCCGACCGCCGCCCCACGACGTTAGCAGGGCCCGCGCGAGTGCGCAGCAAGTGACCTGCCACGAGATGTTTGTACGCTGCGGTGGCCGCCCATCCAAGGCGCTCCGGGCTCAGACCCCTTTGCTTAGCTTCCGAGGACGCGAGGAGAAAGCGTTGGGCGGGATTCGGGGTTCGCTTGGTCGTCGGACGGTCACTGGCACGGAGCGCCGCGCAAATCCCGGCGGCTCATCGAGCACCACCTCCCCCCCCCACCCCCCCCGGTTGGCTGACACGCGACACAACCCCAGCTGTTGTCGTCGTCGGGATTTGAAGGGCCCTTTTTGGAGGGAGGCCCTTGCACGGGCTAATGCGGTGTCACACTTGCAGGCACCCCCCCCCCCCGCCGATGATGTGATGTGATGGGATACGACGTGACGTGAAGAGGGTTCCTAAAAGTGTGCGGCGGCGTGACTCTCAGCACGCAACCAACGGCAAAGAGCCGGTGATGTGTGTTGAACTTCGTTTGCACTGTACGTAGCCAACCGTGCTAATCGGAGGTTGGGGGGGGGGGGGGCAAAAGACGGACAAAAAAAAGGGGGGTCAGCCTCTTTAAATCGTTCAGGGTTAAAAAAAAAATTGGTGGCGGTTCTCCGAAGCCCTTGGACAGAGCAAACAAACGGGTCGGCTGGCCAGCAACAGCTGGCCAGCAACAGCGTCCCAGAACTCATTTCCCCCGAAGAGCCTTGAAATTTCTCCTCGAACAAAATAAAAGCACGCGCGTGCGAGCGAGCGCCCGCAAGCGCCCGCGCTCGCTTCGGCGCGACGTTGAATGTTGCGGGAGAAAAAATTTAACCCAAAAGCCAAAAAAAAGGGGGGTGGGGGAGCGTTACGTCGGCGATGACTCTATCAGCGGCAAGACACCGCTGTTGCACTGCACGCAGCACCTATGTCCACGCTCTCCGCCTGAACCAGTCCGCACCGACCAGCGTGGCGACTGGTGAAACATCTTTCACGCAACCCCCGATGATCGGCATGGTATGGCGCAGGCCATCGATTAGCAGGCGGAGTGACAAAACCTGTCGCGCATCGCCGAAATGTTTGTGCCGGGGGAAAACCCGCCGCTATGCATCCAGAGAAACCCCCATCGCGAAACGTACGGGGGGAGAGACCAAACCCAGAGGCCCCGCACAGACGGTGCTCACGAACCCGCTTGCTGTACTGCCATCGGCTGGCAAAACCAGCTGGCAGGGCGGCCCAGCGGTTTTGAGGAGCAATCGCGAATCCTCCGCGCGATCCACCGACACTCGGCGGAAACGCGCGAGCGCCTCCGATTTAGCACGGTTGGCTACGTATGGTGTGAAAGAAGTTCAACGTGCGCACGTTCAAGCGCGTACCGCGGGGCACGCAAGCCAATTTAGGACGGCAGCAAGCAAATGGAAGCGCGGTGGGTATATAGGTCAGCCTCGCTAGATAAAGCACAATGTAGGTTGCAGGCTACGATGAGCAAACACGATTAGCTGGAGGGGATCATTCATAATATAGGGGGGCGCGTGCGAGCGAGTGCGAGTACGAGCGGGTGTCAGAGCGAGCGTGAGTGTGAGAGCGAGTGTCAGAGCGAGTGTCAGAGCGAGTGTGAGAGCGAGCGAGTGTGAGAGCGAGCGAGTGTGAGAGCGAGTGTGAGTGTCAGAGCGAGTGAGAGGGCGAGTGTGAGTGTGAGTACGAGTGAGTGTGAGCGAGTGTGAGTACGAGCGAGTGTGAGAGCGAGTGAGAGAGCGAGTGAGAGTGTGAGTATGAGTGAGTGTGAGTACGAGTGAGTGTGAGAGTGAGTGTGAGGGCGAGTGTCAGAGCGAGTGTGAGAGCGAATGAGTGTGAGTGAGATTGTGAGTACGAGCGAGTGAGAGTGTGAGTATGAGTGTGAGAGTGAGTGTGAGGGCGAGTGTGCGAGCGAGTGTGAGAGCGAGTGTGAGTGCGAGCGAGTGTGAGTGTGCGAGTGTTAGCGAGTGTGAGAGGGCCTTAAAATTCAGAGAGGCGACGGCGTTGTCGGCGGGTAGCCAAATAGTTCACGGGTTAACGAAGCCCGAGGCGAGCAGGTGATTAGCGCTGATTACTTTCCTTAATGACTTTCCAAAGCAAATCAAATTTTAATAAATCTAACGGCTCATGTTTATTCTGCACTAATTTGACGAGCGTGTAAATAAAACTTCTTTTTTTGGATTCAACAAAACGTCGGGGGTTTCACACCTCCCCACCCCCCTCCCCACCCCACACCCTTCCATTCCCCCACACCCTTCCATCCCCCCACTCGTAATGGGTTCTTCGCTGTCCGGGGCTACGTCCACAGAGGGGAAATGGAGCTACGCAATCGGCTTCTATGTAGGCGTGTATGGTGAACTTCTTTCACACCATACTCAGACAACCGTGCTAATCGGAGGCGCGGGGGAAGGACAACAAACGAAACCCAAAGATCAGTTCTACAGAAATGACTTTTCAATCTCGATTTAAAAGTGCATAGCTCCAGTGGCTTCCTAATATCGGAAGGAAGAGCGTTCCAGACGGCCGCAGAAAGCGCTGCAGTGACCATCTTTGTTCGATGGCCAGCCAAAAGCCGCCGCCGTCGCTGCTGCTGCTGCTATGAGGATGGCCAGCGATCACGTGACGGTTGAGGCTCCTCGTAGTACAGCATGCAAGGCGCCAGGTGGATTGTTGCAGCGCGGGATCGCGAGGGACGGCGGTGGCTTGGAGAGGGCCTTCATCCAGCAGCGGACCGACCACGGCCGACGACGAAGGAAAGTCGGAGATTCGCCGGCCACCGCGTGCGGCGAAGCGATCCGGGGCAGACGTCGGGGCGTCCGTGACAGGCGACGGATCACGCGGTCGACAAATCTGAACAGGAGGCGGCGGCGGCGGCGGCGGCACACAGAGGAGCCGCAGAAAAAGACAACACCGACCGCGGAACAAAGGCACCTCGGGGCCTACAGATCGCGCCTTGATGACGGACCAATTGAACTGCTTAAAAGAGCGTTTGACTGCCATGCATGCGGGAGGGAAGCGGAGAGCCAGGAGGAAACCCACGACGCATACGAGGGGGTGGCTCTCAAATCTTGGTCGCCCGCTCACAAACCACAAACACAAGTGCAACTGCTCAAGTGTTTTGATATTTTATCGTTGTACTTTCGACGACCGTTTACCAACAGGCCAAATATGCCGGCGCTAAACAGCAAAGTAAAGGAAAGGATAACTAACAAGGCACTGGCAGGAACCACAATTAACTTTGATGAAAAAAAACATCACGGAACAAAGGGCGGAGACGGGGGGGGGGATGTGTGACGGAGAGATAGAGGGGGGCAGCCCGTCGCGCGAGCTGGACGGACCGGCGTTCGGTACGGGCAAGGAAGTAATTGCGGCGTTGGTAAAGCACAAACTCCACAGGCTCCCGGGCTCTCGCTCAAATCTGTTTTTTGTAGCCAAAGGGTGGGGGGGGGAGGGAAGGGGGGGGGCACAGTCATCATTCCACGCAGGCCAGCGACCTCAGATTATCCCGCGTCTCAGAAAACCTAATCACACGCGACAAGAGGCAAAATAGACTTCACCTTAAATTCTGCGGAAACGTTAAGTCAATATTTTAGCGCGCGACAGACGCCTGCACCACCGCCGCGGCTGCCACCGCCTCTAAAACTACTACCATCACCACCAGGGCAGCTACCACCTTCAGCACTGCCACCTCATCTATAACCACCAGCATCGCCGCTGCCATCAGCACCACTACCGCCACCGCCGCCGCCATCAGAATCACCACCAGCATCGCCGCTGCCACCAGCTTCACGACCACCACGACCACCAGGCACAGCCACCGAGCCACCGCCGCTGCCACCAGCAGCACCAATCAACACCACACCACGAGCGGCGTTACCACGGCAGCACCATGACCGCAAGCTGTGCAAAGAGGTCAACGCGTGATGGGCCCCCCCCTACACCCTGCACCCCGGTCGCCAAAACAGGAGGCCGGGATGAAATTACTATCGCTCTGGAGGCCTGCCCTGGGCACACACACCGCAGTGGAAGCACACCACCCCCCCCGACCCCCCCCCCCCCCCGAGATCACACGTTTCAAAATCTGACCCCGAGTGTCTGACCTATTCATCCATCGCAAAGGTACAACCCCTACCGCCCCCCCACGCCTCACGGTCTCCCCCACAAGGTGCACCGGCGCCTGTGAAGTTCAACAAATAACCATTTGAAATGTAATCTAAGCCAAGTTGCTGGTGCAGCCCTGCGATTTTTCTTGCTCAGGCAAATGGAACCGGAAGAAGGATCTCCACTCGAGGAACCCTCCTCTATCGGATACTTGGCCTGCTCTTCCGCACTGGGCCAGACATCTTGGAAGAGGTGGGAGTTTCCACATATTGCCCCACCCGCACGCGAGCCACTCATCGACCGACCGTGGGCGTACTCACGCTCATGTGCCGCTACTTGGACACAGTCGGGGGGGGATTTCGGAAAATCGCATCAATGCTTCAACCGCCGCGTCCAAGAGATCCGAGGTCGCCACACTTCACCTCACCGCACGTAACCTGCCGATTGGCTCACTGTGGTTGCACCCGCTGATACTGCCAGGTGGATTTAAGAAACCTGCACCGCCATCGTTTCATCAGCCACATGTCCGGAGCACAAACCCATTCATTACACCAACCCCACTGTGTTCGATACTTATAAATATAAACGCACATACTAGGAGCACGACAGCCACCCCTAAACATCCTTTCATTAAGATAAAATGTCACGGTTATGCAATAACTCAAGAACGACGACAACAATCTCATAATTAGTATTTTTCAAAAATAAGGAGCACCCTCGTCACGTAAACGTATTAAACGTGCATATAATGGAAGCAACTTATAAGCGTAAAAGAACACGCACGCGCGGTTCAAATGCAAAGTGCGCGCCGCCGAAAGCTGGTATTGTTGTTACTGCGCCAAATCCTTCATTTATTTTTTGGGTTTAGTAAAGGGAAAGAGTGATGCGGTTTCCTACGCGCGTGCGCACGCACTTTCATCCAGGCAGACTTGGAGGATCGGTTGCGTTAGCTGGGACGCGAACTCATGTCGGTGGATTTAAACGCGCAGACGACTGACCGCCGCACCGCTGATACCTCACCCACCCCCTCCAGGCTTTCCCAAATTTGAGACTTACCAAAGTTAATTTCCCAAGGATTTACAGTCAATCAAAATGTTGAGGAAACTGTAAGCTTCAATTAAGATCATACGTTAAAATCAAATTTGAAAACGTGCGGAAGGATATATTTTTACTCATTTGCAGAGCCAGATTTGGGTGGGGGGGGGAGGGGGTGGAGCGATGGCGCAGCGGTTGCCACACCGCGCCACACGAACCTGGCGACGCCAAGCTGTCAATGAGGGACCCCCCGGCCAGCGGTCGAACAACCTGGCGCGACCGGCCAACACGGCGTGGAAATATGCGGCCTTCGCCGGGCAGTGGGTCAGCGAAAGCAGTGTAAATAAAATATCAAGAAGGCTTCGTTCGTAGCAACTGCTCCGGCGTGACCCGTGACCCTGGAAGAGAGGCCTAGGGGCACCTCCCCGAGGACCAGACTGGACGCTGATTAATGAACAGGAATTGTTTTCCTTTAGAGGGCAGCACTCCTCATGGTGTTACCACGGAAACCTCAAAAAAGCCCTCGACCCCCTCCCCGCCACCTCTCTCCCTCCCAGCTTCCTTCCAGGCACTCGATCAAATTGTCTGTGGATTTCAGAGAAGAAGCGTTCACCGCACACAGGGCTTAATTTTCACCGAATCTTTCCAGGTCGGTTGACCCGCAAAAAAAATGTCCGCACCCAGCAACGCCACATCCAGTACATCTCCTCTCGCTATGACTGTGGCTAATAGCTGCGTGGGCCCGCACTCCAGTCTGCCAGCAAACCCAGAATGCAATTCTGAACCCAGCACAGCGCATCCAGTATGCCTCTCATTACGGCTGTGGCTCAGAGCTAACCCCAGTCTACCAGCAGCATGGATAATAACCGGCGGGAAATAATGTGAGCACGGCCATCGCAGGATTTGGTCAAAACGCGACCGAGAAATACACTTTTTTTTGTCGAAGCAGCGTTACACAGATCGATCGTCACCCATCGTCATCATGGTCACCATCGGCCGTGGTCAATCCACTGCTGAATGAAGACCTCCCCAAGTCGCAGCCATCCTTTTTCGTACCGCCGCTAAAAAAAATGAAAACCCGCGCTCGGATTCCCAGAGCCCGCGCGATGACATCACGATTTTTCCGTCCGGCGGATTACGTTTTTACAATCGCTCTCCGCGTCGCAATTAATTTGCGCGGGATGACCACACGCGCGCGCCATCTGCGCCGACTTTGCCAGGGCAAATCCATCTCTCGTGTAATCACGGGACAATGGCAAGGGTGGAGGGGGGGGGCGGCGTCGTAGAGGGGGGCATCCGTCGCCAGCGTTGGGAACGAAAGGAACCGACTCCGGGGGTGTTGTGACGAGAGCCCCCTTTAGTTCTAGATTTGAAGCTTTCGTGATTGCAAGGATTCATACTCTTAGGTTTTTTCGTTTGATGCCGGCCGCTTTGAAGACTTTTGGGCCTGCGCCTAGCAACTTCGCAACCTCCGATGAGCACGGTTTGGCCACGTACGGTGTGAAAGACGCCCAACAGGCACGAAAGTACGTGCACGAGTGCAGACTTTTTGGGCATTTGTGTGTCGCAGCGGTAACACTTGTGCCTCACAGCAAAGGGGTCCATGGGTTCGAATCCCGGCTCAAGTGCCTTGCTGTGTGAGGGTTTGTAAATTCTCCAAACTTTTTTGCAAGGGTCACCAACGTCTGGCTTCTCCGATTTCCTCCGATCGCTCAAACAAAAAAGTAAAGTACAATGAAACTGGTATTGTGGCCAAACATCCCAATCCTCAAAAAATTAAATCCAAATGACTCTGTCGGGATTACACAAAGCGGCAACATCACCCTACGGCTGCAAAGGCTTGGCAGTACCCTCATGAAAAAGAGGCTTTTCCTGGGTAGCACGGTTAGCTTAATGCGGCGCGAAAGTTCAACATACACAGAATATTAAAATACGAATCGAACGCGACAGCCACCAACGCATGACTTGCAGTGCATTGCAGAGTACGGCGTTGTTGTTGTTTTGGATGAAAACATTTCCAGGCAACGTTTCACTTCTCCGTTGAGAATGTTGACGGCGCTGTCCGACCGCGTCGCGTTGTTGTGCGGCGCGATGTCGCGTCGCGTCGGTCATCCGGTTTTCTTCCGATTCCGTTACGATGACGTACGTGTCCGTCATCGAAAGGAGACCCGGAACAAGAACGGAAACAAATTAACTTTGTCGGTACCGAGGCTCCCACAAGCCCATGCGGGGAGGGCGTGCGGCACAGCTTGGCGCCAGCTATCGTAGAGTGCGATCGTGTCGCTACGGTTCTCTGCGGTGAGTAACGATGTCTTTAAAAACAACGGCGCTACGCCGTTGTCGGCGGTGAACGGGACCACCTGCGCCCGGCAAAACTTTCAGACGTCTCAGAACGGGAAAGGGTTAACATTGGCACGTGCACGGCGCCTAACTCCGGCCCCCGCGAGCCTCAGGGCGTCGCGCACTCAACGGATCCTAAGAATCCCACTTCTCTCGCCTCTCCTTCCCGTTGCCCAATTACGTTCCAACTGAGGTGTGTCCTGGGATGACTTGAGAACGCTCGCATACACACACGTGTGGGTGTGTGTGTGTGTTTTTTATAAAAACAAAACACTGTGGTGCAGCGGGTGGCTTGGTGGTTAACGCACTGCGCCTCCCGTTATGGAGCAATCTGTTACCCATAATTGAATTGTCTTGTATAGCCTTTCATATCTATATAAATATACGTTGTATCTTGCTTGCCCTGATTAATCTTGTTTTGTACGGAGTGTTGACATTTTTACAAGTACAACGCTTTGTGATCTTTCGATGAAAAGTGCTATATATACATTTCTGCACTCAAACATTCGTCAGTTGCACTGTGGCTTTAAAAGGACATATCTATAACATATATATTTAACAGGTGACTTTTTTTAGCAATCGCTCAGCCTCACAGAACATCATGTGCTATGAAACTAATCGATTTTTATTTTACCAGGTAAGGTCGAATGAGCTATATGGCTCATTTTCAGAAGCGACCTGGCCACAAACGATAACTCAACGAAGTGGCTCATCACGTGGAAATTTATCGCAGCCAAATACCATAAATGCACGTCGATTGGAAATGTGGGGGGGAAAAACAAAGGACCCGGAGAAAAATCCACGCGATCATGGGGAGAACATTTGAACTCCAAATATACAGAGTCAGGGTTGGGATCAAACCCACGACCTCCTGTATACCAGGCGAGGGAGTTAACATCTCGCGATCGTGGAGCCCCTGCAGAAGGACCCTTGCCCAGAAACGTCACCTATTTTTCTTCTAAAGTCACAGTGTTATTGACAAATGTGTTTTATGCGATTTTGCACAACCATTGCAATATGACCAAATAATTTACATAAATGAAAAGATGTTTTATCATTGACTCCCCGCCACGGCAAACATCAGTGGCGAGCAAATTCTCTGGCGAGCTCCTGTTTAGCGAACCCGCTGTACTCCACGACTTCCATTTTAGCAGCCTCCTTCTATTAAGTTAATCTCACGTTTCATTCCGAGACGCATTGCGAGTTTCACCATCGCCGCATTAACCGCCCACTTTTTTTCTTATTTCGGGAAAGTCCTAGATTCCTTTACTACGCTTTATAAGCTTCACAGTACAAATACAATATAGTAAAAAAAAAACTCCCATTAGCGCCGTAAATCCCAAAGTTGCGGGTGTCACTTCGGCGACCCGTCACCGCCAAAAACCGCCGCCAGAATTTCTTTGCCACAATCAAGTGCGACACCGCGGGATAGATAGCGACGACGCTGTTATATTTTCAACGACACGTGCCATGCTCATCGCGCGTGCCGCCACGGCCGTGGAGATAACCCCGGCGTGGTCCCCGCATGCCACGCGGCGGACCCACGAGACTCGGCGACGCTCCCAGCAAGCAGGAGACGCGCCACGAAGGACCGTGGCAGCGGACTCTCATGTATGTATGTATGTACGTTTAACTTCTTTCGCACCGTACGTAGCCGACCATGCTAATTGTAGGTGCGGGTGAAAGACAAACTAAACACAACAAAGCAGTTTTAAAGAAATTATATTTTTCAATCTGGATTATTTAAAAGTACAGTAAAACCTTGGATTGCGAGCATAATTCGTTCCGGAAACGTGTTTGTAATCCAACGCACTCGTACATCAAAGCACTCGAATATCAGTTGTAATCACGTGACGCTCGGCAGACAAAGCGTATACGCGTACTACTCGTGTTGCAAGACCTCGCTCGTTTATCAAATTAATATTTATTTAACATTTTTGCTCGTCTTGCAAAACACTCGCAGACCAAGTTACTCGCAATGCAAGGTTTTACTGTACATAGCTTTAGTTGTTTCCCGAGATCGGAAGGAAGAGCATTCCAGACGACCGCAGAAGTGCATCCGAAAGCGCGCGATGCGGTGACCACCATCTTTGTTCGATGGCTTATCCAAAAGCCGCTGCGAGGATGACCGGAGTTCACACGATGGTTTATGTTCCTTGACGAGATCAGCGAGGTATTGTGGTTAATTTGTGGCGACGAGTGCGACCTTTAAACAGTGCCGATTATCACAAAGCTTCTTTGGCGTGCGAGTGAGCCGCGCGCCGCTGTACTGTGGTGCCGCGTAGCCGCTCCCGATGAAATTTCGGGTAAAACCGAGTCTTGTTTCGCGTCCAACGTTCCCGCTCCGAGTGCCGGGAGCATCTGGGCTTCTACGGCTTGCTGGAGAAGCTACCAGCGCGTGGATCGAAACGTCGGACAGCAGGCTGAACAACACGCGGCACAAGCCGACAGCACATCGACGATCGATGCAAATCGATTTGAAAATTGATCCTTATGGCGGTACCTCGGGGTACCAAATAATACAAAATGGCCGAGGCAATTGAATATTTTATTTCTGGGACACTATTTTTTTTCCACGGGTGTACTTCACTCCGCGACTGGGGTACCAATCAATCCGAAATCGGTGCCACACTCCGCGATGTCGAAACGCCAAACATCAGCATAACAAAATTCCATTGTCGAAAAATTCAACTTTGAACAGTGCATCGTGTACAGCTCGTCGAGATGAGTCGATTTCCGCATCGCCGACCATCAACAGACTAAAAATTACAGGGTCACGGACATTATGCGTGAGCCGGGGTACAATGGTACCCCAGGGTACCGCCACAAGGTTAAATTAAAATCAATTCTTACGCGCAAAGTACACGCATCAAATTGCGTGTGCAAGGATCATGCATTGTATGCATAATGCTCATCAGAATCGATTATTTATGATGAATATAAGGTCAAACACCCCCATGTCCTCCGACTTGAAGTGGGAAGGCCTTCAACCAACAGTGCTTTGAAATAAAGGGCTCTACACGGCTCAAGTTAAGTTATGCAACATGACTGAACTAAATTTTGCAGGCAAAAACAATACAAAAGGTGGCAAAGGTGCAGCCCTGCAATTTCTTCCTCATGCCACTGTTAGAGGAAGGGCCACCACGAGAGAGAAGTCCAGAGGACCTCTAAAAGGTATTTTGTCCTGGTCTTCAACGCTGCCCAGACGTCTCGAAAGAGGTGAGAGTGCCCACACCTAAGCCCATCACACGATAACCTGCCCACCGACTGTCAAACTATGTGAATGAGATGGCCAAAATGAGACGCAAAAATGTAAACGATTCCGAATCCATTCGCAAGGCCAAAATATCTGACACACACGCCTCATTATGGAGATTGTCCATGCGAACGGATTCCCCCTAGGTGGTAACGAAGCATTGTACGTGCCAACACAAGAATCAGAAAGGGTGGCTCAGCCTGAACTAATTTCGCTCCGCTGCTATGGCAATTTTAAAATCCTGAATGTTTTGTCAAATTCCCAACAGCATCACAATCATTTAATAAAGCACACCCTTCTTAAACAGCTAATTCCGTTCCGAGCGGTTTGCCTAGTAAAGTCTTTCCACTCCGCCTCACAGTTAGACAGCTGTAACATAATTACGCTTCCGTAAAATACAACAGAAAAAACGCAGTTTAATGAATTCACCTAGACGAGCCCAACTACGAGCTTTTTTAAATTATATTTGGACGTACGACACTGGAAGGCAAACACGGACCACTTCAGCGACCGGCACGGGCAGCCGGTGATTGGTGCTACGGAGGATTAATTGTATTTTCTTATTTAGCGGTCGTGTTCTGTGGACGACGATGGCTGGCATCGCCGCCGCCGCCGCATGCCGATGTCGTCTGTTCGTTCGAGACAAAAAAACAAAAGCAAGAACGAGATGGTAATCACCTTCCGCCACCCGCTGCTGTTCAAATACATATTACGAGAAGCTTAGCGGAAGGAATGAGGCTGAGGGGATAAAAAAATTTAAATTCCTGCCACTGAGCTCACACAATTTAATTCAGTTTGAGAGCAGCGCGGATCACATCTCGGCGTTGACTCCGTTTGCCTGGGTGCTCGGAGGAACGATTGACTAATTTGTCATTTAAAATCCATTCTTACGCTCACGATAACCCTTGCCTACCTCTCTCCACTCTCGTCTAACTCTAATCCCATCCTCGCACTCTACCACCCCTGACATCCGAAGCTCCGCGTGGAGCGAAACGTCGGAAATCGTGCCGAACGAAAGATCGTGATTTAATCGAGTTATTTTTATTGTTAATTTGTATTCCTATTTTATTTTTTTAACTTTTCACCTGCGTGATTTTACCGAAAGTACCAAAGCGTACGAGTCGGAAATCGTGCCCAACGAAAGGTAAGTGGTAAAACTGGGGAGTGCCGTGCAGCAGCCCAGCCAGGAAATACGCTTCGCTGTAAAAGCCAAAAACCGACCAAAAACTCCTAAATCGAAAGCGTCAGCCCAAGGGAACAAAGTTGGATTTTTTTTGTTTTACGAAGTTTTTTTCCCATAGCCACATCGAATTAAACACATACGTCAAATTATTCAATGTACACGGAGAACCTTACCTCCACGACGCAGCCTCACAATTTAAGGCACATCCGAAGGGGATGCTCGCAAATAATTCAATGAATACTCCATATGCAGCGAAGCCTCGTCGCACAAAAACACACGCGCTCTCGCCGACTGTAATCTTGATTCTTAAGCCGCCACACGGAAACCGAATTGGTTTTTAAATCAACAAAAGCTTCACCGCATTCAAACCACAAGAGCACCGCAACGCAATTGCGTTCGGAGCCAAATAGCGCTCGCATAATCTTGTTAGCGTGTAGCAAGTATCTGTTGCAAGTGGCATTTTTTTTCCCTGTGGTTATTTTTTATTACGTAATATACATCACCCCCCCAGGGCACTTTAAACGATTGCCAAGTCCAAACTGCCAGCGTGTGCCCGTTGCGGAAGCAATGAACGGCCAGCACCAGGACGAGGCCTGGAAGCACGAGGTCACCGCCAGCCGCGGCACGAGAAGCCGTCGTCACCAGCGTGGCCGTGCTTGCCGAAGCAAAGCGACGATGCCGAAATTTAAAATGGTGAAAAAGTGGAAGATTTTTTTTTTTCACCCCGAATTTTATTCCGATTGTGCTCGAGGCATGGACGCATGATGCCAAGAATCTGTTCGGAAAGATCTCAAGCCGGCGTGTTCGAGATCGGAGCGCGAAAGCGGATATCAGTGTCACCTCCCAGATACCGTGGACATTTGTGAAACTACTGGACATCTGTGAAAAAGAGCTTTATCGCTCATTGCATTCCTCCAGCATAAATTTATTCAAATTTTGATATCAGTGGCCCCTCCCAGATACCTTCAAGTGACTTCTGGTCTCTACAGTCGGCAGAAATACTTTCCCTATTGGCTTGCGACTGAGTAATGTTTGTGATGTGATAGCCAAACCAATATTTTTTTTTGTGAGAGCTAAAATTTTGACAAATGGTAAAAACGAAACTTTAATAGGTTTTTTTTTACTTTAGTGACAAGCCTGAGACCATCAGCTCACTACGGGAACACACACTTAAGAACCTGGTTGAATCAGCTGCCCGGATTAGAACCCTGGACTCAACAATGTTGGGTCACAGGTTCCTACACGATCCTATTGTGTTTAAATGATCTTACCTCGAAGGGATTTCCCCTCTCATTATTTAAAACTAAAATAAACTTACATCACACTTCAAATTTACAGCACAAACCTAATGTACTTAAATATAAGATGAGGTTATTTTTTTATTGATTTTGCCTTAACATGAGGTCTATGAATTAAAAATATTCTGAGCATTTAAATTTTTTTCTAAAAATAGAGTTTGGAAAATAAAATATTTGCCAATGAGTAAAGCTTTGGAGATATCCAGGTGGTCCAGAGGTGAGAGACAGATGAGGACTTGGCTAAAAATTTAGGTTTTTCGCTGCCCGATAGTGGGCATCATTAGTTTAGCAGTTCGAGCACTGAACCACGAACCCAGCCACCCGGGTTTGATTCCTGCTCAAGGCCAACACCAGTGACGATTATATGAACCGGTCCTGTGCCTCCTCTAGGTCGACTCAGCCTTAAATGAGTACCTGGTGTGGTATGTAAACTTTGCCACTGGAGAAACAAAGGTGGCCAGGTGTGGTGCTGGCCACCCACCCCGTATAGTGTGCTGCGCTGTGCCGGCCTTCATAGGTGCTCGCTAACAGCACTTGCTCCTACAGTCTATTGAGCCTATACGGGGGATCTTTGTCTTTTGAGAGGGGTTAAACCTGATTCTCAATTGCAGCAAGTTGATAGTCTGAGCGCAGTTACCTCAAAAAACGAAATGTTACATTCGTTTTTTCAACTCATTTGGCTAAATTCCAGTTGAGAACTGAACACATCGATTTTTTTAACTAGAAGATGAACATCTCTGAAGTTACTAAATGTGGGCGTGCAGTTCCCCTCGTGTGGATGAAGTCACTTGACGGTTTCTCGGAAGTTGATCTGCGATATCTCCTTCCACGAGCCGTTCCGTAACAACCCTCGCGAGAATTCCGAATGCACACTTTGCGCTTGTGGACAAACCGATCACAAAATGTGAAAAATACTAAAAATCTAATAGTAAAATCTGAGTATTCGGCAAAAACGCGACATGAAATTTGTTGCCATAGTATATTGTAAGATTGCTACCCACGTGTAAGCCTTATTATGTTAAGTATGTTGCTGTCAGCGAGTGACACCGCATTAAATAATGTTGCCATCCACACTGGTGCACGTGGCCAAGTGATTAATGAGGGTGGTCGCTACTCTTTAGCGGAAGGTCACAGGACGCCCTTGAGAGGAGTTTCATTATCATCAACATCACCACCAACCAAGCTGTCTCAACACACAGACACGACATTACATCCGTGAGTGAAAGAGACAGAGAGCCACGTAAAGTCTGCCGCACAGATAAACGCAGACGTACTAAAAAAAAAAACTCGTTTTCATTTGACCAGAGAGGAAATTTCTAGCAGCCAAAAACTCTCAACGCGTGCTTCTCAATGTGGATCAGTAAACAAATCCACGCGACCACGGGGAGAAAACACAAACTTCAAATATACAGCAGCAGGCGTCAGGGTCGGGATTGACCCCACGACCT
>CM025640.2:2988897-3009532 GCA_014621495.2 Entosphenus tridentatus
TACAGCAGCAGGCGTCAGGGTCGGGATTGACCCCACGACCTCCTGTAGACCAGGCGAGGTGGTGAACATCTAGCCACTGTGATGATCAGAGAGAGACGCAAACTCCAAATATACAGCAGCAGGCGTCAGGGTCGGGATTGACCCCACGACCTCCTGCATACCAGGCGAGGTGGTGAACATCTCCTAGCCACTGTGATGATGAAAGAGAGAGAGACGCAAACTCCAAACATACAGCAGTAGGCGTCAGGGTCGGGATTGACCCCACGACCTCCTGTAGACCAGGCGAGGCGGTGAACATATCCTAGCCACCGTGATGATGAGACAGAGAGACACGCAAACTCCAAATAAACAGCAGCAGGCGTCAGGGTCGGGATTGACCCCATGACCTCCTGTATACCAGGCGAGGTTGTTAACATCTCCTAGCCATCGTGATGCCAGTTCTGACAGGACCACAATCGAGAAACATCACGAGGACAGACGTACAGATTACAAAGATCCCCCGTATAGCCTTCACCGACTGTTGGGGCAAGTACAGAAGATTAGTGATAGCAACACAGAGACAGACGAGAAACGGGCGCACGGCATGAAACAAGAAGAGACACGGACACGTGTACAGAGACATTTATACACACACAGTCACAACCGCAGCGATGCCTACACACACACCCACAGACATACACGGGCAGACCCACCACTGATAAAGCGGTGTGTGTGTGTGTGTGGAACCACGGAGACACAAGACGTGAACATCGTGTACATCAATCCTGGAAGTCCCAATCCCATCACCGTCAAGCTTCGCACCCACGCGATCCCCACTTCTTCTACAGGGTACTGCCAACGACTTGTTCCTTCGGGAAGTCTCATTTCTGGGGGAGCTTCAACAAAACAAAATCGCCACTAAGTTCAGGTGACATCACGGCGGCGGCGCTTGTGCCAGGCTAGGTGTACTTTGAGCTTCAAAGACCCCCTCCCACCCTGTCCCCGTGTAGCCGTAACAGACTGCTGGGGCAAGTCCTGTGAGCGAGCACTTTTGAAACACCGGCACGGCACACGAAGGGGTTGGGTGGGTGGCCAACACCACGCCCGACCGCCTTTGTCTCCCCAGTGGCGATGCTTACACCACCGCACCGGTTCAGATACTCGTCACTGGTGTTGCAAGGTTCGTGTGCACGGCGTGCTAACCGCTACACTACAGCTGCCCAGATACAAATAGGGCCACACACACGCCTAGTAGATTGTAATAAACATTCCGGTTCAGATAATCGTCAATGAACCTCCCCTAGAAATCGAACTCGGGTCGCCGGGTTCGTAGCGCAGCGCGCTAACCGATGCACAGGCGGTCACTTCAACACACACACACACTCTCATCCACGTGTTGTTGTTGTGACACACGGACATCTCAAGGGCGGCGTGAGTGCTACTACCGCCGCTGCTGCTGCTGCACAGGCTATCCGTCACGAAACGTCGGACAGGCGTTGCGCCTGGACGCCACCGTGCGTGGTGGTGGTGTCTCTCCTCTCTCTCTGTCTCGCTCTCTCTCTCTCACCAGCATGGGGACGCCGTATTTGAACGTCTTGTTCCTCTGCAGCGATGCCCACGCCATCGCTGCCTCCTGTAAGAGACGACATGAATCGATTGCAATATCGCTACGCACGCTCTCGATACCCGATTGTCGCGTGAAGGATAATCGGGTTTTTTTTATCTATATACAGATATCACTCGCGATTGGTGTGAAGTGTGGGTCAAGAGTCACTGCTTTAGCCACTGTGCCGACTTTGCGTTGAATTTACATCGATATAAAACACACACACAGATACTAATCGATTGGTGACTCGACGCGAGAGCTGGAATCGTTAACCGCGACTCCGGATCGCTCAAAGGCAACACGCGATCCCCACCACGCTGCACGCCACCCATGTGCGCTGCGTTTCCGTTCCTCGTTTCCGCTTCCGTCTTCGTCTCGCACACGCCCCCTCGCCCTGCTCCCCCCCCCGCCCGCCCCCCCCCCCTCTGCCCCCCCTCTCCCTGCCCCCCCTCTTCCTGCTGTGAGGTCACAAACCCTCATTAGCATAACCCTGGCTTCAACATTTTTTGTGTGAAAATTGGGGTTTCTAGCCCCGTGACACGTCGGCAGAAGTGATGGTGGCTCTTGGTCGAGACTCCAGAGTCGAGGCTAACGACGGAGTGGCAGCCAACGGATCGGAAAACAGCCGTGGGGATGAAGCAATCAAACATTGTCGTGTGCGGAAGACGGATGGACTGTTGAATCTCAGCACCGCGGGTAATGGTGACATTCATACTCTTAGGTTTTTTCGGTAAAGTCACGTAGGTAAAAAAGAAATAATAAAAATAAATAATAATAAATAAGAAAAATAAAATAATTTGGTGATTTATTATTTTATTTCTATTATTTTATTATTATTTTATTATTAATACTTTGTATTGTTTTTTTTATCTACGTGACTTTACCGAAAAAACCTAAGAGTATGAATCCTTGCAGTCACGAAAGCTTTAAATCTAGAATGGTGACATTCATCCAGCAGTGGATTGATCATGGCGGACGAGGACTCCAACATGCCAATAAACTCATGCAGGAAAACTTGCCAGACTATGAGCCAGTTTCAGAATAATTACCAAGCAAATTAGTCCACCTTTGTTTGCAAGTGCTTGTAGAACGACAAGTGCGAGCGATGCACGTGATTTTTACAAACACCCAACATACATCACAAGGCCGTAATTATCATATATATTTGGGGGGACACATCCCCCCCCCCCCCCCAATATTCAAATATGCTCAAAATGTCCCCCCCAATATATTGCTATAAAATAGATTTATGTTTATATGATTATGGTTGTACTTTATTAATCCCTAATCTCTGCCATTACATACAATGAAACAAGAACTGGTAAAAAAAGAAAAAACAGATCAATGTAATACAATACTCTATTAGATATTATTGTAAAAAAAAAAGCCCATCCCATGTCTTAGTTATTTGTTTAAGGCAGGAAATTAGTTTTCAATTTTTTTTTTCAGACTCCCTAGAAGATTTGGTCCCCCCCAATGTTGACTCCATGGCTACGGCCTTGATACATCACATTAAAAACACCACTGCAGTGCAAGCACACACATTCAAGGCGGTTCCAGCAATGGCCTTCTTCTTCTCTATATATAACAATTCGCTTGCTCGTCTCTGTGTCTGTAATGCGCTGGAGTAGATGAAGCAGAAATACAAAGTTTTGCTACGGGTGGCGAATGGGGGCGGAGAGGGGGTGAGGTTATGACGTCACGCCACGCTGGTGAGGTGGAGGGGTTGATGACACTGGAGATAGCGGGCTGTCGGTGAGAGGAGTGATGACGTCACGCAAGATTGTGGTCGTGTTGTGAGGAAGGGGGGGTGACGTCACGGAACACAAGTCAGCGAGAGGAGTGATGACGTCACGCAAGATTGGGCTCGTGTTGTGAGGAAGGGGGGGTGATGACGTCTTCGGGACAAGGCAGCGAGAGGAGTGATGACGTCATGCGAAAATTGAGTCGCGGCAGGAGGACTTCACGCATCTGGCTGTCACCTGATGAAGCTGGTTGTAATTACTGGCGAAACGTCGCACACTCAGATTGTAAATGTTGTGGATTTGCTCTCCAACACACCGGTTAGTGCTGTACTCGTGACGAATTGGCACGTTCTGTTTACGTGACAAACCCTTTACTTTAAGTGGCTGTGTTGGGTGTTGGCGGGTTTAACGACACGTTGATATTTACGCAATCTAACCCCCAAAAAACGATATTATGGTTGATTCAGTCACGCCACCATACCCATCAAACCCTTACCTTATTACAGACCAATTCAGAACCTTATTGGTCACCCCGTGCCCCTTATAAATCTCAACGTTCATCCTACAAAGTCCCATCACGAGGGAGAAACACAAACAGACAAAGACATTTGTTCGTGCCCCTTGTGAAACGGCTGTACGCCGTATGGACCGTCAAAAAACTCAATTTCCCTGGACAACAACACGGGCTAAACCGTATTATGTTGACACGGAATGAGTGAGATTGTGGTGCGTTGGTGAGGCGACATTGGTGAGGTGCAGGAGAGAGAGAGAGAGATTTTAAAACCCTGCACATTTGCCATCATTTTATCGCAGAAGTTCCGCGGGTTCCCGCTAGGACAGAATTTAATTTTTCGATTTAAAGCTTTCGTGACTGCAGGGATTCATCTTCTTGGTTCTTTCGGTAAAGTCACGTAGAAGGGAAGTAATAAAATAATAAAAACATTAAAAAAAAAATTCTCACGACGTTTCGGTCACAACGAAACGTCGTGAGAATTTTTGTAATGTTTTATTTTTATTATCAGAATTGAATTCTCAACTCCACGTCACCTATTCATGCTTATAGAGCGCCGCCTACTGAATTCCCCGTGAAGTTAATCAATGTAATAAAGGCATTCGCTACCACTACAATCCGTGAGGTTTTTTTGGGTTATATCGCGTAAATGTAAATGTGTCGTTAAAGCCGCCACCACCCGACACAGCCAATTGGTAACGTTTGTCACGTTGACAAAACGTGCCAATTCGTTACTATGTTCTTGGTTCTTTCGGTAAAGTCACGTAGAAGGGAAATAATAAAATAATATGTATATAAAACAATAAAAAATAATATTATTTTATTGTTTCCCTTCTACGTGACTTTACCGAAATAACCAAGAATATGAATCCCTGCAGTCACGAAAGCTTTAAATCAATTCGTTACGAGTTCAGCACCCCCGTGTGTTGGAGAGTAAACCCACAACATTTACAAGAAATCTCGTGTTATGGAAGTTCATCGGGTTCTTCAACATATTGTAACGTATTGCTCAGCTTGGGAGATTATTTACAGATACTCAGTACATACACACCACTCTGGCACGTCAGAGGAGAGATGGAGCGATGAAATTGTGTGCAGGTGCTAGATGGAATGTTGCATCGCAGGCTCGCGAGGGATGGTGACGGCTTGAGTAGGCCATCATCCAGCAGCGGATTCATCATAGCCGTGACGCGGGTGATGACGATCATAGCAAACACAGATGAAGAGTTTCCATAAAATATCGGGAAGATTGTTAGTGTGTCGGCAATTTATATGAAAGCCGTTTTGATTTACTTTTTAATCAACAAACTTTAACAAAGTATATTTTTTTTGCAACAAAGTGCAGTAAATTATTTGGCCCTGAACGTGGAAACGTCTCCAAGAGGTTTTGACAACGTGGTCCAGGCAAATCCTTAATTGCTGTACCGCGCTTAATACATTTTTACTTTGATGGCATTCTCCGGATTATGAGATGTTCCGGAAAGTAGGACTTACCCCATGCTTGTGCCCGGTATCAATAAGAGTTATACAAATCTGGCCAGAAAGATTTCCCGTATAGCCTTAACAGACTGTTGGGGCAAGTGCTGTTAGCGAGTAGCACCTATGAAGGCCGGCACGGCACACGAGCGGGTAGGTGGCCAACACCACGCCCTGGCCGCCTTTGTCTCCCCAGTGGCGATGTTGACACATCGCACCAGAAACTCATTCGAGGGTGAGTCGACCTAGGTGAGGCCCAGGACCGGTTCAGATAATCGTCACCGGTGTTGGCCGTGAGCAGGAATCAGACCCGGGTTGCCAGGTTCATATGCACAGCATGATAACCACTACACTGCCGCTCCCCAGATTCAAATCTGGCCACACACACACGCTTAGTAGATTATAATAAATCGAGGCTCTGTTTGAACGAAGATGACAAAGTCACGGAGTTACAAGATCAAGTTATCGACACACTGTGTCGTCAAGACAACAAAACTAAAGCAAATAGACACAATTCAGTTCGTTTGCTTTTTTAATTACTTTGGTATTTTTTTTCCCAATTGCATCCAGATTGAGGTAAGTTCTGATATGAAGTGTTCATTCGAATATCTCAACAGATCAGTGCAGCTCTTCGTATTAGACATCGGGTCCACCAAAAACGTACGGCACAGAGCTCACTACCTCCGAAATTCCTTTAAGTGAACCCACGATCCACAAGGTGATGGAGCAGAGCAGGTGAGACACGGTGCACACGGGAAGGAGTCGCACTTCCCAAACCACCTCTGCCGCCACTGAGAATGCCTCCGAACAGGTGGAAATTGGCCAAATAAAAATGCAGCCTTTCGTCACTTGGCTGAGACAATCAACAACGGTATTGACGCTCGGGAGCCCAGTTTGATCATAGGCAGCTGTCTGGATTCAAAGCCAGGATGGTATAGGCACCAGCTCTGTGCTCTGACCTCCGCATCACAGGCCCTCCGCTAAAAAATGTGGTTGCTAAATCCACGGTAATTTCTGGTGTGAATTCAAAAACCACGAGCTCCGTGATCATTCCGCTCCATAGGCAACATCCTCCCATATCACTAAAACAAGTGCAGGGCAGCTTAAGTTGTGGCCTAGTTGAAACAAAGTCAAAAGGCTGTTCCGGAAAAAGATTCCTTTCTGTCATCTTCACTCTTGTGCCTTGACATACCGCCATCCAACTCCACGACTTCACCTTCAAGCTTGATTCTGTAGATCTCGACGGTTGCCTCTGTGTAAAACGACACGGACGCAACACAAGTGGGCAAAATTAGGTGACGTTACGCGCAAGATTTCACAGTACCGGGTCAAATAACACATTCCTTGTGAAGGGAGCTGGTAGGAACGTTGGGTTGCTTAGTCAATGGCCAGGGTCAACGGCGGCGTGGTGTATTCTGCAAATATGCCCGACTGTGAGGGCGGGCACAAGCCGACGTGAGTAGGTTAAACGTTGAGTTTTATAAGGGCACCACGGGGTGACCAGCCCCTCCCCACCAAGCCCCACCCCTCCCACCCAGCCCCTCCCCACCCTCCCCACTCAGCCCCTCCCCACCCGCCCCTCCCCACCAAGCCCCACCCTCCGCACCCAGCCCCTCCCTCCCCACCCAGCTCCTACCTGCACGACGGACGGACAAAATCATTCCCTGTGGACTGGTGTAACCAGGAGGTTACTACCAGTAAAACACTGCTCCTTACTCAAAATATGCAAGGCGCGATCATATCTTATTTCCGGCCCTGAGCTAGTGATGGAAATTCCACATTCCTATGGTAGGAACTGCCCGCATTACATGTCCAACCGTTTTTGTAAATCCACTGCTGGATCAGTGAGTGCCTCACCATGCTATGCGGGTCGCGGGGGTTATTTGACCATACTTCACCACGCTGGTCAGTGCGGGTTGTTGGAGATGAGCATTGGCGTGGCTGCATAGCACAGTACAACAATATATATTACTGCATTTCCCTCTGCTGGCCATTACGCCGTCTTGCAGTCTTGTGCATTACAGTTCTGTCCTGCCAATACGGTGTAAAATAAATAACCTTAAGAAGCAGCATGCATTTAGGTGCTAAATAAACATACATCGTAATGTTTATCTGCTGTGTACAACAGAATGTTCATGAGCAACACAGATTCCAGTATCCTACTGCTGGAGTAACCGTAAGGAGATCGTCATTGGTCATTGGTAATCGCAACGCATGTACTCCGAACAACTGGAAACTAGCCACGGAAATAGCAAAAACGTTACGGGATTTATGTCTTGCCAATGAAAACAAGAGTTCGTTGAAAAGCGTGATTAGAGTTTGCGTGTCTCTCTCCCCGTGATGGCGTGGATTTTTCTCTGGGTCCTCGGGGGTTTTCCCTCCACATTTATAAACACGCCTCTTAGAGCATTCGGCCGCGATACATTTCCACGTGACAAGCCACTTGGTTGAACTATCAGTTGTGGCTAGGTCGCTTCTGAGAAAGAGCTAGGAAGCTCAGTGGACCTTACCTGGCAAGACCAAAAAGTAGTTTAGTTTAGACACGGGGTTCCTGGGTGGGGCTGTGTTGGTTCTCAATTTTTAAATTCTTTATATTAAGTTCACTTGCGCGCTTCCTTGCTTGCTTACGATCGTGCAAATCTTTCGGTCGTTTTTTAACCCACTTCCCGTGATCCAATCGAGCTGACATTTTCCACACAGACTCGTTGTGCGTGACAATTCATGTTCGTGAAAATTTTTTTCCAAAATGTTACACTTTTTAGGCAAATTTTTTTTATTCCGTTTTAAGACCCCCACTCCCCACTTGTTTTTGGCTCATAAATCTCCCTACGGTCACAACATCAGAGACGGCGGTGCCTTGGGGCAGGCGTACCGGTGTGGCGCTGTTCTTTTTGCCGGTAGCAGTGGACGTACAGCCGGAACACGAGCACGAGCAGCAGCGCCATCGCAATCTGGAAGATGATGTAGAGCAGCGGGAAGAGGTAAAGCGGGCCGATCACTTGCGGGTCAAAGGTCAGCCTCAGGATGGCGGAGCACAGCTGCAGGTTCTGGAATCCTGTTTCCATGGAGATGGCACGTCTGCATCTGTTTCGTGAGAGCCGGGGAGAGAGGGGATGGGCGTAAGCATTGTTGTTGTTGTTGTTGTTTGCCAGTTGAGGTACTGGCACATTGGGAGCCCTGAGGAGAGACCCAGTGAAGCTGATATTTGGTTCACTATTACATTTTCAATGAATCCAGTGCCCCTTGAGTCGCTTGGGACCCTATGCTTTTGCTTAGTTTGCATGTGCCTAGCACCACCACTGTTGTTTTGGTTGCCAACTCTAAGATACAAAGCAACTGGCATATATAGCAGGGGCAGAAGACTATCTTGCAACCCTGGCAGAGACAAGAACCACGTGCAAATGCATTGCCTTCAGAAGTGTATTATTACACGACTGACAGCATCCAGGACAGTCAATTTCCTGCAAGACTTTCATATATTCCTACCTCAGTCAGTATCTTCATTTAACAAGGGCATTGAGTAAACCAATTGAGACGCGTGAAATGTCGGCTCTCATGTGAAGGGTGAACTGGGTTACATCAAGCCGTTTAAGTAACCCCAAATGATAATTAACAAAAACATCTTAGATGTAACAAATGCAACAAATCTACACTATAATGTTACGATAACAAGTAAATAATGTGAATTGCAGTTTGAAAAATATGTACAATAATGATTATGACAATCATTGTATTATTTCGACTTGTAATGCACCGCATGGCGTTCGTTCACTCCTGAAGAGGCAGAAATTAGTCAACATTCTAGTAAAATGTAAACTTATACGTATGTATGTACCTTGAACTTCTTTCACGCTGTACGTAGCCAAACATGCTCAACGGATGTGTGGGGGGAAGGACAACAAACTGAACACAAAAAAACTGTTCTAAAGAAATTACTTTTAAAATTACATTTAAAAGTGCATAGCTCCAGTGGCTTCCGAATATTGGAAGGAAGAGCTTTCCAGACGGCCACAGAAGCGCATCTGACAGCGTGGCTGTCTTTGTTCGATGGTTAGCCAAAAGCCACTGCGAGGATGGCCGGAGTTTGCCTAATGGTGTACGCTCCTTGACGAGGTCAACAAGGTATTGTGGTTCATTTGCGGCAAGCAATTTGTGTGTAATGAGTGCGAAAACAGATTGAATAAAGGCGAAAACAAAACATGAAAACAAGCACTTATCTTTCGATTTAAAGCTTTCGTGACTGCAGGAATTCATCTTCTTGGTTTTTTCGGTAAAGTCACGTAGAAGGGAAGTAATAAAATAATGTTTTATTATTTTTATTATTTTATTACTTCCCTTCTACGTGACTTTACCGAAAAAACCAAGAAGAAGCACTTATCTTATAAAAAAAATGTACACAGGTCTTCGTCAAGGCTATTCATTATTATGTTTTTTAACTCAGCTATGGTTGGAATTTAATGTCAATGCGGTATGGGAGGTCAAGTGATTCCAGAACAGAGGGGCATCAATTGAGATTGATGGCAGAACAAACCTGATTACTGCACCACGTGAAGACGCAGTCATTGGGGGTCTTGGTTTGTGGGGGTTTTGATCTGAACATAAGCCACACACTTGTGGCATTATCTTATTTGTGTAAGCGCGGGAGGTAAATTACGCCCAATGAATTTCTCTCCAGTCTGAGAGAGGTTGACAAAGACCAGGCACGGAATAGGGATCCCGACAATGGGACATGTAGCGAATGAAAAAATTGTGTTCTAATTAAATTTTATCGCCGAGTTTTGTTGTAGCTTTGAAAACAGGCGTCGTCAGTATGATCAAATCAGTCGAAACGCGAATCGGGCCTTTTATGGGTGGACAAAGGAAAGAGACGCTTCATTCCTAAGTCTCTCGGTTGATGCTGGCAGTGGTGCACACAAGAACAATCAACAAAAACTCAACACATTTGTCAATTACACTGTGGCTTTAAAATAAAAAAATCTAGCAATGGCCCTTCTTCATAGCACGGACATGATTCTACATTAAAAATTTACGTAATTGAATATATTTTTTAATTTTTTTAAGGCCACTGTTATTGACGAATGTGTTAAACATGTTAGTTATTAGACTTACAATAAAACAAATGTAAACGTGTCATTAGCATTATGTTCAAAAGCACGTGAGTTAACTATTTTTTATTAAGCAGGTAAGGCCCACTGAGCTTGTTTTCAGAAGCAACCTGGCCATAGTAGTGCGTGCAAATTCATAGCAGCCAAATTTTCTAAACACACGCTTCTAAATGTGGAAGGAAAAACCGAAGGACGCGGAGAAAAATCCACACGACCACAGGGAGAGCATGCAAACTCCAAATATACAAGCTTCAGGGTCAGGATCGAACCCACGACCTCCTTGCATACGAGGCGAGGGAGTTAACGTCTCACCACCGTGGCGCCCAAGCTGATATCTGGTGCACCCATATTCCTTCACGGATGTGCTCCCCCCCCATTTAATCCACTTAATTTGCTTATGTCAAGGGCCACCACTGGTATCCCAGTACTGAGACACGCACTTGTAGGAGAGGTGGAAGATTCCCGCGAGGACGAAGCCCAGCGTGTAACCGAGCATGGGCATGAGCACTCCGATGGAGATGAGCGTGGGAGAGAACACGAGCCAGATGGCGGAGCCCATGTACAGCGCCGTCAGGACGATGAAGACAATTCCGGTCACCAGCAGGAGCACCATCCCAGCCTGCGGCACACAGCGACGGGAAGACAGAACCTTGGCTTCTACCAGGCGAGAGGCTTGCGTCGTCTCGGTCAGGATCTATGTCCACCGCTGGATGGAGGCCTCCACCATCCCCCCCGCCTCTCTCCCCACCAAGCCGTCGCCCTCCGTCACGGTTCTGCGATGCAACGGTCCATCCAGCTCGTCTCATCGCGCCTGCACGTCTGTCCCACGGAGAAGGTGGCGGCACTTTCCCGCCCGCCCGGCCAACAAGAACAACGTTTGTCGCGTGATAGTCCAACTGATTTGCTTCTCGGAGATGTAATTCATCCATGTTAAGTGAAAAATTTAATTGCGTGCATTTTTTCATTGTTAACCGGGGTAAGGCCATCAACCCACTCCGCTGTAGAGAACAAGGTTTAAATCACTGGGGGCCGATGGATTAGAACCCTTCTTATCGTTGCCAGCTCAGCACTCTTTCCTCTCAGCGACACAGCCAACTCACGTCACGCCATCCTTAACCCTTTCCCGTTCTGAGACGTCTGCAAGTTGCAAGGGTGGGTGTCCCGTTCACCTCTGAATCTCGGAACGCGCAAGCAGCTGACGGTTAATTTTATTTAGAGAGGCGCAGCGCCGTTGTTCTTAAAGACATTGTACTCACCGCAGAGAACCGTAGCGACACGACCGCACTCGAGAATATCTGGCGCCAAACTGTGCCCCACGCCCTCTAGCACAGACTTGTGGGAGCCTCGATACTGATAAAGCTATTTTATTATAGTTTTTTTTTTTTCCGGTGACGTACACGTACGCCATCGGAACAGAATCGAAAGAAAAACCGATGACGTACACGTTCGTCATCGAAACGGGAAAGGGTTAAGAGACGCTCGCACACAGCAACAGCAGCAGCATCACGCCGCATGATGCTGCGTACTCACCCGCAGGACCACGATCGAGTACTTGGGGAACTTTGCGTTGATGAAGATTCCCGCGGCGCAGGGCAAGAGGATCAGAGCGAGGGCGATGGAGATCTTCGCGTAGGGAATGACGAAGCGCGTGTCCGACAGGCCGTGGCTGTACGCCCACAGCAGCAGCGGCATCATGCCCAGCGCCAGCACGTTGGAGCACGTGGTCATGAGGATGCTGCACACGAAAAAATTACAACGGCAACGTCACCACACACCGACACGCTCCTGATTGTCTATTTATTACTAATAGGGTTTTTCCCCTTTTTTCTGCACCTGAGGTTCATGTCTCCGTCGAGCGCCAGCGCGAACACGTTGGAGAGGTTCCCTCCGGGACAGCAGCCGCAGATGAGGACGGTGACGGCCTCCACGGGATCCAGGTGGAAGACCTTGGCCAAGGCGAAGGCGGTGAGCGGCATGATGCCGAACTGCGCCAGCACGGCGATGAAGATGCCCCGGGGCTTCCTGAGGTGTGCGCCGATGTGCTCGATCTCCATGGTGCAGCCCAGGGACACCATGGTGACCACGAGGACCAATGTTACGGTGGCGTTGATGGCGTTGCCGTAGGCGCCCTCTCCCCCCGGGCTGGCGGACGTGTCGTTGCCGGCGCTGCCGTTGAACCAGGCGGGCGACGAATCCGTAGTGGGGAACAGCGACATGGGTCCGTGGCCCTGTTACCTGTCGTCGTGAAAGGACAAAGACAGACAAACATCAACGATTGCCCCCCCACCTCCTTCCCCCACCCTGCACTGCAAGCGTAGACAGGAACTTACACAAATACACATGCGAATATGCAAAGACAAAGAACCCACTACCCCAACTCCTCTTACTACCCAACCCCTATCACTACCCCCAACCCCTCCTTAACAAACTCCCAACCCGTTCTCCTGTCACCATAACTATACCGCCACTTTTAACAACAACCCCCAACTATCATTTCAACTACCATCATCTTACGTACACATTTTTGTTTTTAACACTTGCTGTAAAGCGCCTTGAATCAAGGCTCTATATAAATATATGTATATCTAAGATGAGAAGATCAGAACGTCCCGCGGAATAACCGATGTCTGCCTGTCGCCGTCGGTACAAGGGTGCCGTTCCAGTCCATTTCTCCCACAGCGCGTCGTTTTCAAAACGCGAATTTGGATGCAATGCGGTGAATGCATTGGGGAACACGTTTTTTTTGCAAATTGAATGTGACGCGATTGAGTGAACGGAACTGCGTAGCGCGCGAGTCGGAAATAAGCGGTTGTCCGGCTGGGATTGATGCTGGTTACCTCTAGAAGCAAACTGCAGCCGGTCCGCCCTGTCTCCTCTCCTCCCGTCGTGAATCCGTGCGAGGTGGACAGCTCGGCTGAATAGACGATAATTACAACGTTGAAAGAAATAAAGTTCGGGGACGATGAGATGAGACTCTGCGTTGTGTTCTGTGTTCCGGAGAAGTGGGGGCAACTCCACAACAGCTGAGCACCAGGAATGGGGGGGAGGGGCGGGGTTTGTAAAACGTAAACAAATTATTTCGAAAGGGTCCTGCTTTTTAAATCCTTTATATTAAGTTCACTTGCTTGCTTGCTTACGACCGTGCAAATCTTTCGGTCGTTTTTTTAACCCACTTCCCGTGATCCAATCGAGCTGACATTTTCCACACAGACTCGTTGTGCGTGACAATTAATGTTCGTGAAATTTTTTGTTCAAAAATTTTACACTTTTTAGGACAAAAATATTATATTTAATTACCAATTGCTTAATGCTTGCGCTGCATTCATCTGACCCATAGGTGGCAGCCATCTCAAGCCAGAGGACGAGAGGACTCTAGCCGCCACGCATATAAAGGATTTATAGTGAAAAACTTTGTTTTTACGGGTTAATTTTTAAAAAATAAATTGCGTGTCTGCAATAGCGACCAGAGACACCCTTCACGTCACAACACCACAGTTCACATCTCCCAGCACGGAGGTCAGCCCCTGAAATCTAAATCGGGGGCGTGCTTTGTACCCCGACTGTTCACGTGGAGGCTCGGGCTCAACTCCCTGATCACCATTGCCTTCTCTCAAATAGTAAAAATTATTATAAAATCAACGCATCTGGCTTCATGTAGCTATTCGCAGAGTGCACAATTATACAGTGCAGAGAGTCCCCGAGTTACAATGGTCCCCGACTTACGATATTTCGACTTACGGTTGGGTCGTCGTAACGCGTCTGTATCGTAAGTAGAGGACGACCTGCACGTGCCATTCATCACAGGCGAACTCACACCGGCTAAAACTACCCACGCGCCTCGGCCTGCGTACGCATCTCGCGAGTTATCGTGGACTTTGCTTTACCTCATACGTGCTTCAAAAAAATGTTAACACTTACATGGGACTGTCGTTTCTAATGGCAAAAGAACGGATAATAAGTACACCGTGACATGACAAGTGTAGAATGTTAATAGCTAAACAAAGTCAAAGAGTCTCCACTCGTTCGTCATCGTTGTCAACGCGTGCCTGGAATCTTCTCCAGGTGGTCTCCAGAGCCCGGAGGCACATTCCTCGTGGTATTGTTGCAAATTCTCACAAGTGTCAACATTTTAGTTTGAAGCACCCCGCATTATTATTATTCATAACAACGCGATTTGTTTTCTGTAACGCGGCCTTCCTCAGGAACGCAGCTGCCGCGTTATAGGAGGGCCAGACTGCTTTTACAGCAAAGAGTCCCACGGTGTTGCCTCTCTTCCCGAAGAAACAAAAGACGCGGACCCTTGGCGATCTCGACACCCAAGCGATCACGGACAACGCCACGGACCTGGTGTTTTATTGCCAGAAGCGGTTAAACTTATAATGTTTTATACGTTGATAGTGGAAAAAAAGGTCCCGTGCTCGAGTTGATAAGACCTGGAGATTGCACTTCACAACCACGGGGCCCGATTAATAATTGCTTTTTAAATTCTCTGCTTACCATGATTTTCAAGGGCTAATGAATAGTAAGCTAACAGAAAGTAGTTATCCGATAACATGAACAGAATCGCGCAAATTCACGAGAACGCACTTCAACTCGAACTGCAGTCATTGGAACTTGGGAGCTGACATACCTGGCGTGGTTGGGGGGTAGTGATCGCGGAAACCCCGAAGTGGGAGATCGTTGAGCGAGGTGGCCGGCTAAATGATAGTTTCTCCAAACTCCGAAACCCTCCTCCAACCTAGTTGTGTGTCTGTGTGAGCGGCGAACGTACTACGTTGCACATCCGGCCACCGAAAGTTCGATTCCCGGCCACGGTTGAAACATCAGTGGGCTGGCGAATGATGTCCAAGCCGGTTCTGCTTTCTCTCTTCATTCAACTCGGCATAATATGTTCGCGGGTTACCACTTAACGTCATCATTGAGTGGCGAGTGATTTATGTGTGTGTGTGTGAGCGCAGTATAAATGGTCATGCTGTGATCCTCCCCGAGGTCAACTCGCTCTTAGATGAGTACCTGAGGTTGTGATGTGTAAATAATTGCGGCGGGGGGGGGGGAGTGATACGAAAGCGGCCGTGCGTGCTATTGGTCACCCCACGCGACCCCACGCGACCCCCGGCTGATCATGTCGGTGAAGGGGTTTGTCCTCTTGTGAGTTAATGATTCAATGGGGGGGGGAGTAGTGCAGAGGTTAGCGCTACGCTGCGCTACGAACCCAACCAACCGAGTTCAACTTCCGCTCACGGCCAACATCATATTCTGAACCGGGCCCTGGGGGCCTCCCCTAGGTCGACTCAGCCTCAAATGAATACCTGGTGCGGTGTGTAAACATCGCCGCTGGGGAGACAAAGGCGGCCGGGCGTGGTGCTCGCCCACCCACCCCGTCGTTTGCCGTGCCAGCCTTCATAGGTGCTACTCGCTAACCGCACTTGCCCCGACAGTCTGTTAAGGCTCCACGGGGGATCTTTGTCTTTGTATTAATCATTCACAGACGTGGAACGCGGTAGTGGATGATCAATGTACTTTTAGTTTTCATATTGAGCGAATGTTTCTACACGTGACTTTTACGCCCAAGGCGTCAGATACACAAGAGCAATGTATCATTATTATTATTAAATGCATGCACGTACAGGGCAACCGGTCCGGCCGGCACGCTCTGATGGACTTCACAGCCCAGTGGGTCATTAATGAGGATGGATTAACGTTTCCGCACCATATTCACAACGGCTTCATTCCCAATCCTCGAGATCTAGGAATTAGATAAAGACAAATTGTAACCTTGAATTAAAAAAGATACTTCTGTACCCTCTGCAAGGGAGCTCTCTCGAGCTCCCTCTAGTGGAGGCCCTTCAGCAGCGGCACGCGCAAGCAATTGCGGGGCTGCGCCTTTACCTTCATCGCAGTGTTAATTTTGAAATTCGATTTCCGGTCACGGCTAAACATCAGTGGCGAGATGTTAACTACCTCGCCTGGTATGAAGGAGGTTGTGGGTTCGATCCCGACCCTGACGCCCGCTGTATATTTGGAGTTTGCGTGTCTCTCCCGTTGGTCACGTGGATTTTTCTCCAGGTCTTCCCGATTAGAATATTTGGCTGCTGTACATTTCCACAGTGATAAGCCACTTCGTGAAGCTATAATATGTGGCCAGGTCGCTTCTGAAAAAGTGTTTTATAGCTCAGTGGGCCTTACCTGATCAAATAAAATTAGTTTTTTTTATATATATAAATATAAATATCTGAACCAGTCCACGGAGATGCGAAAGCTCCCACTTCCATCCACCAACCCCTCATTTCTCAGCGAAAAGTACCGTATGCTCAAACAATTCCCATGACCGTATGTGTGTGTGTGAATGTTGGACTTATTTCGTACGTAGTCAACCCTGCGTATCGGACGTGCGGGCGAATGGACAACAAACAAAACACAAAAAGTAGTTCTCAATAAATTCGTTTTCAATATAGACGATTTAAAAGCGCATGGCTCCAGTGGCTTCCTAATACCGGAAGCGAGAGCGTTCCAGACGGCCGCGGAAGCGCATCTGAAAGCGCGCGATGCGGTGACCGTTTTTCGTTCGATGGCCAGCCAAAATCTGCGAGGATGACCGGGATTGGCGTGATGGCTTATGCTCCTCGACGATGTTAGAAAGTGTCAGGCACTTTGTGTGTATTGGGTGCGACCCTAATCACTGTCTCATCAGCGGCTCTGCCGACACTGCTCGTCAAAAGCAGTCGAGAGTATATCGCTAATTACCTCCGCGAATCGACGATCCCAAGTCATGTATTCAGACAATGTAGCTGTTCGTACCATTTTTTTTTTAATCACAAATCCAACGCTTTAAGTTTGAACGTATTGTTTTCACATAGTTACAATGTATGCCCGGCAAAACAAGAAACACGACCCTAAATAGTCATTTAATACAATTTCAACTTAAGATAATGGTAGATAATGGATAAAAAAAATTGAAAGTAACGTGCGTAATATGCCGAACATAGAATCAACCAGAACGTAAAATGAAGCGATCACCGATCCGAAATCTCCCCGTTTAAAATAAAAACATCCAAATAGCTCCCGGATTAAACCACAGCTCTCCGCCCCGTTCTCGTGTCTGACGTTTCCCTCCAAGTGCTGGAGGCTTCTTCAGAAACTGCACAAAAAAAAGCTCCCAGCACGTGAAGCAGAGGGTGAGATATCACACAGCAACGAAACTCAAGAAAACGTGTCAATAACACTGCTTGTATTTAAAAGACGCCATTTCTGAACCACATTTCAGCCAAAAGCCTTCTTCCAAGCACGAAGAGTCCAGTCAAATTGAGTGGCTAATATGAGTCGGAGACTGCACTTAACACCATGGGTCCTGCTGAGAATTACATTAAAAAATACGTTTTGTTGACGACTTTTTAAATAAGCATTTGAATAGGTGCTCAATAGAAGTTAATGAGTAACAGGCAAACCTTTCATGAATCAAATAGTATTGCTACTTAAACGCGTTTATAATTCAAAGTAACATTCTAAAAAATATTGCTGGTCCTGTACATTGCATTGTGGGAGTATTTGTTCAAGCGAGAACGCGGCACAATCCACCTCTCCATGTACACCTGGGCCCAGTCGCCCGTTTCAATAGCAGAGCTCGACAGCAAACACTGTGAACGCATACGAAGTTGCAATATGAAAGCACAGAATGCTGGGACATTTTTCATATACGTATGCAAAAGACACGGTTGTTAAAATATATTGTATTTAAAAAATATATATATTTTTTCACGTAAAATATTTTCAAAAAGACATGCTACGATTATGAAACAAGTTAAACAATGGTTACTCAAAGCAATCTAATTTCATTATTAATTAAGCCTTAACATTATTAAGTTATCTTAAAATCAAATCACAATCAATGCACCAATCCCATCGGATCTCAAAAAGCTAAGCAGGTTTGAACCCGGTTTGTACTTTGATCGGGGAGCCAATCGGGGCCTGCCTGGGGTTAGAGCCGTAGGGCTTGCAAGGTGGCCAGGATTTTCCCGTGCTGTGAGTTCCTCGTACGAATGGGGTTTCTCCTGCCTCTCCAGTTCCCATCGACCCGATGCCATTCACGACTGAAATTGACCAAACATCCCAATGCAGCAGGCTTCATAGTCCGGAGACTTATTGAATCTCTCATAGGTAAATGACTTGCTTGAGTGAGCAATCCGAATGCAGACAATTGTTGGTTTAAAAAAAAAAACACGAGGGTGTGTGAAAGCGTTAACATCTACAACTCATAAAATAATAATAATTATTATTCTGTTAATGACACTGGGATGTCGACATTCAGTCTCCGTTGTAATTGCTTCGGTAGGTTCGTTTTCAAAAGTGTACGGAATGTAGCCCCAAAATAACAGGTGGCAGACGGCACGCACAACACACAGACCTGCCATGTAGCCTTATAGAATGCAGAAGGGATTGCTGTTTGCGAGCACCTATTAAGACCAGTATTGACAGACAGAACATACGATGTCTGCCGCGACCCCCAGCTGGCTTCATCCCTGCGGTGCCGATGTTCACACACAGCACCAGGGTGCTCAGTTAAGGCTGAGTTGACCTAGGAGAGACCCATATTAGATCGCGATGCATGTGCCACCGATGCTGTGCATGGGCGGGGGATCGAACCTACGTCGCCAAGGGTGCAGTACAGACTATGAACCACAAAGACAGAGACCCCCCATATGGCCTTCAAGAGACCATCAGTACAAGTACTCGCCTCTTAAGGCAGTCAAGGCACACGAGGGGGTGGGTGGCCAGCACCACACCCAGCCACATTTGTTTCCTCGGTGCAGATGTTTGGCCATCGCAAATGCCTGCGCTATTAAGTCGACCTAGGGGAAACCGAGCACCGGTTCAGATATTTCTCACAGATCTTGTCTGTGAGCGGGAATGGAAACTCGGGTCGCCGGGTTCGTAGCGCAATACGCTAACCACTGCACCACACACACAACAACAGATGTCTCCAAATAAAAATGCACATTGTGGATGACGAATACGCTCTGTTAAAACGATGTGACCCGAACAAAGTTCGTCACTGCACTTCTGATTATTTACCAGAACTCCATCAGGCTCCGCGTCACATCAGTGACACGAGCGAATAAGTGCCATGTCACCGTGTCCCAAAATGTTCCGAAACGTTGGCAACCCGATGAGGTACATTGGCTACTGCTGGTTATCAAGCCGCTTATCGGACACCGTGAAGCTCTACCAAGTTGGCTCGTTGTCCCATAGACATTATTCCAGTGAATGTTCCCAACATTATTAGCTGATGTTCCGTTAACGGGTTTAAGTAAATATGTATAACAGTTGGGGGGTCGTCGGGGAGGGGGGGGTTAAATCCACAGTATTTTTTGGGACGTGTACAGAAACCGCCCAATGCTATGTTCCACATAGTTGGAGAAAATCGATTATCGATACGGTACTGAGTGTCGTGCAGATTGTGACCCAAATCATCGAGAAAGTCAGACACATGCACCATAACATAGGCTTCATCTCTCACTTTTGGAACGCTGCTAGACCGGCTTGGAGTAGTATAAGGCACTACCACTAGAGTAAAAGCTGTACCTATCCATAACAAACAAAATGAGATTATTGTACCCGCTATGTTGCACCCTATAATTCTGTACTAAAACGTGAAATGCCGTGAGATTTCTCTCCGGCAACACACCGCCAGTGGCGGTGCTGCTGCTGCTGCTGCTGAAGCGGTGATAAACCAGGCGCGTTTCTTCACGCGGCAACTTTGCGAATTGTCTGCGTCGGGTGGAGAGGGGTTCACGACACACATTTGACTCGCGCGATCCGACACCGAACATCAACGAACGAATGGTAATGTCGTTCGCGGATGCCTGAGTGTTAAACCCGACGAGAACGAATGGGCTCATCAATAACACATCGAGGAGCGAGGAACACGTCGGCGTGCGGAGTTCTGGACTGTTTCAGCTCAAGTTCAGCACTGGCCACAATCCCATAGCGTGGAATGAAATGTACTATTGAAGCTAGTGAACAAACACGCACCCCCACGTGTTTAGATTCTACCACGCAAATGCCAAACGCATTTACATGTTACGTGGCAGGCCGAGGAATGTTGCAGTTGTGGAGTTATTGTTTAGTTTGGTCGGTAAATCCATCATCATCATCATTGGGTTACGTTGGGTTCTTTTTATTTCCCCTCCCCCCGCCCCCATCATCTTTCCTCCCG
>CM025640.2:3031504-3067842 GCA_014621495.2 Entosphenus tridentatus
TATAGTAGTGTATAGTGTAGTGTGTAGTGTATAGTGTAGTGTATAGTAGGCCTCGGCTGTAGGGCGGAGAGAGAATGGGGGGGGGGAGGAGACGGGCAGAAAGTGGACCCAGCAGCAGCACCCGGGTCACTGGAGTAAAGTAGACCACCGCAGCAGTACTGGCAGAGATCAGATTCCTCCTGCAGTATACATATTCTGGTTATTGTTGGCGTTGGCCCAGCTAATGGGCCTCATAGTGTGGCAGTGGGTACTCTACAACGTATGGTTTCCAGCGGCAGACTTGCCACAGTGAATATTGGTGGCTATCCTGTGCTGACTGTATTTGTTGATGCGGGCAAATAAAAAAAACATTCAGCCTGAAGCAGATTTACAGGGAATGACCCGCGGATGACCTTGGTGGCAAAAAATGGAAGTTACAGCAATTAAACGAGGACGCAAACAGTCCACAGCTGTCCATCACACTGCATCACTGCTGCTGCTGTCAGTTGGTCAGATTTGTTCAAACTAATATTTGATGGTGACCAACGGACAAAGACGACCACATTAGACTTCCTTCAGCAAATGCTTGGAAAGACCCTGCCCACTCCCGACCTCAACACAAATCTCACCTGGACACAATAATCGGAGTCACTGGACCTGCCAAATAAGAACCTCATTACTACCCCCACACAACCGCCCTCTTGGTTCCAACCTCCCCAGCAAGGAGTGGCCCCACCCTCAACAGGTTCAGGACTGGTCACGTGCCCCATGCCTCGCCAACCACCACCAATGGGGCATCAGAACAAGCCCCCTATGTGGCTGTGGGATGGAGCAAACCTTGCAAGCAACATCCTAGAAGTTTCCATAATAAATGATTTTGGGTTAAATCGCGTATGTGTCGTAACCCCTCCACCACCCGACACAGCCGGTAATGTTTGACACGTAAACAAAACTCGCCGATTAGTTTACAACTTCAGCCCACCGGCTGTGTTGGACAGCAAATCCTACATGCTGTGGATTTACTCCACTACCTCCCACTTTCTATAACTTTTTGATTCAGGCCTTCTGTGAGGCTCTCATAATTTGGCTGGCGGACAAATGGACAAACGGAACGCCGGGCTTTTTAAAACAGCTTAGTGTTTGTGTACATATATGTTACTAGCGGTTAGTACCCGGCGTTGCCCGGGCGAAAAAGGCAGACACACATGTAGTTACACACGCAAATGGACTCACACACACACGTAGAGTTACACACACAAATCGACTCACACATACATACATAGATTGAACAAAAACCGCCATTCGCCACTAAGTGGCGGTGACGTCACCACGACGCTTGTGCCAGGCTATGTGCACCTTGAGGCCACGTGAAGTGCCGAACGCCCGCTGGCAGGAGGTCACGGGGCAAACCCAGATGGCACAGGTCGACTGACTGAGACGACTGGCTGATTCACCACCTGTGGCCCCTACTGTGGCAACCTGTGCTTTCGCCACCCGGCACTCTGCTCGTTGTTGTGAGCGTCACTCCTCCACCCTCCGTTGTTGTTGGAGGGTGACTGCCTCCAACTGCACACAAACATTATTAATGTAATGTTTGTCAACTAATGTGCTTAACAATAGTAAACAATGGACTTTAGTTGTTAGCGTAAGAAGCAAGAAACTTTGTACTGACCATAGCCATATTGAGGCCTTGTGCCATGCGTAGCCCCCGTCCTGGCCTACATTGGCGAGGCGGCGGAGTTGGCACATTGCCAGGCTAGGGGCTGGGCCACTACCCCCCCAGCATCCCCCGGGCATGCAAGAATAATGGTATGCAAGCACAAAAATATGATCTATGGAGTTTGCAGTATAAACTGGACGCAGCGTGTTGGGGGGTGGGGGGGGCAAGATGACATGACACTGTGAATAAATATCCGCAGCGTTATGTGTGTATGTATTGACTGTTAAAATAATTAAAGTCAACCCCCCCCGTGGGGTGGAAGGGAACCCTCATTGTTGGGTCCCCCCCCCCCCCCCCCCCGCAATTGTCGTGAGTTGGTATGGTCGACGGCGCGCAATAAGTAAATAATTTATAATAGAAACGGCGAAAATGTGTTAATTAAACTAGTTTAACGTTTACGGATGGGAAAACGGAATAGCCTATTCCCACCGCGGGGCTTAGGGCGTGCCGCCTGGCAATTTTTTTTCTACATAAAGGCCACCGTCCGAGAGCCAAATCCCCCGCAAGCGCGAGTACGCGGAGACTTTTATTAATAAAAAAAAAGAAAAGAGATAGCGGTTAGTACCCGGCGTTGCCCGGGCGAAAAAGGCAGACACACATGTAGTTACACACGCAAATGTGGTGGTGATGTCACGACAACGCTTGTGCCAGGCCATGTGCACCTTGAGGCCACGTGAAGTGTCGAACGCCCGCTGGCAGGAGGTGACGGGGCAAACCCAGATGGCACAGGTCGACTGACTGAGTCGACTGGCTGATGCACCACCTGTGCCCCTACTGTGCGAACTTGCTGTGCTTTAGCCACCCGGCGCTCCGCTCGTTGTTGTGAGCATCGCTCCTCTGCCCTCCGTTGTTGTTGTAGGGCGACTGCCTCCAACTGCCCAGTAGCATCCTTCAGGAGCCTCCTCCACAGAGGCCGATCTTGACACGGCTGGTACCAGTCATCCGCAAGTGGACTCAGCTCCAAGTCCTCCTGTACCACATTACTCCATGTCTTCTCCAGCCCGGGTCGCGCCCGTTTAGCCCCCTCGATCCGGCCGAACAAAAGCTGTTTAGGCATGCGGTGGGTGACCATGCGGGCTACATGACTCAGGCAACGCAGCCTTGCCTGCTGGAGGTCACCGATGGGATTTTGTCCACATCTTTCAAGGATTTGTGAGCTCACACAATGCAGCCTGGTTAAACCCAGGATGGATCGTAGGCAGGCCATCCTAAATGTTTCTAACCGGCGAAGATGTTCCATGAGGGGGGTCCAAGTTTCGCAAGCGTAGAGAAGGGAGGGAATGACCGTGGCCGAGAAGACCCGAAGCTTCCTGCGGAGTGATAGACCAGGTAGCTTCCACACAGCGTTACGCAACCGATGAAAAGATAATGCGGGTCGACTGATTCGGAGTGAGACCGCTGCTGTTAAACCGGAGCCGGTCATTAGCACACTTCCGAGGTATGGGAAACTCTGCACTGTCTCCACAACTGCCCCATCACCAATTGGGAGTTGTGGGGCTGGAGTGTCCGATGGTACAAAATAGGCAGGCAGGTGCTTAGTTTTGGTGGGGCCGATGGTAAGGTCCCACCTCTTAGTGGCAAGCTCCAGGTTCAGCAGCAGCACCTCGGACTCCTCCAAGTGAGCAGCAATTAGCAGATCATCGGCATACATAACGTGGTTGAGCAATAGGGAGCCATCCCTTGACCACACCCGGACATCGATCAGCCTCCCATTGTATCTGTACGAGATGGGACTTCTTCCGGTACAGGCATTGAAGGCTTCACGAACTACGTGGTCGAAATATATGTAAAATAATGTGGGAACCAGAGGACATCCCTGTTGCACCCCAAGGTGTACAGGGAATGGCTCTGACTCACGGCCACATAGTTTGACGTGGTGCCGCTCACCATCATGAAGGTCCTTAAGGATGGTGAGCAGTGGGTCAGCGAGTCGGAAAGCACGAAGAACAACCCAGAGGGCAGGCCTTGAGCAGGTCAATAAAACACACGCATGGACTAAGACGCACACATGGACCTACAGACACGCAAAGAAATGGAGTTACACACTCTAAGAAATGGAGTTACACTGACTAACATGGAGGCATGCACACACAGCGACTAACACACACGCACATGGACTGAGACACACACACACATATCGACTCACACACATAAACACATCGACTTACAGACACACACACACATATGGACTCACATACACATAGACATGCACTTGAGATACACACACATGGAGTAACACACACATATATGGATGTACACACATACAGCGACTCACACACACACACCGACTCACACAGCAATACGTGGACTCACACACACATTGACGTAAACACACATATGTACTTACACACACACATATGGACTAAGACACACACACATGGACTTACACACACACACACAGCGACTGATAGGCACACAAATGGACTGGCACGCACACTTGGACTGACACACACACATAAACACTTTGACATACACACACACATGGCGCGTTGTCCGTTAGAAAAAGACAGACACACACATGGAGTTAAAGACACGTATGGCTCTACACGCACACACATATGGACTCAAAGACACACACATCGACGGGCACAGAAATCCCCGATGATGGCACAGCTATCAGTATGGCAGTACTACGTATGAGAAAATAGCGTGACGTGAGCAATGGAAACAATATAAATTTATCGAAGAAATAATCAGAAATCACAGGAAATTTTCAATTACCATAGCCATGTTGAGGCCTTGTGCCATGCGTAGCCCCCGTCCTGGCCTACATTGGCGAGGCAGCAGAGTTGGCACATTGCCAGGCTAGGGGCTGGACCACTACCCCCCCCCCCCAACATCCCCCGGGCGTGCAAGAATAATGGTATGCAAGTGTAGGACTTGAAATGGCACGCGCCACGCGTTTGGTTGCGATGCGAGCGTGTAGCGGACAGTGGGGGCAACTGAGGATATACAGTTGTTGTTGCGCCAATTAAGGGGTGAGGTCATTAAGAGACGCCACAGGTGTTAAGGGTAACTGAGGACGCAGGCCGGTGATTGGTCGATAGGGTGAGTGGTTGATGACTGGCGCCGGCGTGGCTACGATAACAGGATCACGTGAGGCTGGGGATCTGCGGGCGAGAAGCGAAGGGGGGGATGACATAATTAATTAGGGCTGATTGGTTCGGGGATAAAGGCAGTGAGCGTATGGAGATACGGGAGTCATTGTGAGTGTTGGAGTCGCAGTTGGAGTTAGCGTTGGAGTTGGTGCCTCGGACAAGAGTGTATAGTATAGGGTAGCAGTAGACAAGAGTGTATAGTATAGGGCAGCAGTGGACAAGAGTGTATAGTATAGGGTAGCAGTGGACAAGAGTGTATAGTATAAGGTAGCAGTGGACAAGAGTGTATAGTATAAGGTAGCAGTGGATAAGAGTGTATAGTATAAGGTAGCAGTGGACAAGGAGAATACAGTATACAGTAGCAGTGGATATATAGAGTACGGACAGAGTAGCAAGGACGGAGCGCGAGTACAGCGTAGCGAAGCAGCTGAGTGACGGACCTTGGTGGAGAGAGAGAGAGCGAGCGAAGCAGCAGAGCGAGCAAATGGAGGGACATCGAGTGGGACTGATGGAGAATTGTACATTGAAGAGTATGGAGGAACATTGAACGATGCTGTCGGAGATGTGAACTATATGCGAAATGAAAGGAACGAGAAAGACAAAGAAGTTGTCGCGTCAGTAAGACTCCTACACAAGCACTAAAATATGATCTACGAGTCTGCAGTATAAACTGGACGCAGCGTGTTGGGGGGGGGGGGGCAAGCGGACATGACACTGTGAATAAATATCCGCAGCGTTATGTTTGTATGTATTGACTGTAAAACGCGTAAAAGGAAATGTCCCCCGTGAGCTGGAGGTAACGCGCGGCACTTAGTAGGGTCCGCCCCCCACGCAATTGGCGTGAGTCAGAGGTCGCAAACGGGTTTTGATTCCTTACCCGTACCTGTCCGCACCAGGGTCGCAAACGGGTACCCGTACCCGGCCGTACCCGTACCGGCCGGGTACGGGTAGGGTAAGGGTATCGGGTACCTGATTGCGACCTCTGGGATGAAGCCATGTTGCAGGCGCGGGTGGGTTGATTCTAGGAACTTGAATTGTGAGAAGAGACAAGACGTTGGGAAATGAGTGACAAACGGTGACTCACCAGTGACTCACGGCCTACCCGTACCCGGCCGCACCAGGGTCGCAAACGGGTACCCGTACCCGACCGGGTACGGGTACCCTTTTGCGACCCTGATATGGGTAGCCGGGTATCGGGTAGGGTACGGGTATCGGGTACCCGGTTTCGACCTCTGGCGTGAGTTGGTATGGTTCACGGCGTGCAATAAGTAAATAATTAATAATAGAAACGGCGCAAATGTGTTAAACTAGTTTAACGTTTACGGATGGGAAAACGGAATAGCCTATTCCCACCGCGGGGCTTAGGGCGTGCCGCCTGGCAATTTTTTTTTCTACATAAAGGCCACCGTCCGAGAGCCAAATCCCCCGCAAGCACGAGCGCGCGGAGACTTTTATATATAAGATGTTTTTTAAGAGACACGTTTTGAAATATATTTTCCACCGGGCGAAGCTGGGTACTTCCTGCTAGTGAATAATATTGGTCGTGAAAGCCGACGTGTTAAACCGATCCCAGAAGTCTGCCGAATCCACGAACTGGTCAGAGTCCTACTCACCCTCAACACAGCAGGAGTGGAAGCAATGCTTAGCTTAGATATAAAATGCTAATTGGGTTTTTTTTCATTTGCACAAGTCGTGTGTGCGTGTTTGTTTTATAGACATTCCTGAGTTGTTTGAAACTTATTGATTTAATGGTTTGTACACCGTACTTGAAAACCAGGAGTTGGTGGTTCGATTTGATCTCCCAGCGTCAGCAATTTAAGAAGTGCTGAAAAGAAATCCAACTTTAGTGGGGGGGGGGGTTACTTAACCACCAATTATACCAACCATGCCAGCAGAAATCTATACAGAGCAAATACTAATTGGAACTTAACGACATTGAAAATTAGGTTATGAATTAATTCACCAAAAGTGTAACACTGCATACAGAAATAAATCATAAACCTGCGAGTTGTGATTGCTATGTAAAGGACTTACAATGAATGCGTATGCTGTGATGTTCACCACATCAGACTCGCAATCCAGTGGCCGTTGGCTCAACTCGATCTCCAGGTGAGGCAGTGGAAACTGCGGTGTTTCTTAAATCCCTCCGACTGTGTATCTGGAAGTCGAAATCGCTACACCAGTTAAGTCAATCAGCAGATCGCGTGCGGTGGAGTAAAGTGTGAGGACCGTCATCACTTCTAAGACATCTGGCCAACATGGAAGAGTAGGCCAACATACCCTCTAGAGCATCTCTAGAGTTCCCTCTTGTGGAGGCTCTTCCGCCAGCAGTGGCGTGAGCAAGCAATAGCAGGGCTGCGCCTTTGCCTTGTACACATGCTGTGCAAGGGCGTCTATACGGCATGTACGTGGGGAGCGGTGGCACATTGGTTAGCGCGTTCCGCTACGATCCCCGACGACCCGGGTTCGATTCCCGCTCACGGCCAGCACCAATAACGATCATTTGAACCCGTCCTGGGCCTCCCCTAGGTCGACTCGGCCTCAAATGAGTACCGAGTGCGGTGTGTAAAGACATTGCCACCGGCGAGACAAAGGCGGCTGGGCGTGGTTGCTGGCCACCCACACCCCGTCGTGTGCCAACATTCACAGGTGCTCGCTAAACAGCACTTGCCCTAACAGCCCTGAGTAGGCTATACGGGCGGTGGCGGGGACCTTTGCCTTTGCCGTGTGAATCTATAGCAGCAGCAGCAAAGTGAGCTTCACAGTCGGTGGCGAATTCGTGGCGCGAGTCACCGCGGAAACTCCACGATGCCGAAATGCAACACAATGGGGGCCCGGTGTCTCCTCCTGCTCGCGGGCCAATTCGCTGACACGGCGAGGGCCACTCGCTGGGAGATTTATTCCGCAAGTCCCGGTACTTATTTGAAAAAAAAAATCCCCCCGCACACACACACACATGTACACATTCCTAGCCAGCGTATCGCTCCTCTCCATGGCAATGGTGCCAAACGAGGACTTAGAATGCCAGAGGAACACGAGCGTTGTGTGCTTTTTATTATTATTGGTATTTCCACACGGTTTAATTTCAAGGTAGTCTAAGCTCGGAGAAAAGCGACGGTTATAATTCCAGCTTGCGACGGGTCCTAACAGAAGCAGCGACATACATGGACGGGTAATGATCCGTGCTGGGTTTTTTGTTTCGTTTGTTTGGTGTTGTTTTATTCCGTTTTACGCCAGATAAAAGCTTCTGGGTGTTTTTTTACAATTTATTGGGGCGAACCTTTGAGAAATGTCCCTGGCAAAGTTGAGCCGGTACGGCCATCGGCGTCAATGACGGCGAAAAGAGCCAGAAAGGGAGTCGGCCTAACGACGACTGAACGTTTCCAGTACAGAAGCACGCGTGCACATGAAGCGTTTTCGCTCCAACATTCTTCCCTAACGCGCTTTAGCCGTTGTTTTACATCAACATAGCGTAGGCCGCTATGCACAGAGGACACATGGGGAGGATTTATACCAAACTTTGTAATGTTTCAGGCGATCCTGCTAATTGAACCTTATGGCGGGACCCCGGGGTTCCGTAAGGCTTCGGCTCTCGCATAAAGATGATATAATGTCAACAAAACCTTTGCTCTTTTTCACCAATGGATTTGAAGGACGGTGGCAAGTGTTGTCTTGTTAAACTATGCCTTTAAAACTGAAAACTACTTACCTGCAGTACCTCTATTTAAATGCACTATCGAAAAAATGTTTTACACCCCTGTCAATAATCGTGTTTCTCAGTGTGGATTTGTGAGCACACTTTGTAAACAGTACATAAAATAGTACGCGTTTTCAATGCACAGATGCATATGGACAAGAGAAGTATTACCAAACAGGATGAATTAACGGTGCAACACATCTCATCTGTTAAATATCTGCAGGTATTAGGATTGTCATCGATCGATCGTGGCTGCAGACATTGGTAGGTCACAAATAATAATGAAGATAAGAGAGCAGTTTCACTGTATTATGCATGCCGTGATGACAAATAAAAGACTTGAGTCGTGTAGGCAGTTTGAGCAGCTTTGGAGCATGGAGTGCATTCGCTTGTTCAGCTCTTCTGCGCATTCGTCCTCGCTACGCTTGGACATGACAACATAATTATCTGCGCCAGGTGGGTCGCGGCGTTTATGTGCGCGGTGGGACGGAGTCGCCAAAAAGAAATTTATTACCATTGTGACTTCCGTTGATTCGGGACCCCGGGGTCCCGCCATGAGGTTCAATTACAGGTTTTTGCTGTTCCTAGTGCTCTTAACGTAAGCGCATGTTCAAGATCGCAAAGAACGCCGTCTCTGAGAAAACAACTGCCACTGGCCACCGCTGCAAAATTAAAAGTGGGGATGGCCCACCAGAAAACTTTCACCGCCCACAGTGGAGCCTTTCCTTCTGATGCACGTGGAACCCTTCACTCGTAAGCGTTGGTGTCAAACTCCGATGTGGTTTTCGGCTCGTGCCGTGCCTTGTTGTTCGGCACGACGTCCGATGCTGGAAGATTCTTATGGAACTGAATCAGAAGGAACTGATTCGTTTGAAGGAAATTAATCGGTTCCAGGACCTTAAGAGCTGAAAGCTATTCACAATACAACCAGAACCAAAACATAGCAACACAACTTGAAAACACAGCACAACTGTGAAACAATGCAGCGGTGGAATTAATCCTACACTCGTGTTTCGACTCGCGCACAACTAAACCAAAAGCTTTACTCGTGAAAATCTGAAGCGCTTGGAACATATGTCCAAGTGACATATTAATTAAATAACAGCGACTGAGCCGTGCAACAACATAACTTAAGGGGATTAAACAATAGATGCATTGCGCAACAACGTTGAACGCGTTTCACAAATTTATTTCATTTCGTAAAATGGGAATTCTAGAAGCGGCAGGAAGGCAGTGTCATGGAGGCCTTGGGAAAACAAACAGGATTGTAAATGAGATAGAAAAGCATGAGTAGCTGGAGTCTACCAAACAATCCAAGGAGTGCAGGCAGACCGATGCTCATTAACAATTGGTGGTGTTGATGATGGTGGCGGTGGTCGTGGTGATGACGGTATTGGTGGTGGTTATTAAAATTGATTGAAAATTGCATGTTAGTTGAGCAAACATGAATATAAGAGAGGCCCTTGAATGCCTTCTTATAGGAATAATAAATAACATTGTGAAATACGTGTTAGTTCAGACTTGCAGTAAGCACTGTGCAGGAGAAAAAATAATTCTAAAGGCTTATTATTGAACTAATAAGAATAAATAACATTCTCAGTTACATTTTCGTTAAAATTTCGTGCTTACAGGAAACGTTCATGGAAAACTGGCACTTTTAACAGATATTTTTTGTAATAATTATCATTATACCATTCTGAATTGCATATTGATTGTGAACTTACAGAAGCTATAGAATATAGGAGGCACTTAAAAGCTTTATTGCAATTATTATGACAACGTAACTTAGGCATTTAGTCTGCACTTGCACAAAACACGAACAGAAGTGGCATTTTAATGCGTTGTTGTTGAAATAACAACAAATAAGGAACATTCGGAATTACATATTTATGGACTTGAAGAAAACGTAAAACAGAAAGACAAGAGGCATGTTAGCAGTGTTGTGTGTATGTATGTTGTGTGTGTATGTATGTTGAACTGCTTTCGCACCGTACGTAGCCAACCGTGCTAATCGGACGTGCGGGTAAAGGACAACAAACTAAACAGAAAAAACAGTTCCAAAGACGTGAGTTTCCAATCGAGATTTACTGCCCTGTCTCCTGCACGGGCTCGAAAGCTTCCAAGCGGGCACGAGTGGTAGCTTTGCACGGGCGACAGCGCTAGTCCAGATGAGTGAAACCCCTGCTGCAAAGACAACTTTCAATGTGGGAATCGTCATAAACTGGGTCAGAACACAGCAGCGGCAGTCGCAGCAGCAGCAAATGCTGTTGATAATGCACAGCATGCTTCTGATGCAAGGACAGATCGGATGCTCGAAACGTATTTCAGTTGACCAACTCTCGGAGGGCCATCTCACATGGCCTGTAGCTGATACACTTTAGACCCCTTTTGCAGCAGGAATCCCTGTGTGTTCAAGGAGCTGATGAAGCCCTCAAAGTCGGCCACCTGTAACAACAACAGCAGCAGCAGCAGCAACACCACGCGAGCGGAGCGGGTCAGGAGGCACGGCATTCAAATAATCAAACGGTGATCTTCTGGAGAAAGACGGTTTTTTGTTTATAAGTCGGTGACCCCACCACCCCCCCACCACTTGGTTAGAATTAGAAAATCAGCCACTCACAATCACCTATAAACAATGCACATGTTTTGATTTAAAGCTTTCGTGACTGCAGGGATTCATATTCTTGGTTCTTTCGGTAAAGTCACGTAGAAGGGAAACAATAAAATAATACAAATATAAAACAATACAATTCTCACGACGTTTCGATTGCAACACAAGCAATCATCATCAGGTGTGAAAACCACAGCAAGAATTTTTTTTTATTGTTTTCAAATTTTATTATTTTATTGTTTCTCTTCTACGTGACTTTACCAAAAGAACCAAGAATACAATGCATATGTTACATTCCATCCGCTTTCCATCTACCTTACCATTACACTCCACAGGAGGCAACATTACTCGATTCACTGATGATTAGGATCGTATTTTTTTACGTCTTTAACACAAAACCTACAAAGTCGGGCAGCACTTTAGGCTCACCTTGCCTACTTTGTATTAATTTGTTATCAGGATGATGTCTCTCCCTGGAGTGTGTTCTCTGGTCCAGGTGTTCCAAGCACCCCCCTTTCCACGTGTATTTGCACACTTGTCATCGTTTGTTCTATTTGCTTGGTCGAATAGTTGATAGTTGTATTTGTATATATTTGTTGTAAGTGATTTGTTTACTCTACTCTGCATTCCTATCGGTTTTTTTATGTTGTAAAGTCACGTAGAAGGGAAATAATAAAATAATAAGAAACATTTTTACATAATAAAATTCTCACGACGTTTCGGCGACAACACAATGTAATGGTCTGACCCGCACCCGACTGGACATCTGTGAAAAAAAGATTTAACGCTCGTCGGATTTCTCCAGTAAAAAATAATATTCTGATTTTTGATCCACGTGTGAATAGTCGGTAATATGCACTTATTAAGCCAGTTGACACACATGGGTGTGATGGTGAGGCAGACTCAAGGACTGAGCAATAAACTGTTTCTATTTAAAAGTTAATCTCGGGGTAGGTGCATACGCAAACAAAGATTCCCCCAGTCAGTCTCATAGCATCCAAGAGAAATTGCTGTTGGAGAGAGCATGGGGCATGAGGAAGTGGTGTGTGTAACACCACCTTTGTTATCTCCAGTGTTTGCACAGGGAATCATTTTAAGAATTGGTTGACCTAGGGGAGAGACCTCGGTTCAGCTATTACTCGTCCCTGATGTTTGCCAGAGGATAGCTGATGTTAGTTTGGCCAGAGATAACATCAGTGGCAAACATCAATTGATAGAGATAATGTCAGTTATCCTTGGCCATGCATAACATCAGTTTGCAGGTTAGCAAATGAAAGACAGTACCAACTCCCCAACATCAACAACCACCATTCAGGCGGTGACTTCACCACGTGAGCTTGTGCCATGCTAGGTGCAACTCCCCACAACAAATATAGACATACACTCAACAAAGATCCCCATATAGCCTTTAACAGAGTGGTGGGGCAAGTGCTGTAGGCGAGCACATATTAAGGCCGGCACGGCATGTGAGGGGATTGTGTGGCTGATACCCCAGTGCTGATATATATATACACCGCACCAGGTGCTCATTTAGAGTGAGTCGACCTAGTGGAGGCCCGGGATTAGTTCGGATATTTGTCACCGATGTTGACCGAATAAGCGGTGATCGAACTTGGGTTGCTGGGTTTGTAGCGCAGTGCACTGACAGTACGCTACCACTTTCCAAAACAAAGGCACACATCCTCACGCACACAAAAGCGACGTCTGTCATTCGCCACTAAGTGGCAGATATAAACACGCACCACATATGAAAACAATTTGTGGACACATTCAGACTAAGGTTAAAAACCATGAAGCTCCGTGTGCCTGAGACCCCCTGTGTCTAACAGAGGATTTATTGCCGTGAGGGCTTTTTGCTTGCTTGTGATAAAGACTCAGCCACCCATTTGATTAAAGCATGATCATGGCCTGGGGTTTGGCTTAATCATCAACGGCAAGCAGTTTGGACTTCGCGACAAGGGCTCTGTGTGTAATGGAATACATTCAGTAAACACATGAGCTAATATAATCTGTAAAGCATCGTTTTGCCTGCAGGCTTTGAGAGCTTATCTTGTAATAGCAATTAAAAAAAGATGAGTCTCTTTCAAACAAATACAAACATTGTCAGCTTAAGTGTATGAGGTTTAACACTAAAACATAGTGATAAACAGAAACACTAAGCAGTTTGTACATGTATTATGTATGGCGAAATTCTTATGCACCGTACGCAGCCAACCGTGCTAAGCGGAGGTGCATTCCTTGGGAAATCCACTGAGGGATGAGGTCCTCCCCACAGCCTTGTAGAGTTTATTTGACCACACTTCACCATGCTGGTTGGGGCATCAGTAAAGGCGTGGGACACAGACATGCGGACATAAAAGCAAAGTAGAATCATGGATTTTGCTGAGCTGCCCTCTGCCACCCACAACCCCGTTCATTACTATAATAAAATGCTTACAGAACTACTGGTGGCGATTATCTATTACAACCACCACAGCGTACCATGCAAACGATGCGTACCTGTAGCGTGCCCCTGTGAAACCTGCATAAGTAATAGTAGTAACCCATGTATAACCATCAAACAAAGACGGCCACTGCATTGTGCGCTTTCAGATGCACTTCTGCGACCGTCTGGAACGCTCTTCCTATCCGATTGTAGGAGCCACTGGAGCTATGCACTTTTCAATCATCCAGATTAAATACTCATTTATTTCGAACTGCTTTTCGTATTTCGTTTGTTGACCGTCCCCCCCGCCGCACCTCCAATTACCACGGTTGACCACGTACGGTGGGAAAGAAGGCTCTGTAAAGGCATCTTTACAGAGCCTAAAGCTCTTACTCTTGCCCTAGTTTATGAATGCCAAGCCTCCCAACTCATGCCAATTAAAAAAAACCCTCTTGGCCTACACGCTACTGTTGAGTTTTTTTCATTTACAGTGAGGATGTTGCCTGTTTATTTTTGTTGTTGTTTTAATCGAGTTTTCCACGCACAGGCACCAAAACACCCAAAAGGTGCCGGCAACAAACATAACAATCGACGGTGCAACAGAACGGCCCAGAGTTGCAGCCCGGCTGAAGACAGAACGCGCACCTGCAGGCCAATGTCGCGCGCTAGCTGCTGCAACTGCTGCATCGTGAACATGGTGTTGCAGATCTGCTCCGAGCAGCGGGCGAGCGCCGTCACGAAGCGCTTGGCCGCCGAGCGGTTGCTCATGCCGGAGCCGTGCTGCGTGCGCTCAAAGTGCAGCGTCCCCAGCTCATCGGACAACGTGTCGGAGAAGCTGCGGTGCAAAGAGAGAGAATGAGCGAGCGCAACAACAATCAGGAATTCAAGTGGCGTGGCCGGGTGGCTCAGAAGTTAGGGCGCCAAGCCAGCACCCCTGAGAGCCTGGGTTTGAAATGAGGTTGGGGTTACGATGGAGCCGGGGCCCTCAACTCGAGTGAGTGGATGGTTTCGGTAAGCAGAACAATTTTGAAATCGGTGTGGTGGCCGGGTGGCTCGGGGAGTCTGAGCTCTGAGTTTGAATCGAGAAGAGGGTTCTGATGAAGGTGGGTTCTGAAGTTCTTGTGAGTTGATGGTTTCAGCATGGTTACCAATGACCACCGCATTTTAATATGATTGTGCAGCTAATCAGTGTACGTTTTTCATTCACATCGATATCAAGTTCTACCTTATTGTGATAGTATTCATACGTATAAACTTGATCGCCATCTATTGGGGAGGACAAATACTACAACGGCACAGTGTTTAGGAAAAAGGATTTAAGTTTTGAGAACAGGATATACTGGTAGGAACCTCCTGGTTACACCAGCCCACAGGGGATTATTCTGTCCATCCGTCATGCATCCAAAAATGGGAGGGGTGGGGCTGGGTGGAGAGGGGAGGGTGGGGAGGGGCTGGGTGGGGAGGGTGGGGAGGAGCTGGGTGGGGAGGGTGGACTTCAGTTATTGCTCTGAATCTTCTAAAGTCCTGACTGCCACAAGTACATGTGATGTGAGTGGACACATAAAGGGTAACACATTAACAAACAAAAGTCTGACTATTATTATTCTTGGTTCTTTCGGTAAAATCACGTAGAAGGGAAAAAAACAATAAAGTAATAAAAAAAATTATCCCTATTCTCAAAAAAAAAAGTCTGACCTCGTCTGAAAATAAAACAATCTCTTTAGTTCAACGGCCTATGGGCCGACGTGCCATTTAACTGTACAGATGAGACTTTGAAATTAAAACTGGTCCAAAGTTTGCCTGCTTCAACAAATGCTGCCAGACTAAAATCTGATTTTATTTCATTCTACGTAGATGGAGATTCCTGTCCCATTAACTTATGAACGTGCTACCTACAACTCTCCACATACGAACATGATGACAGCGTATGTACGCGTCATGACAAGAGTGTATTTATGTCCCCAGGTACCTGTGTTTCATGATGTCTATCACATCATCTGCATCCTCCTTGGTGGCTTTCTCTCTCAACTCCAGCCGGGCTCTTGCCTGGAAGTCAAAAGTTGGGACGGGAAAAGAAGAAAAAAGTTAGTAGCATGTAACAGATGTATGTATGTTGAACTTCTTCCACGACATACGTAGCCAACCGCGCTAATCGGAGGTGCCGGGGAAGGACAACAAACTAAATACAAAAAGCAGTTCTAGTTTTCAGCAAGAGTGACATGTGACACTCATGCTTAGCGTGTGCGTGTTACACAAGACTCTTATGGCTCAGAATATTACCAACCTGCACATACTTTTTAAAATGTGAACACGCGTCTTTAAAAAATTCATGAAAGAATACCAAAATGGTTTTGACACGTTTCGCCAATGAATACAGCAATCAATATTTGGGTACAAAAAAGAGCATCCAATAAACAAACCACTGAATGAAGCTGCGACACATGAACCTTCAACACAAAAACGGACGATGCATCTCGCGTTTTTTGACTCAATGCAATGTTTAACCTCGGTTTAGTCGTCACACACTCGGTGAACTTCAGGACAGTGGTTTCTTTCCAGGACCCAGTGTCCCATATACAACACCCAGCGTCTCTGTACAGCTGATTGGGTTGATGAACTACTCAGTTTTACGACCAAGAGAGTAACAGTGCAATGCATAACTGAGTCTGTAATTATTCAAGTGGTTCTTTTTTTCCCCAGGAAGGATAAGCGCTTTGGCATTTATCCAAGCAAGTCGATGACAATTTTGAGTCTAAAGGGAGTTGCGAGGAACTTAAACTTTCGCATCAACCTTTGCAGTAATTAAGGCAGGGATTGCCTTCTTCTAAATTAAAAATGAACCCATGTGCGCACGGTGTGATTTTTTTTCCTTTTTGCAGCGGCAGATTGAGCAATTTGAAATCAGAAGGTTGCGAGTTCAATTAATGGTCAGCGATTAATTCGGCACATCATCCCACCAAGATAAATAAAATAAGTACTACACCACTGCAAATGTCTTTAAGATTTGGACTTTGGTGCATACCAGCACGTACCACCCCACTTTAAACACTAATTACAATTGCAATTCACCACGATGTTAACTCCCCCGCCTGGTACACAGGAGGCCGTGGGTTCGATCCAGAACCTGACGCCTGTATATTTGGAGTTTGCATGTTCTCCCCGTGGTCGCGTAGATTTTTCTCCTGGTCCTCCGGTTTTTCCCTCTAATTTTATAAACAGGCGTTTAGAGTATTTGGCTGTTATAAATTTCCACATGATGAGCCACTTCGTTGAGCAATCATTTGTGGCCAGGTCGCTTCTGAAAAAGAGCAAAATAGCTCAGTGGGCCTTACCTGGTAAAATTACATTTTAATAGCTTAGTTTTTAGTTTATCTATTGCAGGAGTCAGCAAGCTGCGGCTCCGGACCCGCATGCGGCTCTTTAAGGACTGCTTCGTGACGTTATTAACATGCACTGCGGCTATTGACAACTTGAGTGTTTTTACTGAATTCAAACAAAAATGCCTCTTGTTGCTATTTTGATTGCCGACCCCTGATCCATTGGGACGTTGTTTGTAAGCAGGGCGGTGGGGCGGGCGGTGGGAGGGAGGCACGTGGGGTCACCTCGGTGAGACGGATGAGCGACTCGAGCTGGCGCGTGGTGATGGGCGTGCCATCTCCCCCGTGGTGCTGCCGCCGCAGTTCCAAGTAGAAGTCCTGCAGCGTCTGCGCCGCCTCTGCCGAGAGGCGCGGACGCACGTAGCGCCGCGCGTAGCCCACGTACTTGCGCAGCAGCGAGTGGGGCACGGGGTCCAGCGCCTCGCCGCGCCGAGCCTGCGCACGCGCGCAGGGCGACGCGCCAAGCCCCCGTAATTAACCGTGTACGTCATCGTTTTTTCTTCCAAATCCGTTCCGATGACGTGGGTTTACGTCATCGGAACGGAATCGTAAGTAAAATGCCACGGCGGGAGGGCATGTGGCTCAGTGTGGAGCCAGCTCTCGCAGAGTGCGGTCGTGTCGCTGCAGTTCTCTGCGGTGATGTCTTTAAAAACAGCAGCGCTACACTTCTCTGAATAAAATTTATGCCAACCGCTCGCGCGTTTCCCGAGATTCAGTGGTGAGCGGGACCCATCTTGCAGATGTCTCAGAATGGGAAAGAGTTGATAAAAATTAAAAAGTCTAAGTGATTTATTGCTCTATTTAGCATTGAGCGCGGTGCTCATCTTCAATTTACAACCCTGAGCCAATGGTGAAAACACCGCGTCCCTATGGCATGGGCGAGTCTAATCTTAGGACAACACCATGAACGGTAAAGCATAAATGCAATATCTCAGTCCGTCTGTCTGGAGGTGGGGGGGGGGGTTATGATAATTCTCGTAAATAGTACCAACATTTTAATTTAAAGTTGTCTTTCTATTAAGAACTTGCCCTGTTGAAAACCGGCCAAATTGATCATGGGTTGGCTAAAACTTCCAGACACAAATCAGCGCCCTAAGGACTACAGTGCTTCGATGTGCCCACATCTACGCTTCCCCGCCTACACCAAACCTGCACCGACCAGCATGCCAAAGTAAGGTCAAACAACCTCCGCGACCCACACGGCATGGGGTGGCCGTCATCCATCAGCGGTTCGACAAAGGGAGGTTCTCTTCTGAGCCGTCGTCACCTTAAGTCGATCGGACAGAAAGAGGCCACGGAGGACATCGTCAGACGACGAGGAGGCGGCGAGCTCCCGCCCAGGGGCGGCCGCACGGCTCACGGAGGCCCCCGCCAGCAGCCGCTTGCCGGCGTGCATGGCCATGACGTGCTCAGAGAGCACGTGGTCGCGCTCCTCGTCCGGAGTGTCCACCAGGATGAAGACGAGGTCGAAGCGCGACAGCAGGGCACTGCCCATCCTGCGTTCAACACGCACCGCAGCAGGGCTGGGTCAGCTGTTTGGTTTTTTTTTCAGTAGGAGCCCGATATGGAGCACAAACCACAAAAGAGTGGGGGTAGGGGGGGAGTGGTGTACAGAAATTCCTCGGACATTAGTCTGACCGAATGGCTGTGCACGTGAGTTTAGAGAAGGGAGGAGATTGGGCTCGTTACCCTACCCATTGAGTGGGGACCGCGAGAGGGGTGTGTGTACTTTTATATAGGAAGGTGAGGTGAAATTTTTGTTTAAAGAAAATTGAGGGAGCGGGTGGAAGAAGGAGGTTGGGGGGAGTAGGAGGATAGAAAACGGAAAGCGAGGAGGGCCAAGTTAGCTGTTAATAGGTGAATGGACTCACTAATCGTAAACGACCATCATCGGCCGACTGTTCATTTAATCAGAGTTGTTTGTTGGTCTGCCATTCTGTTTCAAATCCAAGGATGAAATGATGTGATGAGGTCAAAGTGTGACATTAGGGCACTTCCCATCCTGCGTGGCTTTTAATGGGAGATCAGACACAGTTCCGTAAACAATCACTGTCGTGCTTATTTAACAATCATTATTTACTCATTGAAAGATGACTGCTTATCGGTTTGTCTGTCAAACGCTTATAACTTGAGAGCCGAATGCAGTAAGAGGATTAGCAATGCACCGAATTCCCCATTCCAAAATGGAATGTTGTAACTACAGAACATGATCTAACTCGCAGATCCGACAAAAACTCATGATACAATAATTGTTTGGATGTGATTTAATCGCTAACGAAGAGCTGTAGTGCAATGGGCGGTGCAGTGAGCTAATTGTGCCACAGTTAAATTTTGATTTAAAGCTTTCGTGACTGCAGGGATTCGTATTCTTGGTTCTTTCGGTAAAGTCACGTAGAAGGGAAATGATAAAATAATATAAATATAAAACAATAAAAATTCTCACGACGTTTCGACTGCAACACAAGCAATCATCATCAGGTGAGAATTTTTATTGTTTTATATTTATATTATTTTATCATTTCCCTTTTACGTGACTTTACCAAAAGAACCAAGAATATGTGCCACAGTTCTCTGCACTCATTAAGATACTGTCCAAAGAAAACTGCAAACCCAATATCCCCTGATAAAAGCCTTGGGATTCATTAAGACTTTCCTGGCTAAACCCATTCAAAGACTCAAATCCAACCACTGTCAAATCAGGAATTGATTTTGAAACCGCACACACGGAGCTGCACGGCCCTTTAGGAAGCGAGCGAGATTGTTTGCGCGTGTGTAATCTCCAGACAATCAACCTTGGTGCGCTCGTCCAATCGATGTCACATTTCACTGAGCTGTTGTGCATCTCTGTAATTGCTCCAAAATGCGAAAAGCTCTTTGCCTACTACCCCGTGGCAAAAGTGGACAGCATATAATGCTGGCATTTGATAAAATCCTCATTTTGCGTAACATGTACATTCCTATGAATGACAAACCTCACAATGTTAAAGAAAATCACCCAGATGTCTGGTATGCAGGAGGTCATGGGTTTCAGTCCCGACCCTGGCACCTGTGTATTTGGAGTTTGCATGTTCTCCCCATGGTCACGTGGATTTTTCTCTGGGTCCTCCAGTTTTTCCCTCCACATTTAGAAACATGTAGAGTATTTGACGACTATACATTTCCCATTGAAAAGCCACTTCGTTGAGCTATCATTTGTGGCCAACTTCGGAAAAAGAGCTAATAGCTCAGTGGGCTTTATCTGGTAAAATGAAAAGTTTTAGTTTAGTTTACACTTTGAGTGCAGGAGCGGTGGCACAGTGGTTAGCGCCATGTGAAGCCGGCAACCCGAGTTTGATTCCCAGCCATGGCGAACAGTAAACCAGTTTATCTCCCCATCAAATTCAGCAATCTACAGGAACCAGACTGGTGAAATATAATCAAATAGTTCCCATTACCAAAGCCTTGACAAAGGGCTGTAAGTTATTATTTGTTATTAATTTTGTAAAATAATTCTCCATCTCGTGAAGTCTTACGTTTATCCGGTAGCGAGCACATTATGATATGTTGTGGTACGTGCTGAACATGTACCACCGCAAATATTTCAGTATTGAAAAATCAGTCATGGAGTACGGTGAATTCAGAAGTGAAGTACAAACTTCAGGTTCTCAGAGACAGTCTTGGACTTGTTGTAGTGCCCACAGACAGGATTGGCAGCTGCCACGATGGACGTTCGTGCCGGAAGGCTGCAAACCTGCACGGCCAGACAGATATCGTAAATGTAGCGTAGACATCAAAACACAAGACTGAGCATGTTTTCCCATGAGAAAACACCCGCTGCAACAGATCGAACCACAGGCCGTCTTGGGAACATCAACCAGACCGGCTTACTTTCACCTCTGCAGGGAAGCGTTCAATCGTCCCAGGCATGCGGAACCTATGGGCCGCAGGTCATATCTAGCCCGCGACATAATTTAACGCGGCCAACGACCACGTGAGGCCTAAAACTTCTAAACGGCTTACAAAAATATATTAAATCCGTGACTGCGAGCATCTTAGCTGCACTAATCAGGTGCTAGAGAGGAATACTTTTTACTTGGCAACGTGTTTTTTTTATTCCGAGTGCAATCGGTCACTTCTGTAAACGCAAGGGACTCTTGCTGTGACAGAAGTGACTGAGCTATCACGTGTGGCCCCTCGCCAACGGGATTTGAAAGCCCTATTCGACCCTCGATGAGAAAAATGTTCCCCACCCCTGACTTACGTGGTTGTTTTGTTGCGAGCGGGTTATTACATGCACCTCCAATTAGCACGGTTGGCTATGTACGGCGCAAAATAAGTTCAACATACACACATACATACACTTTATAATTAAGATATTCCTTCAGAAGAACTATCCAAAACATCAAGATATGCCTTTTCTCTCAATGACAGAAAAAAGTTCAACTTTTACACGCAGCGATTTGCCAAAAACACCAATTTATCCCTGCGAGCTCTGCTACGCAAACAAATCGAAATTGTACACGATGGATTTATTTGCGAGGACACTTCGAACTCTGCCGAGACCATCCGTCAAAATCACTGCACAGACGAGAATCTGGGTTTATATTGGGCGACAAACCTCGGGGCCCAGGGGAGGTGGCTCAGTCGTGTTGACACGAGGCTAAGCGTTCCCCTGAGCCACTCAGCCAGCTCTGTGCGCGATTGCCAATTAAAACTCCATGCCCACTTCCCGTACACACCACGCCAGCCTTGGCCAAGCTGATACTCTGTTGCTCCATCGCCTCCAGCAGTGCCTGGTGTTGGTTTGGCATTTTGTCAAACTCGTCGATACAGCACAAGCCTAAGAAAAACAAACATACGCACACACGAGGGTCGTTCCCTAACTTCTTACGGGGACAGCAAATGCCTTGCAGTCCCCTGCGTGCGTCATGAACCCAGCACAAATACCAGTTGGAGTTCTGAGAGATGTTTTGAGTACAAATCCAAACTTTTTGCTGATTTCAGGAAAACGTCACTAATTAGAAACATGAATCGCTATGAATGTGATTTTTTTTTACAGTGTTGTGAGATATGGATGCATTTCAACGACGACATTTCAATGTCTATTGCCGTGGTTCTCAACATTCTTTGGCTACAGTACTCCCCTGTTGAATTTTGTTTCAACCGAGTACCCCCTTGCCTGACCCACCATGGTTCTGATAAAATAAATGTAAGAAGAACGAACATTAATATTTTAACCAATTGTCCATTTTGTGAAGTATCCTAACTGGCTAGTGACCGCAAGCGAATATAAAAACAACGGACGCTCTGCATGCGTGACCTCATTTCTTCGCACTCGCTGGTCACTGTTCGAAACCACTTTGTTTATGATCAATGGGTTTAGAAAGGTATTTTATAGGTTACCATACGGATTTATATTGCCAGATTCATACATGATAATTCACCAATGGCAGGTATTGTGGGCAATGCAAACATGACTCCTTGTAAAAAAGGTGTCAGTTTTGTTGCCAGATAAAATGGTAAAAAAACAATTATCATATTTTGCTACTGGCAAAAGAGGTTCCAATGGTGATCTATTATATAATTTCACAAATGTATAAACCACCTCGCTCACCCCCAGGGGTCCACTTACCCGCCGGTGAGAACCACTGGTATTGACAATATGGTTGTAGATAGCATCTAAAAGCAACAGGATCTCAAGACACTGTACAGGGGCCACAGCGGACAGAGTTGCAGTGGTCAGGTTGAGATTTCAGAATCAGAATAAAAAATGTATTTATACTGGAGGGATCCGATGAGCTATAAAGCTCTTTTTCACAGATGTCCAGTCGGAGCAGTTACAACAACAAACAATACAAAAACATGACAGGAGTGCAAGTACAAGAAAGGTAAACAAATCACCCAAACACACACAAATAAAACTAAACAATCCCATCCTACCAGACAAAGCCCACTGAGGTACTTATTGTTCAAAAGCGACCAGGCCACAAAGGATATCTCAACAAAGTGGCTTACCATTTGGACATTTATAGCAGCAAAATAATCAATAGTCGAAACGCATGTTGCTAAACGTGGAGGGCATGAAGATATTTCATGAAACGATTAAGCCTAGCCACGAGCACTGCTGCTTGAAAACCAGGGATGCCTCTGTAAATGACACCCATTTTCCACCGGTAAATCCAGGGATGCCTCTGTAAATGACACCCGTTTTCCACCAGTAAATCCGAATCATGACAGCGCGGCGCTCTTTCGGAATGGGTGGCATTCCACTGTTTTTCAGAGCCAAGCCAGAACCAAACCGTGATGTGCAAAGCCAGGAGCGTGGCTACCGACTTATTCATTCTGCGCCGACCACCAGCATCACCGGCTCAGCTTTTGCAGTGGAAAAACCACCTGGCGCCAACTGAGCCGAGCCAAGCCGAGCTGGCTGGCTCGGCGTGGTCCCCCGCACGGCTCAGTTATGCAGTGGAAAGAGGTGCAAGTTGCGCACGTCTGTTGGAATGGGGCCATCACCTTGATCTCCCAGGACCAGGGCACCAGCTTCCAGCGCGTAGTCCCCCGAGGGACCGTCCTTGGAAAGCGTGACGGTGAGTCCGGCCGTGGTAGTGGTGTTGCCGCACACGTACACGCCCCGCGGCGCTATGTTGCACACCGCCTATAACGAAGCACCGTCAACAACGCAACAGCCAATCCGTAATTACCCAATGGCACTTGGGGGCGTATAACCCTTTCCGTCAATCCGCTGCTGGATGAGGGCCTCCCCAAGCCCATGCAGGTCATGGCGGTTGTTTGATCTTACATCACCATGCTGGTGAGTGCGAGGTGGCAAAGGTGAGGAGCAGATGTGAGAGGAAAAAAATACAGAACAATGGATTTTTCTGTACTGCCCCCCTGAAGTACATCACGTAGCCCCACAGCGACCAAAACCAAACCATCCAAGCACTATCCAGGCTCAAATCCTGCTTATATTCTTAGATCTTACGAGATCGGGCAAAATCTCAACGATTTAGTAAGAAGGCTACATAATACACGTAAAATGAATAATTTCCCCATGTTGAAGTGGGTAGACGCAGAATTATCCAAGTCCAAACATCTATGGCTTCAAATCTGTGCAAATGTCAAAGACACCATGGCACTGTTAGCAAGACCATGCTATTGTGTGCTTATAAGACGGCCGTTTTACTTAGAAATTGTCATTTAAGAAGCATGCGACAACATCACCATGAATACACCCAGGGTTGTTAAGACTTCAGAAAACCAAGCAGGATATGAACAGGATTTATTCCTGGGACAGAAGACTGCCTGGGAATACCAGGTGTCGTATCATCGGTATCACGAAATCCAACTGGATGGAATTTGCGAAGGCACGCTAATATTTGCAAGGCCTCGCGCATTTTCATTTAAACAAGCTCTGCAAATAAAACCCTGCTGTCAACGCCGCCGCCGCCGCACCTGCAGCATTTGGCTCTTGCCGAGGCCCGGGTCACCCACGATGAGCACATGGGGGTCTCCGCGCACGGGGATGCGGTTCTTGTCCGTCACGTAGCGTTGGACGCCGCCAAAAAGGGCCAGGGCCAGCCCGGCTTTTACCAGCTGTGGGATTGCAAAGCAAAAGTGAGCAAAATGATCACATCGTAAAGAATAAGAATAATTCATTTAGTCGCTTGATTGTTACTCGACTACCATCTGCAAATCGATGCAAGTACAACAGACAATACTATGAGACCTCCTTTAACAGTGGCAAAATATAGTAATAGGTTTTTACCCTTTCAACTGGTACAAAATCTGACAGATTTATGCAAGGGATCATGTTTGCAATAACCACAACACAAGCAGTCAAAATGAAAACAAAAACAACTCTGATAATGATATGCACTGTCCTTGAAGTCGATTGGTCCACACCCGAGACAGCTTTTTCTTAGAGCCTAGTCTCACATGGTGTTGGACCAGATGACGCCAAAAGGCGTACAACTCAAAAACAGCGCACTATCAGGGTATTGAGAGCTCGGGGTAAGCATTTACACTATGAGACCTCCTTTACCAGTGGCAAAATATAGTAACAGACAAGTCAATTCCTACCACACTGCAAGCTGTTAATCAGCTGCACCCAGAAATATCGTGGCCTTACCCTTGGCAGAGAGAACTTAGTAACTAAGATGAACCAAATAGAAGGGTGACATATATAGCCCAACATTGTGTCATTGAAACTCCTGTATTGTACAGATAGCAAGCATCATTTTACTTTCCCGGAGTAGTTTTGGTAAAAGAAAAAAAATCTAATCGGTACCCCAACATCCTATGAATACATTTAGTGACAAAGGAATGAAGTGTCCATGTCACTACCCCACAGAGTACAACAGGAAGTGCAAGGTCAATGAAAACGCGTACTTTGTCCTGCGGATCAGAAGCCTCCGTGAGAATCTGCGACTGCTGACTCGCAAGTGAATGCACGGACACTCTTATGATTTAGTCTTCATTTAGCATTTTATAAAACTTACTTTTGAAGGCTGACATTGTTGAATCAGCCGAGTTCCTTTAGACCACAATGTTCTCACGTTTTATTAGATGGTTTCTCATACCCAATCCCCCCACCCGTATATCAATGAGCTGTCACTCGATTTAAAATTCTGAAATTCAATCATGCTCGCGGAGGTGACATGATGCAGCACTAACGCACATAATTATAGGAGGCGCACAAGGCGTTTAAGACTGTAATGTGAAAAATTAAATTGAATAGACAAACTGCTAGAATAAAATGTCTTCATCAAGGACAGAACTCACTTGCGCAGGCAACGGTAAACCAAATGATTCGTGTTACACAGTGTATACCAACCCTGGGAATTGATAACTGTAAACTAAAAATCATCGTAGTTCAGTTACTATACAAATATCCACGTGCACCCATGATGTATGGTGTATATGTATGTTTTGTACGAACCTCGTGGCCGTAAATGGTCGGACAAATAGAACTGAAAAACAAACCAGACACGTCCACTTATGGAATGAAAACCTAGTGAATAATAAAGAGCACTGTTATATTATCGTCACTTTCTTCCATCGCAGGGACAATACAAAACCCTGTTCATTTTCTTTCATCAACTTAATATTCCAAATACATTTGCTGTATTTCACGAACATGTAGTTGAAATTACAATGTAATTTTTTTTTTAACATCATGACTTGAATAGTAATGATATGTTCATATTTATTGTGAGTGGTAATGGTAAAATTACATTACTGCCTCCAAGTTCTGGGCCACACGACCAACTCATTTGATGTTAACACAACCAACAGCCCATGAGGGGCAGGTGTGCTCAACTCCATCGATGCAAGTCGATAAGTCTCTAGGTAAGTCAACGGATCTCTATCTGAGTCTCAGAGTTACTATACATGAGTCAATGGTGATCGGGTTTGAAACCATCAACTCACTACACTTGAGAACCCGGGTTAATCACAGTTGTCACAGCACTCTGGTCTATAAGCCACCACCCAGCCACCTCAGCTAATATCAACACAGCTTCCTGCACATGTGTGTGTGCACTCACTGCATGCACAAGTAGCATCTAGCCTGGCACAAGCACTGCGGTGACATCACCGCCACTTAATGGCGAATGGCGGCTGTTGTCGTTGTTGTGCACTCACTGCACGAGCAGACGAAAGAGGTCGGGCTGCGCTTGGATCTCCTGCACGGCATACAGCTCCTTGAGAGAGAAATCCAGCGCCACCCCAGGTGCCGTATCTTCCCCGCCCCCGTCACTACGCTGCCCCTTGGTGTTGCTCACCGCCACCGCCTGGATGTACAGCAGGAACATGCACTTGTCCTTGTTGCTTTTGTTGCGTCCTTGAGTGGCACACAAGACATCCACACGGGCAGGCAGAGACGGAAAATAGTAGAGGTTACCCGGTGTAAATATCAAAGGTTAATCTTACATTGGATTAGAAATCGTGGCTTGATCAAACATGTCTTAAAATTCACGTGTAAAGCATGATAGCTCAGATTCACATCTCAACGCAACGGACAATAAACATTACCAGAATATATTAACTGGACTTCCACCGAATAAATAGTCGAAACATCTCCCTTTATTTGAAACAAGACTATGACCAAATCACCTGCAATGCACTTGATCTCGTCAGACATTGAAAGATAAACATGGTTGAGCCTGGACAGTGCTTATATGTATTACCACCATGCATAAAAAAGTGATGTAGGTAGCTGCAGAGTTATGTTGTGGTAAATCCAAAGGACGATCACTGTGGATCTATACCCATGGTGCAAGTATTCACATCTCTGTGCATATTTCTACTATGGGCATAAGTCAGAGGGCCGACGAAAGATTGCATACTCTAAAGGCAGTCTCGATCGTGTATATATGTACATATACACACATGTCCAGCACTTTATGCAAGAGCCTCTCCCCAACATGCATGCAACAAATCGGAATTTGCATTGTGGAGCAGCCACTCTAAAGCGTTCGCTTCTCTTTACAAAACAGACAGGTACGGTTAATGAACTCGGGGCTTGCCTTCGTCGCTGCTGGCGACCTTTACGATGCCCGTGAGGGTGATGACATCCCCGGGGACGCAGCTGTCGACGAGGTCGTGCGTGAGCTCACACTCCACCGTGCGAGGGATCCTGCCGGCCTCGCGCTGCTCCCCGTGCATCAGCTCCTGCACCCTGGAATTCATCGACGTTTGGAATGTATGGCAATGTCTGTCGCAGTGCACTGCTGGATGAAGGCCTGCTCGTGCCAGTCGTGAGGGTTGTTTTGCCTAACATGATCATGCTGGTCAATGCGGTCAGGACACAGGACGCTAACCACTGCACAAACTTTTCACCCCCAATTTAACTTTCATTTCACAAAAATTCCCCTTTTATGTCCGAAATAAATCTCCTAAAGGAGGATGTGCTGTGTCTTGAATCTACAACCTCTATAAAATAAGTTCACATTTCAGCTTCTGTACAAATGTTTTATGTATAGTTTGAGATTATTTGTTGTACTAGCAGGAAGTACCCGGCGTTGGCCGGGTCTTAAAAATATTTCAAAACTACTCTTAAAATTTTTACAGCAGTGCGTACTGACTGTGGTGGCACCTGCTATGATGACAACAGTGCATACTGTGGTGGTACCTGCTATGATTACATCAGTGCATACTGTGGTGGTACCTGCTATGATTACAGCAGTTCATATTGACTGTGGTGGTAGTTGCTATGATTACAGCAGTGCATACCGACTGTGGTGGTACCTGCTATCACTACAGTAGTACATGCTGACTCTCACAGTATTTATCGACTCTGTAGCAAAGTCCTCACCTGACAGAGTGGCATGGTGAGGCCTAGTCCCGTGCAGTGGGACCTGCTATGATTACAGCAGTGCATACTGACTGTGGTGGTACCTGCTATGATTACAGCAGTGCATACCGACTGTGGTGGTACCTGCTACATCCAGCGACTGAATAGCAGTAATAACTGCACGCATCGGGGTCGAGGAGACATCACACAGTGAAGAATTTACCTGAGCGTTTAGTGTATTCTTTTAGCATTTTTAACACGAAAGAAAATGCCCCCCACCCCACCAAAGGCGCGTGACTTGGTATGGTCGTGCTCGCGTGATAAATAAATAAAAGGTCTATTGCCTAGAGTGCTAGCATCTAGCGACTGTAAAAATTAGTAACTGCACGCATCGGGGTGGGGGGGACATGACACAGTGAAGAATTTACGTCGGCGTTTAGTGTATTTTTAGCATTTTTAACGCTGCATTTTTAACGCTGCATTTTTATAGCATTTTTAACGCGAAAGAAAATTTCCCCCTCACTCCCACCGAAGGCATGCGACTTGGCATTGGCCGTTACCCCCCACCAAAGGCACGTGAGTTGGTATGGTCGTGCAAGCGGCATAAATAAATAATTATTACATAATCGCCCAATGTAAAATTCCTTCTACTTTTACATCACCATATTAACACTGTTGTATTAACTAATTTCTTATAATCGTTTACCTTTATCCCATTTTCCAATTGCATTTGTATGAGTACAGGACTTTGAGATACAAATACTATTCAAACACTTTAATGCGCTTAAAGACAGGCATGAGTACAATGTGATTAATTATGTTTCTTGTGAGACAGTGCAATGCCTGACTCGCAATTGTTTTTAACTTGTTTTGTTGAAAGTATAACTCAAACAGAAGAGAGCCCTGCGTTTTTCTCACTTGATATTTTGCCAGTCAACAGTCTCGGTGAGCTGAGAGCATCTGTTCGGCATGAATGTTCTCGAGCGGCAACCTTCATCAGCGCACTTTACACGTTTAAAAACACACGCCACGAACAGACGAACATGACCAAATTAATTACCCGCGACAGTGAAACAACAACGTAACATTAAAGTGAAACAACAACGTAACATTTTTCAGTCATATAAAATCTTCAACGTGGGAACACATGATTACCAGGGAACATTGTAATTGTGCCAGGAAGAAACTGGAGTACCCAGAGAAAACCCACGCCATATGAGGAGGCGACACCCAGGACTGCCATCTCCCGGCTCCCCCTTGCAGTCCCATGCCCAAACACCTGGTGTGGTCACCTATTCAACCCAGCTTGCGTTGACCCTGGATCATTTTTGGATGGGTGACAACCATAAAACAGGTGCTGTGTTCTCCTGCAGAACTACGCTGTAAGCGCCTTCACCAACCCACGCAAACCATAATGGTGAAATAGCCCAATAACCCCCACAACCCGCACGGCGAATGAATGTATGTTGAACTTCTTTAGCACCGTACGTAGCCAACCGTGCTAATTGGAAGTGCGGGGGTAAGGACAACAAACTAAACACAAAAAGCAGTGTTGGAGGCCCTCATTGAGGCAGCTCAATCCCGTTTGGTTTTCATAATCTGACCAAATCGGGCTCACTCGGGCCGATTTATTTGTGCGTTTGAGAACAAATTAATTAGTGAATGAATGCACGAACGAATGACTTGAGAGCGGGATACCTGCCTTGGTCGGGAGAGTGAATTTCCCGTACGGAAGCGGCAGCACTTGCTCGGTTCCGCACACATTGCAGGAGAAGGCGAGACGCGTGCACAGCGGTTTGATGTTGCCGACACGCACCACCGTGCCGCGGATCGCCACCAGCCTCCCGTAGCAGTTGGCACGCAAGTTCTTCAACTGGGTCAGCGGCTCGTAGTTGTAAATTCTGGTCACAAAAACGAGACGTGAAAATATTACGAAATAAAACCAATAATTTACAACCCACCGTCGATCCCACTGCTGAACGAAGGCCTCCCTATGCCGTGCCAAACGTGGAGGTTCTATAGGAATGCAACCACCGCATTATAGGAGAACACGATGTATTATTATTTTTACCGAACGTTTATAAGAGGCACGTTCACGGTGGGCGCCTCCTCTTGCTGGATGTCGGCTTGTTTCTGCAGCTGCACCACCTGACTTTCCAAGTCCTTCGTAAGGGTCTGGCAATGACAGACACGAGCAGTGAGAGTAGCTACATCATCGGCACAGCTGCCGACAAAGACCCTAAGTCATATTCACTCCAAAAAGAGAATAAACCGGAACTACTTTGTTCATGCGTGAATTTTATACATGACGGGGGTCAATGTTCATTCATTTGTCTGTATGGAAGTGTTGGAAGGTTTGTTTTTAAAACTGCCCCATGAGATGTTATTTTTCTGTTACTCCAAATCAGAGACTGATATTATATTAAATTGTAATAGATCAGGTCTAAACATAGCATTTGGGTAAGGTTTAGAATTGGTGATACTCTGGACTAAACTTACGTTACAGTTGACTAAGTATGGTGCGTAAGAAGTTCAAAATACATACAAGAATTAGCAGCCTAAAACCAAAGCAATCGGAATGAGGCCTATCTTATCAGATTTAGCAATCCAAGTAGGTATTGGGCCTGGCTCGTGCTTGGATCGGCGAACAGTGTTGTAGGCTGCTGTGGAACTACGTTGTCAGCAGAGAGCAGTGCAGCAACATTCATCGCTGTGACGTTCGTTAATGCTTCCTAGTCTGTGCTCCCCACCTTCACCACCATGCACTGACCAGCATGGTGAAGTAAGCTCAAATAACTCCCACCACCCGCACGGTGTGGGAAGACTCTGATCCTGCAGTGGAGTAACAAAAGGGCTGTACGAGAACAAGGATTATCACTGTTGATGGATTATGGTCAAAATATCAGTGTGATGAGAACTCGGGTAAAATTTTAGTTGGGATGTCTGGACGTGGGGTGCAGTGTAAGTAGACCTGATGCACGGCCAACCCCATGTACTGCAGCGCACGGTCAGGAGTCTCAGCAAGGTCATCTGCCAGCGTAGGCATAGCGACAGTCAGACAGTGGTCCTCCACCAGTTCTTTGAAGTCCACCAGGATGCTACCTTTCTCTTCAATCTCATCCTGAACCAAACAAGCACAGCAGAGCACATTAACTTTTACTGGTAGGAACCACCTGGTTCCACCAGACCACAGGGGATTATTGTGTCCGTCCGTCCGTCATCCAAAAATCGGAGGGGTCGGGCTGGGTGGAGAGGGGAGGGTGGGGAGGGGCTGGGTGGGGAGGGTGGGGAGGGGCTGGGTAGGGAGGGGCTGGGTGGGGAGGGTGGGACTGGGCGGGGGGTCGGAGGGGTGGGGCTGGGTGGGGAGGGACTGGTCACCCCATGGTGCCCTTATAAAACTCAACGTTTAACCTACTCACGCCGGCTTGTGCCCACCCTCACAGTCGGCCATATTTGCGGAATACACCACGCCGCCGTTGACCCTGGCCATTGACTGAGCAACCCAACGTTCCTACCAGCTCTCTCCGCAGGAATGTGTTACCCAAGAGCCTCAGCTTTCAGCCCCATAAGACTAAGTTGATATCGAAGACACCAAACAAGATCAATAAACGCCCTTCGTTAAAAATCTATGGCACAATAATATTGATATTCAAGTGAGGTGGAGCGATGGTTGTGAAGTAGTTCAAGCACGGCACTATGACCCGAAAAGTTGAGTTAAATTCAGTCGTAGCAAACAATCAGTAGTGAGCGATATCTGAACCAGCCCCATCTCCACCTCCCTCTTCGCCAACCTGCACTGGTGTAGTATCGTCAGAAACACGAAATGGTATGGAAAGATCTTTATCCAGCAGTCGATTAGCGAAAGGGCTGTATATTATTGAAGTATAGTTTAACATGCATACAATACGTCATTAAAAACTTGAGGCATTCTTGGAAAAACCAAAATTGTCAAATCTTGGTGGTTTAACAGGAGGCCTTTAAATCGACAGTGTCTCATTGACAAACACATACCAAAGTTTATTGTAAGCTAAAAAAAATACTAACGAGGAATGATAGCGTAAATTCACAGTACCTTATTATACAGTTCAAGTCTTGCAATGAAAAACTTCTCAAAGGCCTCCACTTTGGTGACAATTCCTCCGGAATTGCAATAAACTGGAAACACAAAAAAACACACAAAGTCAACAATACAAGTGGAACATGACATCGCAAACAGTCGTCATGTAAATATTGTGTCTGGTCCAATTAAATTCCAAATAAAAACCAGCAAAATGTAGCACTGGAAAGTGTTCATCAAGTGACAAAAGAAAAGTGCATTTGGAATGGACAATAAATTAAACATTTACAGACAATGACAGTCCTCATTCAAAATAGCAGTAGAATGTCACTATTACAATGAAACCACCACAATATGCCAAACTCACTGAGGCAATAAAAATACATCAACCACCTTCGGAAGGAAAGTAGAGCTTCCATCCTGGGTATGGGCAGAAATCATCCAGGGTGGTTTGAAGGACCCTGGCGTGGCACGAAGACGGAATCTTTGGAGATGACACATTGGATCCACCTGAAACATTTTGTAGGTATTGATCATGATGAACCTATGATCAAATAACCTAGAATTTCACCATCAGCAAGCAGGATCGAGCCGAGGACAGTGTTTTGATGGGCGACCGCCACGCATGCTGGGTTGTCATAACGCTTGCGAGGCTACGTGATGGGCAGCAGAAGGCAGAGCAACAAATACATTATGGGATCAACTTTGCCAGTACCAAAATATGAGAATCGGTTGTCCCCTTTTTTTTGGAAACAAAACAGGTATTAAGATGACTGGTCCAATCAGTTTCAAAGACAATGCATATATTATCAGAGTATGTTTTTGGTTTGCATTCTGACCACAAGTATTGTGATTAATGCAGACATGATTCCTTGTAAAAGGTTTCAGTTTGGTGTATTAACATCTGAACACCTGTTTTGTTGCCATAAAAAATGGGAAAACCTATTCTCAACAAATACATTTACACGATCTAACCCAAAAAAACCTGTATTATGGATAATATTGGTCGTGAAAGCCTATGTGTTAAACATATACATTGTTGGAGTGAGCTTCTATGCCCCCACATCTATGCGCTCCGCCTTCACCAACTTACAAATCGTGATGATTTCTCAAATAACCCCAATGGCCTGCACAGCATGAGGGATAGGTGTGCGTGTATGTGATGATGTATTAACAAATAGATGATGTATTAACAAACGTCTGATTCAAGGACATTATTTTTAAAAGTGCAAGCCATGTTGGGATGGTCCAAATTTGGCAACTTGTTCAATTTAATTGGCAAATTACTTAAATGGGAGATCACCACATACATCAGTGCTGCATTAGACCTTGCACTGAAAGTTGCCACTGGAGTCCCCTTATGCTAGACTACGACAGGGAAGGGCAATGGTTAAAATGAGATATGCTGTAAGGTGCTTTGAGATTATATCGCATAAGAATCATAATCTGTATGTATACTGGCGGAATCTGATGAGCTATAAAGCTGTTTATGTCCATTATAAAGCTGCCTATCAAAGCTACCCGCAAAACCAAACTCTTATCCTTATCATGTCGGGATGAGAATCGAAAGGCGAAATGAAGGTACAAGATCTTACAAGTGAATGTGTTAATACTGGTAGGAACCTCCTGGTTACACCAGCCCACAGGGGATTATTGTGTCCGTCCGTCCGTCGTGCAGGGAGGGGCTGGGTGGGGAGGGAGGGGCTGGGTGGGGAGGGGAGGGTGGGGAGGGGCTGGGTAGGGAGGATGGGGCTGGGTGGGGAGGGGCTGAGTGGGGAGGGTGGGGCTGGGTTGGGGTGGGAGGGGTGGGGCTGGGTGGGGAGGGGCTGGTCACCCCGTGGTGCCCTTATAAAACTCAATGTTTAACCTACTCACGCCGGCTTGTACTCGCCCTCACAGTCGGGCATATTTGCGGAATACACCACGCCACCATTGACCCTGGCCATTGACCGAGCAACCCAACGTTCCTACCAGCTCCCTTACAAGTGAATGTTTATTATTACCACGGAAGCAGCTGCCACCACCGCCTCCCCGGCCGTTGTAGCGGCCACGCCAGCTACCTCCTGACCCTCTTGAAGCACCGCGCCAGCTTCTGTGGCCACCTCGCAGCCAGCCTCCACCTCCTCTCCCCCGACCCTCCGGCTCACTCATGCCCTGTGTGTCCTCAAGCAAACAAACAAAAAAATACAACGCAAATTAAGACATTTCATGCACATGTACAATTTCTGCCCCTTTTCGTCAATGCATTGTCAGATGAAGGTCTCCCCACGCCGTGAAGTTGTTGGGGATACGGTAAACATAACCCCTTGTACTTGCTGTGACAGTGAGGATGTGAAGTCAACCTGAGGGCAGGAGAGCAAAGGATGTTGCCACATAGCCGTCGTCCCCCATCTAAACTGGCCTTAATATCATCTTATAAGTGGCTGGATGTGGTCACATCTCTAGGGAAGAGGGCACACATCACTCAGCAGCTAATAGACGGAAACTTTAACGTGAAGGGGAATGAGCGGCCGCTCTATTAGACAACTGCATGTTGTACCTTGCAGTGCAGAATGTCTAGGGATGCTGCACCATAAGGCTCTAGGTGAGTGTTCTTAGTGCGGTCCCCGACAATACACAGTGACATCTGGCAGCAAAACTGACACCTTTTTTACAAGGAGTCATGTTTGCATTGACCACAATACCTGCGGTCGGAATGCAAAAAAAAACACAACTCTGATAATGTATGCAGTCCTTGAAAATTGATTGGTCCACACCCAAGACAGCTTTTCTTAGAGCCAAGTCTCACCCTGGTGTTGGACCAGATGACACCAAAAGGCGCAGTTTTGTTGCCAGATAAAAGGGTAAAAAAACAATGATCATATTTTGCTACTGGCAAAGGAGGTTCCAATGGAGTGACAACATCGTGTTGCTGCTGTTAAACCCCCCGATGGTTTTAAACGTGGCGACCCTCACACAGATGCTGTCTGTACGCCCAAAGTGCTATACCCCACCCCCCTCTTTGAAAATCAGTGAAGAAAACTGCCCCATAAGCGATGCCGTCTTGGTCTAATGGGTTTCGCAATGGGATTGCAACCCAGATTGTGTCTGGGTTGCGATAAAAAACGATGCAAGGAAGATTTTCAAAATCCTCGACTGATCTTGCCACCAAACAAGCTCATTGCTCAGGTCCGTGTGGTGGGGGGGGGGAACTCCCACACCTCTTGCAAACGCGGCTGGTCAGCGTGGAAGAGTAGGCCAAAATACCCTTGAAACTAGAAGCCCTTCCACCAGCAGTGTGGCCTCACCTAGCAATTGCAGTGCTGCGCCTTTAGACCACGCAAACTGCATTCACGTATCAACGTACACGACGCATACAAAGTAAGATTTGATTATTATTTTTTTAACGTAGACGTTATTCACGCGATGTTTTTTTACTCGTTACAGAGTGTAAGAGACTTCGCGATTAAACCCGTCCGCAGTTGTTTATTTAAAAAACGAAACGAATTAAAATCTCCGCCTCACGCACAAACTGAGTTTGTTATCTCCCGCGCGCGGCAACGTCGCCGCCGCTGATTGGACGACGACGCGCAGAGCTCACGGTACCGCCCCTCCAAGCAAGGCGATCGTTCATTGGTTGAAGCGAATCAGCGGCGGGGCCGCATGCCAAACCCGAGGGGGTTTCCCTCTGTCCCAAAACACATTCCTCCTGCGGAGGGAGCTGGTAGGAACGTTGGGTTGCTCGGTCAATGGCCAGGGTCAACGGCGGCGTGGTGTATTCCGCAAATATGCCCGACTGTGAGGGCGGGCACAAACTGGCCATCTCTTCTCTAGCCCGTGTCACCCACTCAATCACCCATCAGTCCATCTCTTCTCTGGCCCGTGTCACCCACGCACTCACCCATCAATCCATCTCTTCTCTAGCCCGTGTCACCCACTCACCCATCAATCCATCTCTTCTCTAGCCCGTGTCACCCACTCACCCATCAATCCATCTCTTCTCTGGCCCGTATCACCCACGCACTCACCCATCAATCCATCTCTTCTCTAGCCCGTGTCACCCACTCACCCATCAATCCATCTCTTCTCTAGCCCGTGTCACCCACTCACTCACCCATCAGTC